>JAVXUL010000010.1:1671660-1685527 GCA_035590515.1 Trichilia minutiflora
GTCTCTTCTCTTGTTCGTCCTCCTTTTTCTCTTGATTATTGGATGCTGTATATGGTAAGCCTTAGAGTGCGTATCGCTGGACACGTGTTGTTGTATGGCTGACGTGCCTAGGGTGACCTGTTGCAAAGTTAGAGGGCGTGGGGTATTGTGACACTGTTCATAGTCACGTCATCCCCGAGCCCCCGAGTGTATGTACCTTTGTACGGAACTTTCAGCCCTCCCAAGAACGAAGTCCCCTGACTCCTGGGAGGCTTTGATACTGTAGAGTGTAGTCTCGGCGTTGCCCGAAAGTGAAGGGGCGGGGACTAACATACCCCGAATGTCTACAGATCTGGACTGTTGCGTAGTAGTTCGTTGATCCGACCTCCTGACTCTGAGGGTACACGTCGTAGAAGGTTCCGACCCGAATGTAAGTTGACAGTGAATGACTTTAAAGAAGAGTCCCTGATTGGTTGTTATTGGGCAGAGTGCCTAAGACGATTAGGAAACTTTACTGTTGGCTTGATTAGCTTCTCGGAATGACGCTGTATAAAGGAGCCTACTGGATATGTGTACGTGGTAGACTTGGATAAGGGCGTGGAGATGGGCTTGAACCGTTGGATTGAACTTCGGTAAAATCTCTCTACATATATATTTATTTTTATATAATATAAATAACTAAAACAAAATTTAAAAAGTTTTATAATTTATTTAACATATTAAATTATTAAAATAAAATTATTAATTTTAATATTTTTATTTAAAAAAATCAAGAACAGTGATATTGATATTTTAAATTAAAAAAATAAATATACTCGAATGATTGAATGTACAAGCCGTCGATAAAAGGTCGCTCAAGAATTAATTCTTCCTATTTGTGTACTGAATGAGAGCAAGTTTGCATAAATAAAATGAAGTCATTTGTTTTTCGTGGATCGTAATTCGTAAATAAGAGTCTGTAGGATAATTTTTTAAGGGTTTAAAAATTAATTTTTATTTTTTTTTTAAAATTAAATTAAAATAAAATTTTTATCTTTTTCATAGACAAGTTATTGAGCATAATAGTTAAAATAATTTTTTTTATTAAAATTATCATAAAAATATTTGATTTAATTAAATTAAAGAATTTGAAAGAAATATTTAGAAAGAATATTTATAAAATAAAATAAATATTATCTGTATATTTAATAAAAAAAGAATAAAAAATTTTTATTTTTAAAATTTTTTTATTTTTATCTATTTGATATAATTTTTAATAAAAAATTAAAAAATATTAAAAAATAATACTAAATAAATACTAAATAAAATATATATTTTTTAGATACTTTAAACCGTATGGCTCTTTGGATCCCCAACTGTTGATGTATTATTCCCTTTGAATCGGGTAGCCCAAATAATGGCTCATGTTCTAATTTAATACAAAATAATATTATTAAAATTCAGAATTTAGAACAACAAAATCATATATTTATGCATATAAAGTAAGAGTAATAATTCGGATAATCGTATATTCGTATTATTTTAATAAATTTATAGTATTTTTTTTATATTCATTTGAATTTGATCTATTTATTAATCGTGTCAAGAATTCTCAATTCGAATACGATCCATTTATTAATTATGTCATTCATTTAATAATCTTGTCATTCATTTATTAATAATGTTATTTATTTTTTAAATAGGTGATATAACACGATACGATTAAATCATTAACTCGATCCAAGTTATTTAATTAATTAATATAAAATTTAATTTATTTATTTAAATATAAATTAAATATCAAATATAAATAAATAAAATTATTATATTAAATAATTATTTATTTAAATAATTGTATCTTAAATAAATAAATAAATTCATAACGTCAAATTCGAATTTATTTAATTATATTAAATTCATATCAAATAATCGTATCGTGATCCAAATTATTATTTCTAATATAAGATTACATGTACACTTCTTTCCATAGGGTTTGAATGAAAAAATTTATATAGTTTTTCAATCACCATTATTTATCTTAAGCATAAGCTTAATCAAGTGCGATTCCAATTATCTAAGTTAACACTCCAAAGTTACATCCTTAAAGGCAATAAGAATTTGGACCATACACAATTAAAATTAGGGACTGATCTAATTTACAATTGGAATTATTTTACCAATAATTAAAACTATAGTTGCTTTTCATTTGATCTATTTTTAAATTTATCGATTTAATTACAATTTGTGTTATATTTATCTAAATATTTAATTTTAAAAAATAAAATAAAAATTTGAACAAATATCCGTAAAATAAATTTTAACGGAAAAAAAAAGGGGGGGCACAATCATGGGGAAGAATTAGAAAACTTTGGAAGATATTCTTTCTTTGCCTTTGGGAATTCCCCATTTAACAAATAAGGCACCGTCATTTTCTTCTTCTTCTATTAAATGCACTCAATTTCTCTGTTCTATCTTTGATCTAACCCTGCAAGACCTCAACTTCTATTAATTTTCTGAATCAAAACTCAAAATCTTTCAACAACATGGATGAAGAGTACGATGTCGTAGTATTGGGAACCGGTCTCAAAGAATGCATCCTCAGCGGTCTACTCTCTGTTGATGGCCTCAAGGTTTTACTTTTCTTCATTTTACTGAATTCTTGATTCTTATCATTTCTGGGTTTTACTTTTATTGATGTTTTGTTATGAATTCATATGGGCTGCGGGATTTTTAACTGTTTTTTGTAGATGGGTTTGGTTTTTGTTTCATTTGTGTATCTGGGATTCGTTTGATCTGCTGGATCTATATGGTTTCATTTGATCTGATTTGTTGTTGGATGTAAGTTAATTTTTCTGTATAAGAGTTCAAGTTTCGATTTTTCATCTGAGAATATCCGCTTGTTTAGTTATTGACTGAGATGCATCTACATTTTTTTTGGGAGGAATTATGTGGGATTAGACCTCTTTTAAGCGTAGTTATGTGAACAGTTTTCTAGATTGGTTTTTAATTAAATGCTCTTAGAATTGAATTTCAGCGTACGGTTTGCTGGTATTCGATCAATATCAGTACAGACACTCGTAAAATTATTTGGTGTACGTTTGATAATGCTTGGACAAGCAGATGCTTATCTTCTTTGGGAGGAAATGAAAACTTAAACATCTTTGAAGATGGTTCCTAATCAATAGGAGGTTTTTATTTCCATGCGTATGACAATGCTTGAATAAGCTTACACGTTTATCCTTGAAGAGAATGAAAACTTTGTTGAAGATGGTTCATAATTAATAAGATATTGTTATTTGCTTGTGTATGACTATACTTGGACAAGCTTACACTTTTCTTCTCTGAGAGGAAATGAAAACTCATGATCAAAGATGGTTCTTGAATAATCAAAGCATATTGACTTCCCTTTTTGTTTGGACCTTTTTTCTGTTTGTGCACAGTTTCATGAATTGAGTGCAATGGTTGTTATGCTTATGTTATTTGTTAAAAGCTATGCGCTCCATCTATAATTATTATTTTCATCGTTTTGATTTATTTTTGTTCTAATGTCTCGGAAGCCAGGTCTTGCACATGGACAGGAATGACTATTACGGAGGAGAATCAACTTCACTCAATCTTATTCAGGTTTCAGCTGTTAAACTCTTGCCGATATTTTTCTTCAGTGTATTTGCAACTTGTTATCATGATTCTAACAATTTTCCTTAACTTTATTGTCAACAGCTGTGGAAGAGATTTAGGGGAAATGATCAACCTCCTGCACATTTGGGCTCTAGCAGGGATTATAATGTTGACATGATCCCTAAGGTGATTTTTCCATTGCCATTTTACCTGAAAATACGCAATATTTGTTTCCCTTGCTTAAACTTTCTGTTACAATGTGCTATGTTTGCTTGGTTTGGGCAGTTTATGATGGCAAATGGAACTCTTGTTCGAGTCCTCATTCATACTGATGTTACAAAGTATCTGTACTTCAAAGCCGTGGATGGCAGCTTTGTCTATAACAAAGGAAAGGTATAACACGTTGTCTTCATGTATTTGAGTTTGTCATTTGATTTTTTATATATATATATATATATATATTTGTTCGTAACTTGAACTGCTGCTACAAAAACCTGCTGCTACAGGTCCACAAGGTGCCAGCTACTGATATGGAGGCTCTCAAATCTCCTCTCATGGGTATTTTTGAGAAGCGCCGTGCTCGCAAGTTTTTCATATATGTTCAAGATTACAATGAAACTGATCCCAAAACACATGATGGAATGGACTTGACTAGAGTGACCACTAAGGAGCTGATTGCGTAAGCTTCTGCCATGGTGTTAAAATGTTTTCATGAACCTGTATATCGCTATTGAGAAATATTTTTAGAAGATATGTTTGATAGAGTAATGGTTTTTTATTCGAAAATTTTCATATTTATCCAAAGTAGATCTTTTATGCATGTTTTTATATAATATGACAAAAATAATAATTGGAATATAAATTCTCTAAAATTTTGAAATTTCCATATTTTGTTTGCTAGCTCTTAGGCTGAAGTTATAGATATTGCTGCTTGTTTTGTGATCTTGGTCTCCATTATTTCTTCAGTCAAAGAAGAGATGTGATCTTTAGCTGTTTTATTTGGACTATATTGACAGCAATACCTTGATGGCATTCAAGTACATTTTACTTATAAAATAGCTAACATTTTGACAGGAAATTTGGTCTTGATGACAACACTATTGACTTTATTGGTCATGCTCTTGCACTTCATCGAGATGATCGTTACTTGTATGAACCTGCACTTGATACCGTGAAGAGAATCAAGGTGAGAACTGCATATGGCTTGCAGTTTGCTTCCATTTTCTTGGTTTGAACTATTGTACAGTGCAAGTTTCAACTTTATCATGCACAACTTGCAGTTTTATCCTTACTGGTCTCTACTTGTTTGTTTGTATGTGTGTATGTGGGTATTATAGTTATATGCAGAGTCTCTTGCACGTTTTCAAGGAGGATCACCATACATTTACCCTCTATATGGGTTGGGAGAATTGCCTCAGGTTTCTCTCTTTCCCACTCTCATATAAGGTTGTGAAGAACTGGATTTGAGAAAACCAAATTGACCTGCTTCTGTATTGCTTGATTTAGGCATTTGCTCGGCTTAGTGCTGTTTATGGTGGGACATATATGTTGAACAAACCTGAGTGTAAGGTATGTGATCATGCTTGCAAGTTTGATTCTATCTTATCCTTTTATCATTGCATTTACCTTAAGCTTATTATTATTGGATTGGATGTTATTTGGCACCTTGTTGCAATGCCAGGTAGAGTTCGATGATGAAGGTAAAGTTATTGGTGTTACATCAGAAGGTGAAACTGCTAAGTGCAAGAAAGTTGTTTGTGATCCTTCCTACTTGCCCAACAAGGTAATGATTGTCATATTTGTCTGGTTTTATTTTAATCTTCTTGGGAGGTATATATTGTAAATTACGAGAGTAATAACTATTATTGAATCTGTACTTCATTTTCTCAAATCTTATAACTTAGAGGGGCAAATAGAAAATATTTTGTAATAAGTGAAAAATTGTATCTGTTTGAACAGGTGAGGAAAATTGCCCGGGTTGCCAGGGCAATTGCAATTATGAGCCACCCAATCCCGAATACCAATGATTCTCATTCGGTGCAGATTATCCTGCCACAAAAACAGTTGGGACGTAAATCAGACATGTGAGTTGTTACAAAATATTGTTGAGAAAGATTTGTTATTTCTAGATGGGATAATATGGCACAATTTCACAATTTTTGGGGCTAAATATTGTACTTGTGTGCATGAGCAGGTACCTTTTCTGTTGTTCTTACTCTCACAATGTTGCTCCAAAGGGCAAATTCATTGCATTTGTGTCAACAGATGCGGAGACTGATCATCCTGAGACTGAACTAAAGCCTGGAATTGACCTTTTAGGTCCAGTTGAAGAAATATTCTTTGATATATATGACAGATACGAACCTGTCAATGAACCTTCTTTGGACAATTGCTTTATTTCTACTGTGAGTATCACTCTAGTTTCTCATATATGCTTGCACCAACCTTTTTGTGTTTCTATGCATATAACATATGGCTGCAACCTAAAAAACTCCTAATTATAACCTTTCAGAGCTACGATGCCACAACACACTTTGAGTCAACTGTTGTGGATGTACTCAACATGTATACCATGATAACCGGAAAGGTCAGATAATTGTGTCTTGGTGCTAACTGTTTCCTCTGTTTGTTCAAGCTATGTTTTTATTTTATTTTATTTTATTTTTTGACCTGTTCGTGATTGATGTTAAATGTTGGTTCACTGGCTTGTTTGTGAGCAGGTTGTTGACCTCAGTGTGGACTTAAGTGCTGCCAGTGCTGCTGAAGAATGAGGATTCCTTCCTACCATCTTTGACCCAGTTGATGTTTGTGCATTATTCGAAGTTCCATCAAATATTAACTTTGCTTGTCGAATTTGCATGGCGAAAAGCTGGGGTTGGACTTCTTGTCGTGGTTTTATCATTATGTAATAAACATCTTGTTTTAAGTGTTGGTGGTGGGAACTAATATGTAGATTTCAGACATAATTCTGGCTTTGCATGAATTAAATCTTAATTTTCCAGCTTGTTATTGTCTTGACTGAGTGCTGGTTTGGTTTGGTTTGGCTTTTCTACGTGTTAGAAGTTTTTTTTTTTAAAAAGCTCTTTTAAAGTTTTTTTATATTGTTTGACTGTCGTGTCGTTTTCTATCTGCAGCAAAGCATCCAGCCTCCTTTCTTCCTTTTCTTTTTAAATTAATTTTTTAATTTCTTTGAAAAATTCAAACCAACGTAGAATAAGTATTGGGCTTACCACTAAGTACAGACTCTCAAAACAAACACAGGCCACGCCCATTAGCCTATCCCCCAAACACAAGCCTTTCGAGTTTCGATTCACTCTCCATTTTCTCTTCAATAGAGCTAGCCCTCGACGTCGGTCGGACGGCTGTTGTTCTGTTCCCGCCACGACTAAGATCCAAGACGCACGGAAAAGTTAAGTCCATCAAAAAAGAGCTGAGTCGTCCGCATTATTGTTTGATTGATCCATACATAGTAAGCAAAGCTGAAGAGTTGATAGTAGCCGTTCTCCCATCAACAATCATTGAACCTTCTCCTCTCCTTGTCTTTATCATTACTTTAAAAACTCGAAGTATTAGATTGTGTTAATAATTTGTCGTTATTTATCTTATTGAAGTATTTACTGAAATTATATGTACATATTTTTAGCAGTCATGAAACTGGATGTTGATGTCTTGAGATATCTCTCCAAGGATGATTTCAGGGTTCTCACTGCTGTTGAAATGGGCATGAGAAATGTTCGTACACTGTCTCAATTATTTTAGCTTTTTTAACCTTTCTTTTACTGTATTTGTCTTCTATCGAGATTTCTAACACATCTTTTCTGCTTTCAGCATGAAATTTTACCCATTGAACTTGTGAACCGCATAGCTTCTCTTAAGTATTTACTTCTTTTAATAATTTGATAATCTACCAACTAATCAAAGACGGAAATATTTTTCATTATATGTTTTATTGTAATATTACTTCCGATGTGTATAGGCACGGAGGCACCTACAAGATTTTAAAGAATTTGCTAAGGCATAAGATACTGCACCATGACTCTTCTAAATGTGAGTTTTGGTTTGTGATAGTATAGAAGTAAAAAGGATAATTCTGATCAATTGAATGCCCACCTTTTTTAATTCTGAATTCATCATTGTTATGCGGCTAGATGATGGGTTTAGGCTCACATACCCTGGTTAGGATTTTCTTGCAATCAAGACCATGGTAAACCGTGGAGTGTTTACTGCCATAGGTCGTCAACTTGGGGTTGGAAAAGAATCTGGTAAAGTTGATGCATATGTTTAAATACATACAAGTTTCTCATGTGAAGATAGCGGTTTTGATGGCATTTATTTCATTCAAGACATTTTTGACGTTGCTCGTGAAGATGGTTCTGTTTTAGCAATGAAGTTGCACAGGCTTGGGAACTTCTTTTAGGGCTGTCAAATCTAAGCGTGATTACTTGAGGCATCGTAGTAGTTACAAGTGGCTCTATTTGTCCGGGCTTGCTGCTCTTAAAGAATTTGCTTTTTTGAAGGTTTTCGACTGAATTTTCTTCTTTCTCACTTACGTTCACTTTTACTGGATGATTTGCATCTCATTTCGTGATGGTGTGAAACTTGGTTCTGCTTGAGCAGGCTTTGGAAGAGCATGGTTTCCCTGTTCCAACTGCTGTTGACTGTAATAGGCATTGTGTGTGATTATGTCACTTGTTCAAGGCTATCCACTGTTAAGAGTTCCTTCTTCAATTCTAAATATTTTTGCTTTTCATACCTTCAATTTTTCATTATGTATACTGTAGTTTATATTGTTTATATTTCACCTTGAAAATTCTATGGTAATTGTTTCTTACATGGCTTTGAATTTAGCTTTTATTTGACAAATATTAAGAAGTGAAAAATTAGTTAAACTAAGAAAGCTGGTTACGGTTAATAACTGGAGATGCAGCATAAGTCTGTGGAAATATAATTCATCTAGATAATGAAAATGACCGTTTCTGAATGCTGATATATTAATAGAGGTGGTCAGTGGATTTTTGTAGTAATTTTGTCAATACTGTCTGTTCATTGCAGTGTGCAAATGAAGCAATTGCAAAATCCAGAAACTGTTTTTGAAACTATCCTGGGCCTTATTGTTCAGTTGGCAGAACATGGTCTTATTCACTGTGACTTCAATGAATTCAAAATTATGGGACGTGCTCAAGGCTTAGGAACCAAATTCATTTCTAAATGAATCGCTTTCTCTTTCTTCTTTGTTCTTTGTTTGTAGTTATACATATGGGGTTTAATGCATCCACTGGAAGTTGTAATGTTTAGATGTCTTGTCAGCTTGCACTTTTAGCTATATGTAACTTGTCTTTGAATATTTTTGCTTTAGATTGATGATGATGAAAGGATAACGATGATTGATTTCCCACAAATGGTTTCTGTATCACATCAGAATGCTCAGATGTAACGAATACCATATTTTTCCTATCTATCAAATTTCTAGTTATTGATGGTTATTTCTCAAATTGCTAAATCAATTTTGTAATTTGTATGTCATATATATATATATATATATTAATTTCCTAATAACTTCACATTTTCAGATACTTTGATCATTATGTTGAATGCATCTTGAAGTGTTTTAGTAAGAGGTCAGTTGTTTTGCTAGACTTATTGATACTCAAATTCCCAACCAATTGATATTTGATTTGCTTTTACCTTTCAGAAGAAAAAGATATGGTTTCCAAAATTATTGAAATGCTATTCCTTGTTATTCTCTTTAGGATAAGAATGAGGGGGATGAATGACTGTATTATGCTCTCAAGTTCGTAATTTTCATGTGAGTCATGCTTAGGAACATGAGATAGACTATATTTAGGTTGGATAATGTCCTTAAACCTACCCTAGGTGCCATGATATGATACAAAAGAAGTTCAGTAGTGTGATTAGGCAGCTGATATAACTCTTACACAATGATAATATATTCAGATTGGCTACAAAGTCATGTTTCAATTAAACTGCATGAAGTTTATTATGTGCACAACTATTTTTAACTGTAGGGTGAAGTGCTCTTATGATGATTATTGCAAATGTTTCATGGAAGTTTGACTTTTACTTGACGAAATTTTAGAGCAAATGTTTCATGGAAGTTTGACTTTTACTTGACGAAATTTTAGATTTGTCCATTGGTTGATCTTCACCCATTCTATAATATATTGATTCTCTTTCTGCAGGTTCAACCTGACTTTTCAATAAACCCGAGATGGGGATGACGGTTCAAACATATATGCAGATAAAAGTGATTGGCCTTCCTTACCTTTAATATCTAAAACTGCTGGATTTCTAGACTAGGAACTTGCTGCCAGTGGGTTTACGTGAAAGGATCAGGATGACATTGAGAAGGTATATGCTATATCATATTTCATATGCCTGCTTGTGCATTTGAATGACGATAAATGGTTTGTGTATGTGTTCTCGGATTTAAATAAAGAGAAAGGAAGAGATGGCTAGATAATAGTTTAAATATGAATGTTTGATAGCTTGATTGCATTGCTGGATCGGCTACATCAGGTGCTTTTTGATAGTCTAGAGTCTTGGAATAATTTGTCTTAGAAATTGTGTTATAGCTTAGTTTGTGCCCTACTTGTATCAAACTGAGATGTCCTGTCCTGTCTTGTCCTGTACTATCCTCCTCTGATGATGGATCATTTGATCAATGACATATGCCATAATATAGAGAGAATTCAGAAATTGGTCTAAGCTTGTCCTCGAGAGTGTAGTGATTGGCATGTTCAGGTACAATGTATGTTGCAATGTGTATTTACAGTCTCCTTTCTGATGTGGAAAGTGGTTCACTTTTTTCCTGTTGTATGTTAAGTTACTTTTTGACAGCTTGTTTTTGTTTGATCTGTTTTCTCTATTTTACGAATCAGAGATTAACAATATAATTTTATTAAATGCAGTTTATTGGAGGTAATGAAAAGGACTCAGGTTCAGATGATGAAGGAAGTGATGATGCAAATATATCTGAGTTGAATGAAACAAATGTAGATGGTGTTGGTTCTTTACACTTGACGGGGCAGGTATAATTCTCACAAGCTTTTATTTTGCTTTAATTTTTGAAGTGATTTAACTGACAAATGTGCTGTGGTCTATGAGTCAAATGTTGGCCTCTTGTTTTCTAACTCTTCTCGTTTTGATAAAAGTTTCATCTATAATTTGGTAAAGGACTTTTATGACTTTTCACTGGATAACCATTTTATGATGTACAAATATACACAGGACGCTGACTATTATTTTTAAAAGAAAATTATATTTGAATGGTTGCAGTAATGGAATTAAAAGCACTGTAACATACAATATGGACTATGGATATGTGGTTTATGACATATTTTGTTTGAAGTTATAAAAAAAATAATGGAAAATTATGCTTGAATCAATAAAATGCGACCAGTCAAATGATAAGTTTTCAAAATATGATGGTTGGCTCAATAATTTCCGCAATAATTTAAATTGAACAGTCAAATGAAGATGGATGGAAAAAATTTATTGGAGTAAAATTTGTGTAATTTCATGCTTCTTGCATTGACATTGTAAGTTCTCAAGCAGAATGTGATTTGCGAAGACCAGACTTTGAGCAGCAAAAAGGAAAGTGTAAGCTAGGAGAAGCGTCAGGAATGTGAACCAGGTGAAGACATTGAATCTAATGGTCAGGACCTGAGTGATGAGGTATTACTTGATGTATTACCCTCTTGTATATGATTTTAAATACATCAAAGGCAAAACTCACACCATTCTTTTCGTTTTGATGGGCATCAAAACTGACAAAAATTTTCAAAACAAATTCCTTTTGACGCATCTCTCCTCTACTGAATTTTAAGAAATTAAATGACAAAGAAAAAGAAACTATATTACATATTTTTGTTTTCAATTGCCAAAATTTGGAGCGAGTGCATTCTGCATTTTGCAAATGTGTAATATGGATCTGTTGGTTGATTATCTTTCTGGTATACTGTTTTAAATATCTAGCTTTAGTATTATGTACAGCCCTTATATTTTCTTTCTTGTCAGGAGGATGATAGACTGCAAATGAAAATTATGCAAAACTCACGAAGAGCATTGAGAAGCAGAGACGAAATGCAGTAGCAGCAGCTCGTGGGGGAAGAAAATCTCTTGCCTCGAGAAATTTTTACAAGGATAAAGGTGGAAAATCCTTCCACAATTCCAAAATCCAAAAACAATTAAGCAGCTGGTGAAATATATGAGAAGTCACCACAAAATCTGTGGCATACAATGAGATATGCAGTCCAAAAGTAATGTCATAGCTGTTTGCTTTCTACGTTTGTGTAACAAGTCATGACATGACATTGAATGAAATGGGGATGTGAAGCAGGAGTTGGGGAGCATAATCGGCCATAGGCACTGTTCATGTTTGTGGTCCCTTGGAGTTGAATGTCAGGGATGCTACAATTTTGCTGCATCGTAGTAGAAATGTATATTTCACTTAATTATTATTGCTCAAGAGAACATATATGTTAATAGTTTAGGTAAAATTCATGGATAAAATTAGCATTAAAGTTTATTGCAAAGTTCATGGATAAAATAAAATTTTGATGCTGAGTACTAATGTTTATTATTTTTAGACTGCATTGAATTTGTTTCCCTTGCTTATCATGGTTTAGAGAAATTTTAATGCCGAGTATTACTGTATATTATTTTTTGTTTATCGTGGTTTCATTAGAGAACTTCGAATACTGTACCAAGCAAAATTTTCAGCTTCTTCGGATATCTTTCTGATTTTTAACTGTTTTTCTTGTGTTGTATACAACATTCCAGATGTACAAGCATTTGATATAGTCCAATTTGAAAGGAATTTTTTTTTTCTTCTGAGCAGTCTTCACGATTATGTTATTTAGTTTTGAATTTTAAAATGCGTTTATTTAGTTAAGAGAACCCAAAATTATTAGCTTGGTTTAGGTTTCGCAACGCAATGATGTTGGACGAGCCTAAGAGAAGATGCACAAAAACAAAATGAAATTATTTTAGCCTGTTGCTACAATAATTCAACTTTGCATACAAGTAACCATAGTTAGTTAAGGATAAAACTATACATAAAAACTGAAACTACGTAAACAAAATCCAATAAAAAGGGAAGTTTTACCAACAATGTAAGTAAAAGCTTTTAGAAGTTCAAAGGCTAAGAGAATGCCAATTTATAGCCATTTCTCTCCAATTTCATCCTCCTATTATAGGCTGCTTCTTGCTTAGCTTTCCGAACTGAATTTCAGCTGGAGAATCCTCTCCGTTTCCCACTCTGTTTGAGCCATTAGCAACAAATTGATTGGTCATTTTCTTCTTTGCTAGCCCAGTCCATCTTGAATATGTTCATCAAATATTTTCTTCTTGAATAAGCTTCTCACACCTAAAAAGAAGCGAGCTACGCCTGAGTTTGTCCCTATGCGAGAATCAGAGGAAGCAAAACAAGAAGGAAAATTCTGACAATCTCTATCGTCTCACCTATGTGACAACATAAGAGTAGAAGGTACTGCAGCTGTTAAGTATTGGGATAACTAACTCGTGATGTGTTCTTGTTTTATGCATCCACTTTGTCTTGCTAAATTCACAAGATGATTTCTCCAATCTTCTTCTAGATTATTGAGGCATCTTTTTAGAGAGAATGAGAATCTGACAAGTTGTGCATATTGCTTGTTTCCAATGTTCCCTGTCTAAGTTGCATATTGCTTCCTCGATGAACCGGAAAGATACAACAATTAAAAATGAATATATTGGCCACCTAGTGCAGCTTTAAAAATTTCTCTTCCCGGCCTTCTGAATGCAATGAACTCTTGTTGCTGTAAGGGTTTTTGGTTAAAACCCCTTCTTCATTTTCTGTTGTTGGATTCTATTAATTTGGGGTGAAATGTTCTAGGCCTAAAAGGCTGTCTATGTTTAAATCTTCACTTACCATTTCTAGATTACCCATCCTATTGTTCCAAAGCTTCGAAATTTTTTTGACCCATCTAAAATTTTAAATTATTAAAATTCCAATCTAGTTGAGGAATCCGATATGTATTTCCCTCTTTTTGTTGTCCTTTTTCAAATCTTTCAAATCTTGATTATGTTGTAATTTTACAATTCCTATATTCACCAAGATCTCGCATATACGAATATAGAATACAAATATGTGTTAGAATGCGTACCTCTTTTGGCCATTCGATGCAGCGTTTTGATGCGACTTGCAACGTTCTAAAGGTTAAGTCTTCCTCTCTATTCTCTAACTTTATGGCAGCCTACTCAATGGGTAGAGGCAGGTTAGGGTTTTGAA
>JAVXUL010000010.1:1685627-1716404 GCA_035590515.1 Trichilia minutiflora
CCTGTGGATACGACACTTGGACTCACCGGACTATACTATAACAAGACTATCTATACTTGGGTACATAATCTAATTGAGATCAGGCACCACGTGGACTATCGATGGCGCGGTCCAGCATCCGTTGGAACGAGCCATCGAGAGTGCTATGTGGCGCCCTCGATGGGCGTCACGTGGTACTTTTGATGACTCGTTCCAACGGGCTCTGGACCGCCAAATCGAGCCTCTTCCTCCCAATTTCATCCAATTTCTACCATTTCTTATCATTTTACAGTAAAAAAAATTCTCCAACAATGCAAATAACAAAAATATAAATTTTATATACCTTACCGACAGAATGTAGAAGATCTGGTAATATATGGTGTGGATCCTTAGTGGATTTGATCGTCGGAGAGAATGGTAGGAGTGAGAGATTTTTATTGAAGTGAAATGAAGTAAAAAATTATGGTAAAAATAAAATTAAGGGTAATTTTATAATTTTAATTTTAAATTTAAAAATATTTTTATTTATAAACAGTAATTTAGATAATTTATGATTAAAATTTTTTATCGTAAATATTTTTTAATTCTAACTATAAACAGTGGGCATTATTTTTGGTTAATTCCTAGAATCTATCCACTGCGCAAACAAGACAGCGTCGTTTCTGTCGGGCGGAAGAGCACTCTAGGGTACACAACAAGCTGGTATGTTTCGTCTCTCACGTCTTCGCTCTCTTAATGATTTCACGTAAAATAATAATCGTTGTTGAACGAATCTAATATTTCGCTTGTTTGTATGGACGAAATAAAGGATTTTTTGTGTAAGGACCTAGACCTTGCTTTTTTATTAATTTCTGTGATTGCTGTTTCAATGCCTGGTAGCTTGTAACATGGACTCGAGTTTTGCTTCTTTACTATTTTCCAGGCTCCAGTTTGTGATATAAATTCGTAGATTACATGCATATATATATTTTTTATAATTGTTTAAAATTCGGAATTAAGTCAGGGCTTTTTAAGACTTCGGTTCAACTGGCTCTTGAGATTAGTATTCTTGCTTGCAATAACCATGTTGTGACTTTTTTCCATTTTCCTTTTATGGGTTGATTGTAAGATGGTGTATTTTTGAGAAAAGTTCTTCTCTTTTTGCATTTGGGGTTAGGAATCTAGATTAGCTTCTGGTGGAGCTGAGTTTGGTTTATCCTAATGCTTTGCATTTTTTTATCATAGTGTTTCCTAGTTCTGATTTTACGAGGTTGTTAATTTCCATATATATATATATGATTTTTTTTTTTAGACTTAGCTTGAATTAGATAGAAAATTTGACTCTAAATCCCATGCAATAAAATCGCCACAAAAGTAACAGTGGATTCAAATTGTTACATTAATATAACAATTCAAGCTAAGTCTAAAAAAAAAAATCATTCCCCAATTACTTTTAATTGGTTTGATGTTATAATCTGTATTCATTCCTAGGTTTTACATATAAATTTTGATTATAGTCTGATTACAATTCTTTTTTTTTCTACTGAGATGTCAAGTTTACATACTCAGGGTTCAGTTTTGATTAGTTTTATGGATTGACATATAGGTGTAGGATGATATTGGGGCCTGTGAATGTGGAATTTGTTTCAGTTTCATGCACATTTAATGTTCTTTTGTTTCCTCTAGCTGTCAAGTACTAGATGAACTTGTGATTTGTTTAACTTTTTCAGTATAAATTTTCGCTTGCTTCAAATATAAATTATGTCTTATCCCTAAAATATTTCATGATCACACAATCTAACGTCTCTGTTTCTGTTGGATTTAATTTATTGACTTCTGCTGGTAATGGGGTAGGTTCCATGTTATTTTTTTTGTTCAATGTCTAATCAAGACTGTCAAATGTGCATCTGTGCAGCCAATTGAAAGAGCCTCAATGGAAAAGGAAAAATGGTTTCTGTGGTTTCCATAAATGAAGTAATCCAGTTATTAGAATGTACCCAGGGATAATTGCTTAGTTTCACTTTGAGAAGCTGGACTTTGTGTGTGATTGTCGTCAACCGGAAAAATCAAACGCTACTGTTTTGTCGGTGATAACATTGGCTGGCATTAGTTGAAGCAATAAAATAAAATTTGAAGCCCCCTGGCCACCGAGCACTTTTGCCACCGCCAGTCCTATATCTAATCTCTTAAAACAAATATAGTGCAGACCCATTCGCCCTGCCCCCAAACGCGATCCTTTCTATTCCCTCCCCATTCTCTGTTCAATAAAGCTAGCCCTCGAGGTCAGCCGGTCGACTGTTGTTATATTCCTACCCAGAAATAGATCAAAGACGCACGGAAGAGGGTCGTTGAGAGTAGGGTGTTGGATCAATCCATCAAAAGAGAGGTGAGTCATCAGTTTCATTGCTATTGTTTGATTGGTCCATATATAATAAGCAAAGCTCATGAATTTTTGTATACTATTCGTTATTGACTGTGTGCGCGTGTGCGTGTGTGTTTTAATTTCTTTTTTAAAAATTTTATAGATATGTAAATGGTGTTAATAATTTGTTGTTAGTTATTTATTCAAGTATTCACTGAATTTATATGTATATATTTTAGCAGCCATGAAACTGGATGTTGATGTCTTGAGATATCTCTCCAAGGATGATTTTAGGGTTCTCACTGCTGTTGAAATGGGCATGAGAAATGTTCGTAAGCTGTCTCAATATTATTTTAAATTTTCACTTCTTCTCTTATCGTGTTTGTCTTTTATCGAGATTTTCTAACACATAGTTTTCTGCTTTCAGCATGAAATAGTACCTGCTGAACTTGTGGACCGCATAGCTTCTCTCAAGTATTTACTTCTTTTAATAGTTTGATAATTTATCAATTAATCAAAGAATAAATAAATTTGTTAATATATGTGTTATTGTAATATTCCTTCTGAATTTGTATAGGCACGGAGGCACCTACAAGATTTTAAAGAATTTGCTGAGGCATAAGCTATTGCACCATGACTCTTCAAAATGTGAGTTTTGGTTTATGATAGTATATCACCAAAAGGATATTTTGATCAATTGTAACTGCCCCTTTTTTTTTAATTCTGAATTCGTCAATGCTATGTGTTTAGATGATGGGTTTAGGCTCACATACCTTGGTTATGATTTTCTTGCGATCAAGACCATGGTAAACCGTGGAGTGTTTACTGCCGTAGGTCGTCAACTTGGGGTTGGAAAAGAATCTGGTAAATTAGATGATATGCTTAAATACATACAAGTTTCTCTTGTGAAGATAATGGTTTTGATCGCATTTGTTTCATTCAAGACATTTTTGAGGTGGCTCGTGAAGATGGTACTGTATTAGCGATGAAGTTGCACAGGCTTGGGAGAACTTCTTTTAGGGCTGTCAAATCTAAGCGTGATTACTTGAGGCATCGTAGTAGTTACAACTGGCTCTATTTGTCACGGCTTGCTGCTCTTAAAGAATTTGCTTTTATGAAGGTTTTTCACTGAATTTTCTTCTTTCTCACTTACATTCACTTTTACTGGATGATTTGCATCTCATTTCATGACTTGGCTTCTCTGCTTGAGCAGGCTTTGGAAGAGCATGGTTTCCCTGTTCCAACTGCCGTGGACTGTAATAGGCATTGTGTGATTATGTCACTTGTTCAAGGCTATCCTCTGTAAGAGTTTCTTCTTTAATTCTAAATATGTTTGCTTTTCATACCTCAAAGTTTTCATTATGAATACTGTAGTTTATTGTGTTTATATTTCCACCTTGAAAATTCGATAGTAATTGTTTTCTTATATTACTTTGAATTTAGGTTTTATTAGACAAATATGAAGAAGTGAAAAATTGGTTAAATTAAAATTAACAACTGGAGATGAAGTATAAGTCTGTGGAAAAATAATTCATCTAGATATGAAGAGGACCATTTCTGAATGCTGATACATTAATAGAGGCGGTCAGTGGATTTTTCTAGTAATTTTATCAGTTCTACCTGTTCATTGCAGTGTGCAAGTGAAGAAATTGCAAAATCCAGAAACTATTTTTGAAACTATCCTCGGCCTTATTGTTCGATTGGCGGAACATGGTCTCATTCACTGTGATTTCAATGAATTCAACATTATGGTATGTTCTCAAGGCTTGGGAGCCGAATTTATTTCTAAATGAATTCCCTTTCTCTTTTCTGCTCTGTTGTTTGTTTGTAGTTATACATATAGCGTTTGATGCATTCACTGGAAGCTATAATATTTAGATGTCTTCTAAGCTCGCACTTTTAGCTATATGTAACTTATCTTTGAATTTTTTTGCTTTAGATTGACGATGATGAAAAGATAACGATGATTGATTTCCCTCAAATGGTGTCTGTATCACATCAGAATGCGCAGATGTAAGAAGTACCTTATGTTTGAATAACATGTTGGTTTTTAATCCTATCTATCAAATTTCTAGTTATCGGTAATTATTTTCTGAAATTGCTAAAATCTCAAAATTTTAATTTATATGCATCATATAGTATATTAATGTCCTAATAAGTTCGCATTTTTCAGGTACTTTGATCGTGATGTTGAATGCATCTTTAAGTTTTTTATAAAGAGGTCAGTTGTTTTGCTAGACTTATTGATACTCAAATTCCTAACCAATTAATATTTGATTTGCTTTTACCTTCTGGAAGATAAAGATATGGGGTTTCCAAAATTATTGAAATTCTATTCTGTTATTCTCTTTAGGATAAGAATTGGGGGTTGTCTGTCTGTATTATGCTCTTAAGTTCTTTGTCTTCATGTGAGGCACGCTTAGGCACATGAGATAGACTGTATTTAGGTTGGATAATGTCCTTAAACCTACCCTAAGTGGCATGGTCTGATACAACAGAAGTTTACTGATGTGATTAGGCAGCTGAAATTAACTGTTACACGATGAAAATAGATTCATATTGGCAACAAGTTACATTTCAAGTAAACTGTATTTTGGTTAAACAGCATGAAGTTTGTTATGTGCACAACAATTTTTAACTACAGGGTGAAGTGCTTTTGTGATGATTATTGCAAATGTTTCATGGAATTCTGACTTTTACTTAGTGAAATTTTGCTTTGCCCATTGGTTGATTTTAACCAATTATATAATACATTCATTCTCTTTCTGCAGGTTCAGCCTGACTTTTCAGGAAACCAGAGACGGGTATGATGGTTCAGATGTTGATGCAGATGAAAGTGGTAGGCCTTCCTTTTCTTCAATATCTAAAACTGCTGGATTTCTAGACAAGGAACTTGCTGCCAGTGGGTTTACAAGAAAGGATCAGGATGACATTGAGAAGGTATATGCTATATCATATTTCATATGCCTGCTTTTGCATTTGAATGAAGATAAATGGTTTGTGTATGTGTTCTTGGATATGAATGAAGAGAAAGAAAGAGATGGCTAGATGGGAATTTAAATATGGATGTTTCATAGCATGATTGCATTGCTGGTTTGGCTACATTAGATGCCTTTTGATAGTCTAGAGTCTTGGAATAACTTGTCATAGAAATTGTGTTATAGCTTAGTTTGTGCCCTACTGGTATCAAACTGAGATGTCCTGTCATGTCCCGACCTCCTTTGTATATGCTTCATTTGATCAACGACATATGCCATAATGTAGAGAGTATTTTGAAATTGGCCTAAGCTTGTCCTCAAGAGTATAGTGATGTGCATGTTTAGCTATGATGTATGTGGCATTGTGTTGGTATTTACAATCTCTTTTTTGGGGTGGATAGTCATTCAATTGTTCTCTGTTGTGCGTTATGTTATTTTTGACAGCTTGTCTTGGTTTGATCTGCTTTCACTGTTTTATGAATCAGAGCATAACAATATAATTTTATTATATTCAGTTTATTGGAGGTAATGAAAAAGACTCAGTTTCTGATGATGAAAATGTATCTGAGTTGAATGAAACAAATGTAGATGGTGTTGATTCTTTACACTTGGTGGAGCAGGTATAATTCTCACAAGCATTTATTTTACTTTAATTTTTAAGTTATTTAACCCACAAGTTTGCCGTGGTCTATGAGTCAACTGTTGCCTCTCGTTAACTCTTCTCATTTTGATGAAACTTTCATCTATAATTTGGTAAGGGATTTTTATGGCTTTTCACTGGATAAGCATTTTATGATGTACACGGACACTTACTAATTTTTTTATAAATGAAAATTATATTTGAATGGTTGAGGTAATAGAATTGAAGGCACTGTGACAGACCATGTGGAAAAATAGTAGAAAATTATTGTTCAATCAATTTAATGTAACTAGCCAAATGACCAGTTTTCCGGTTTTCAAAAGATGATGGTTGAGCCAATAATTTCCACAATAATAGTGATAATTTTCCTGACTGATGATTTAAATTGAACAGTTAAATGAAGATATATAGAAAAAATCTGTTGGAGTAAAATTTGTGTAATTTTATGCCTTCTTGCATTGACATTGTAAGTTCTTAAGCAGAATGTGATTCACAAAGAGCCAACTTCAAGCAGCAAAAAGGCATGCGAGGAGAAGCATCAGGAATGCGAAGTAGGCAAAGACATTGAATCCGATGGTCAAGGTCTGAGTGATGAGGTATTGCTTGATATATTACCCTCTTGTACATGATTTTAAATACATCAAAGACAAAATTTACACCATTCTGATCATTTTGATGGTCTTAGACCTACAAATATTCTTAGCAAATTCCTTTTGATGCACCTCTCCTCTGCTGTATTTTAAGAAATTGAATGATAACTATATTTTTGTTTTCGATTGCCAAAATTTGGAGCAACTGCATTCTGCAAATGTGTCATAGGGATCTGTTAGTTGATTATATTTCTGGTATAATGTTTTTGATATCTAGCTTTAGTATTATGCACAGCCCTTATATTTTCATTCTTGTCAGGAGGATGATAATCAGACTGCAAATGAAAATGACACAAAGCTCATGAAGCGCATTGAGAAGCAGAGACGACATGCAGTAGCAGCAGCTCGTGGTGGACGAAAGTCTCTTTCAAAGAGAAATTCCTACAAGGATAAAGGTGGCAAATCCTCCCACAATTCCAAAATCCAAAAGCATTTAAGCAGCTGGTGAAATATATGAGAAATCACCACAAATTCTGTGGCATACAATGGGATACGCAACTGAAAAGTAATGTCATACATGTCAAGCTCTAACCGTGTGCTTTGAAATGGGGATGCAAAGCAGGAGTTGGGGGGGAGCATAGTCACCCATAAGCACAAGTTCATGTTTTTGGTCCCTCGGGAGTTGAATATCAGGGATGCTACAATTTTGCTGTGTTATAGTAGAAATTTATATTTCAATTAATTATTGTTGCTCAAGGCAACATGTTTGTTGATAGTCTAGGTAAGGTGCATGGACAAAATGAGACTTTGATGCTGAGTATTTATGTATATTACTTTTAGACTGCTTTGAATTGGCTTCCCTTGTTTATCATGGTTTCAATGGGTAAAGCTCATGGATAAAATGAAATTTTGAATGCTGAGTATTAATGTATATTATTTTTAGACTGCATTGAATTGGCTTCCCTTGTTTATCATGCTTTCAACCCAGAATTTATAACGCTGTAGTAAGTAAAATTATCAGCATCTTTACAGAGGTTCTGTTACGGAGATCTTATTGAATTTAAGTGTTTTCGTTATGTTGTATACAACATTTCAGATGTGCATGCATTTGATACGGTGCAATATGAAGGCAAAATTGGAGATGACAAAAACAGTAGATAAGCTAAAACAAAATGAATTTACTTTTGCCTAGTACTTACAATAGTTCAACTTTGCTATGTACAAGTAACCATAGTGAAGGTTTAAACTATACGTTAAATATGAAACTACATAAAAAAAAAAAACCAGAGAGTTTTATAAACAATGTAGGTTAGCGTTGTCAGAAGTTCAAAGGCTTCCATAATGCCAAGTTATAGCCATTTCTCTTGTATTTCCTTCTATTATTGGCTACTCCTATGTGGGCTTTCCCAATTGAAATATAACATCAGAATTGAGATTGTTAATTTAGATAAACATGTCGTATTCATATCGTATCAATAAATTTATAATATATTTTTTTTATATTTATATGAATTCAATCTGTTTATTAATCAAGAATCCTCAATCCGAATACGATTACGATCCATTTATTAATTATGTCATCTGTTTATTAATCGTGTCATTCATCTTTTAAACAGGTGATATAATAGAGTATGATTGGATTATTAACTCAATCCAATCTATTCAATTTATTTAATTGATCAATATAAAATTTAATTGATTTAACTAATTATTCATTTAAATATAAATTAAGTATCCAATATAAATAAATAAAATTATTATATTAAATAATTATTTATTTAGGTATAATTATTTATTTAAATACAATTATTTATTTAATTAATTATATTTTAAACGGATAAACGAATTTAGAAGGTCAAACCCGAATTCGACAAAATTATTAATCGTGTGATATGAATACGATTCGATTATTATTCGTGTCAAAATTTTTAAATTCAAATATGTTTAATTATATCGAATTCTTGTTGATTAATTATATCATAATCTAAATTACCAATATTTAAGGTAAGGAGAATTCTATGCGTTTCCCACTTTGCTTGAGCCATTAGCAACAAATTTATTGGTCATTTTCTTCTTTGCTAGCCAAGCCCATCCAACTAATCCATCTTGAATGTGTTCATAAAGTATCTTCTTTTTTGATGAACTTCAACTTCCCGTCTTCACTTCAACAAACATAAGTATGAGAAAAAAAAATTTATCAGCACTACAAATTTACAATATTGCTCTGACAACATTATCAAAGTAATTTTGATAATGTACAATATTAAGTTAGTAATCTTCATTCATGACTAATAACAGAGTATGATGTTACCATCACAGGAAGCAAAACATGAAGGAAAATTTTGATAATCTCTATCGTCTCACCTGTGTAACAACAACATAGAGTAGAAGAGTAACTGCAGGTATTAAGTCTGTGGACAATAAACTCACGAGGTGTTCTTGTTTTATGCATCCACTTTGCCTTGATGAATTCACAATATGCTTTCTACAATCTTCTTCTAGAATATTGACATATTTTTCCGGAGAGAATGAGAACCTCACAAGTTGTGCCTGTCTTGTTTCTAACGTTCCGTGTCTAAGTTGCTTATTCTTTTCGTGATACATCACCATCTACAGTTGAAAGTGCGTATATAAGCCACCTCGTGCAGGTTTATGAATTTCTCTTCTTGGCCTTCTGAATGCAAAGAACTCTTGTTGTTTTTAGGTTCTTGGGTGGTTAAAACCTCTTCATTTTCTGTTGTTGGAGTCTATTTATTTGGGGTGAAATGTTTCTAGGCCTAAAAGCCTGCCTCTGTCTAAACCTTCGCCTTCTATTTCTATATTACCACATCCTATTGATTCCAAAGCTTCGAAATTCTTTTGATTCAACTAAAATTTTAAATTATTCAAAATTTTCATGCTAAACCTCACTTGTCTGCGGACTCAATTTCTAGAAGCACACTGGTTTTCCAAATTGAGGAATCTCGTTTCTTCCTCTTGGTTTTTTACCTTTTCCTAATCTTTCTAATCTTGATCTATATTCTGTATATTCTCTTGTAAACTTGCTAACTTTGCTAATACTATCCCTAATTCAGGATTCTGTATATTCCCATATAAACTTGTTAACTTTTCTAACCCGTAAACATCTACATATCTGTCAAGAACGATTTTACTCCTCATAGACAAATGGCTTTCACCATATACCAAGTATAGTTATATAAATTATTTTTTAACATTTTTATATATGTATTTTTATCGGCCTCTGTTCTGACTATTCTATTTTCACACTAAAAAAATGCGAGTTTAACTCCAGTTACATTGATTCATGTCATGCCTACTGATTATGTTTTATGTCGTGGAGCCAACCTAATCCATTTGGCATCTTCAATTTTGGGATGGGTACATGGATAACATATTGCATTGTAAATGTGAAAGTAACCCAGTAGAAAAGTGCTTTCAATTGGTCAAATTTGGCATAGCAACAGGTTATCAGGAACCACCTTAAAGGTAAAAACCTATACCTTCAAAATGATAATTTATTAATACTAAAACAAATCATAGTAAAGAAATACCCAAATCAAACACTATCAACAATGTAGGTTTTAAGTTTCAAAAGCTTAAAGATTGCTCAATTGTTCCCATTGGAGGCAAACATTTCTCCTGCATTACCTTCTTCCATGGCAGAGTGCTTCTTGCTTAGCTTTCCCAACTGAATTACGACAGGAGAGTACTGAGACTCCTCTCTGTTTCCCACTCTGCTTGAGTCATCAGCAACATTTTTATCGGTCTTTTTCTTCTTTGCCAGCCTAGCCCATCCAACCAGTCCATCTTGAATATGTTCATCAAATATTGCCTTCTTGAATGAACTTCCCATCTTCATTTCAGAAACAGAATTTTGAAAGAAAAAAGATTGTCAGCACTACAAGTTTACAATGTTGCTCCACCTTCAATGTCATGGTTGTAATGTATCTAACCTGTGTGACAACAACATAGAGTGGAAGAGTACTGTAGCTACAGAGGAACTGAATGAAAGCCCTGAGATTGGAAATATTTCAAAATTTCAAATAAGGTAAGAACTAAAAGCATTTTAAATCAATACTAAAATATGAGAATTGAAGATGTAATAAGATTACCCTATAACAAGTCTGGGGATAATAAATCGAACATGTCCCATGATGCAAGAATCAAATCCATATTGAACCTGAAATATTTGATCACTTGAAGTTATAACGTCGTAAATGCCACACTCGAAGGCTATTTTAAGGTCATATACTTGCCCAAATCCAAAAGAAAAATGCAAGTTCAAAAGAATTTTGGAACAGAATGATGTGAATCAGAATGAGAACAATCTTGGGTCTGTTAAACCAGAAGTGATCATCTGAAGGTTGAACTACTAAATCTCCTTCAATGGCTACATGTTTCTCAGCAACTTCATGGGCTAGTTGGGTTATTATGTGCTCCAATTTTGTGCCAACAGCAATTAGAAGCTGCAAATACCAGCACATGATATTAAACATGTCTCCATTTTAGCACCAATTGAGAATTATATGTTTGATATTGTACGCACAATGAAGGGAACGAATGCAATCCAGAAATAGGTATGCCAACCTGCACATGAAAAACAAAGGAAGTTCTATCACCACTTAAATGTATTGGTAATGAAAAACAGAAGAATGAAGCAGGATTTAGGGGTATATCTCTAACTGATGTGCTCTTGCTCAAGCGCAACAGTTAAAAGTGCTTTTACTTGGGAGCTAAGCCTTTTTGTTTACTCTTTCATTATATCTGACATCTAGTAATTTCATATAATATTAACTGTAGTTTCAAAGTTATACCACCTCAATTCTAAACAAATCCTAAGTTCACTCTAAAGCAGATGATTAAGAAACAAAAATGGAAAAGAAAAGAAAGGGATTTGGGGAATAGAAAAACTATGCAAACTAGCTTACCATAGACATTCAGCAACAGAAAAAGGACAACAAATAGCCAAAGATACCAGCTGCAATTAATGAAAACAAGTCATTAGAAAGAATAATGAACTCAGAAAACATCACATACGAGAAGTAGCCTTCTGGAAAACATGTTTTCGGAGTTTCATGACTTAGCACAAAGTTACTGAGCCTAAACCTGAAGCATTCTTCCCTCTTAGTGAGTAATTACCTTATTCCAACAACTTTCTTAAAATCTGCTTCAAGGGTACGCATCAAGTACTTGTGGAAATTAAATTTTGGATTTCCCCTGCAATGAGTCTAAATTAAAGCAGAGATTAAATTTAAACTAGAAAATTATTTCCATGGAAATAAAATCAATAGGAAATTCATTTAAACGTCTCACCATAATGAACCCAAGTCGCAATGTGATGTAATCTGATTTTGTAACAGAACCATAGAATTGCTTGAAGAATGAATGCTGAAAAGCAGAGAACATAAAACACAATGTGATATTAAAGTTAAATAAAAGCGACGTGATTTTTTCTTATTAGATATAAAGTAAAAGCGAATTAATATAAAATTTCATGACAACTTACCAACCAACCCATCAAGATATAGTTTTTTCCAAGACCCTGAAACCGACTCTTGATGAATTCATGATCTTGTACATGGGTATATCTTCTACTTTGAACTGCAAAAATATTATACTTCAAATTAATGAAAATAAAAATTCTTGAATTTTTATATGGAAATGTCATTTTGATGATGAAAATTATTACCTTGAGACAGATAATGTTCTCCTTTTGAAGCAGAATCCTCCCACCGTTTCCATTTTCGTATCTAGAACATGGAGAACATGCATATAGTTTAGGAAATAGATATATTGAAAGATAAGAAAATTAATTATTACTTGAATTTAGTGAATTATTGTACCTTAGCTCCTCCAAAAAGAATGGTTAGAGCACAGAAAGTGACATGAACAACTGCTAGTACAAAGATAAATATGTGGAGATGATGTAATGCATTGATCGATAACAATGGAACCTTCCCCTGGAACACAAAATCAACAAAGAGAAAAATAATAAAATTTAAAGTTGTAAATTGTGTATTGAAAACCCATCAAGGAATAAATATTCAACATTCGTTGTTGAGATTCAGTGATAAAACAGTTGTGAGAGAGATTCTGTCAAGAATGGTATATTTTATTGAAGTATATTTTGGTTTGATTGGTGTCAACGTATATATGTTTTGATGCAACAAGCAAAATATTATTTGTAGCAAGTAGTTTTTTTTAATTGGTTAATTAGTCACATTTTATTTATGAAAGGGTTGGATTAGTGTTGGTTTAGATATGGAAAAAAGAATTTAATTACTACTTGTGTTTGTGTTAAGTAAATTTTATGAGTAAAATCTTTAGTATTTTTACTTTATCCCATCACCTATTTTAACTAAAAAATTAAAAGAAATCTCAAATTAATACAAAAATCTTTTATTTCTGTTTTGATCTAAATATTTATAATATTTAATATTTTAACTTGTTGAATGAATTAATAGTTATTTTATTGAAAAATATGTATAATAATACAATGTAATTATGAGCCATGCATGTGGATTAAAACTCTGTTAATATTAATTTGCTATAAATTTTAAGTTATATATAGCTATTATCAAGTAAAAATATTAATAAAAAATAGTTGACTCCCATTAAGAATCAGTCTACCTTTTTACTTAATTTCAAATGAAGCCAGAGAATATTCGAGGTTTGGACTTTGGAGATCAGTTGGTAAAATAATTAGAAAACCTCTCTTATCGCAGAGAAATATTCAAATATATTAAAGAAATATGATTAAACAGATCGTGTACACAAGTTTTTCATCCTTGACTTGCATAACCAATGATGATCTGTACTATACTCGTATATATATTTTTTAATTAATAAAGAACAAATAAAAAGAGAATGGATAATTCTAAAAGGTAGTATTAACAATGTCTTAACTAAATAAAATAGAATTATGGAGTAGTCCAAAACAACTTCCATGCCATATTCTTATAAGAGAGTAATATATCGTTTCTTCTTTTTAGTCTAATACTCCATTATTTTTCTCTCTTTCTTTATTTTTTTTTCAAATTATTTGATATCCTCAGCTTTTTAATTCTACCCTATAAATTATAAGAAATATCGGATACTTCTTCCAAAACAAGAGAGTAATAAAATATCAAATTAAAAAGTTGAAAAAAGTAGTAGTTTATCTCTTGTACCATTTTTTAATAAATTACTTAATATTTTTTTTGAACAAAGAGTAAGGAATTATACAATTTTTTTTTCTCCAATGAATAGCCCCTCCACCAACATTTGATTGACATATGCATGTTGTATATTAAATTTATGTCTCTTTTTCTTTTATATGAATGAAGGGTATATTTTTACAAACTTTTGGAAAAATAAGAGAAGTATTTAAATATTGTTTAAATTAAAAAAAAAAATTGTTATGATGAAGTTAAAGAAGCAGAGTAATTTTGAATGAGAATTCAATCACCTCGGCGGAGCAGTAATTGGTAGACTCTGCGAGAAGGTGGCGGCCGGTGATGTGAGGAGAAATGGAGGAGGAGGTGAAGAAGGAATCAAAATGGGCAGTAGTTTTTGTTGCCCTTTGATCAGCTTCCTCTTTCTTACAAGGCAACCATTTGCTTGCTAACTCCTGAGATATGCAGATTTTGGCAATCATTCCTTGAAAAACTGTGAGTAAAAGTGATATGAACCCTAACAGCATCAACTCTGCAGTAACTCAACACCATTATATCATCAAGAACATGCATATATAAGATTTCAAAAATGAAAAACTAATTTAAACATTTCGTAAATATAGTTAATTAATCTGTTCCGGACGTGCGTATTTTTTAAAATACAATACATTGTTATGATCAAGACAAGAATCTACCAGAAGAAGTGCATTGTTATGATCATGACAATAATCTAATAGAAGAAGTGGAGTGTGTTTAATTAGAGTAGATTAGCCAAGAATATAATGAATAGACCTTCTTTAATTTTTTGTAAAGATTCAAAAAGAGGTTTTTGGTTGTTTTTCTTCAACACCTGCATGGATAGTAATTAATAAATCAATTAAAACAAAATTTAACACAGTTTAGAAATGGAGAAGAAATTAAGAGTCAGAATAGAGAGAGAGAGAGAGAGAGAGAGAGAGAGAGAGATATTCCATGCCTTGCCGATGTAATGGATAAAACGTTCGACGGCAAGAGATATAACAACGATGACGCTGCAAACTAAGGCCACCACCCACGTTGGTGTGTACTCCAACGTCGTTCCTCCTTCTGCCATTATCTCCGATTAACGTCACCGGATTTTCTCTCTTTTTCTGTGAATGAAATCTCTATGCAAAATGTAAATTAACGTTAATTATATATTATGTCAACATGTTATTCTTTATGATACATGAAATTGGCAAGTCATGCTTCCCACTAAGGTTATAATGCAAAGTTCTGCAGATATTATATATCACTTACTTTATCTTAATCAAAAAATTAATTATTATTATTAGGAAATAAGTCAATTACCCCTCTTTTTTAAGCAAATTATTAGTTACCCACTTCTCTTTCAAATATACCAATTAGCCCCAATAGATACTGTAATATCGGTATTTAAGTTCAAGGGCATTTTAGTTATTTTATTCATGAAGGATATTTTTTTTGTCTTTTTATAAAATACATGTTTGGGTACTAAAAATTGAGTTATTAACTCCGTAGTAATGATTATTAAGTGATTGGAGATGAGTAGATGAAAATTTAGTAAGTTTAGAAAATTTTTACTTAAGGCACCATTCACGCACTTAAGTTTTCAAGTTGAATTTCTATTGATTAGAAAATTCGATTGATTAACTGTTTATTGTTATAGAAATAGGACGGAATAATGATTTCATAGAAAGAAATAGAATGAAAATTGAAAGTCAGATGAGAGAGAATTGAACAGATGTGTAGGAAGACAAAAAATTGACATATTTAACCTTTTTTTTTTATTTTTCTTCATTCATTTTAATTTTTTTAAGGCAAATGAGTCTCCCCCGTTCTTTCCCATGATCACATCATCTCAACTCTCTTTGCAATTTTCTTCTCCCTCTCAATTTTCTTAATTTTTATCAATTAAACTTCAATTTCTTACTTAAAATCACAAAAACTCAATGCTCTCTATATTTTATAAGCTTCATTATTTTGATTTGAGCAAAGAATCAAACAGGGATTGAAATTAGGGTTTGACGATTTTGGGGGTTTCTATAGTTGGTAATAATTGCACCTTTCTAAGGCTTAAATTAACTCCTTGGTAAGGTTTCTAACATATTTCAAGTGTTATTTTCATAATTGGTTGAATTTAGAAATTAGGGTTTATTGTTTATTTGAGAATTTTTAGAATTTGAAATAATTTTGATAAATTGAGTTAGAATTCATCATTTAAGTATTAGAATGAGTAATCTAGAAATTGAATTTTAAGAAAATAGAATTTAACTCGAGAAGTTGATATTTGGGCAATGAATTGAAAGTCAAAGTGAGTCCAAATTAATAAATGAATGTTACTAAGAAATTGACCATGAGATTTCATTGATAAAATGATTAAAAAATGAATTGTGTCTCAATGCTCAAGGGTCGACTAGAAAAATCCAAGTTAAGATTCATAGTCATACATATAGGTTGTATATTGTTTTGTGGTTTATTGTTAATTCAAATAAATAAATGATGGTTTGTAGATTGTACTGTATTTATATGAGGTCTAGGGACTGAGTTTTATTTGTATTTATGATATAACTTTCATTCAACAATTACATTTATATATTTGATGAAATGATTGATTTATGATGAATATTTTATAAATGATCATTTGAATTTATTTTATTAAATTATGTAATGATTATTGCTTAATGGATGGTTTTGTTGGATATTATGAGCATTGTTTTGGATTTGTATATTGATATATATATGATCAGTGGATAAGGATTGTATGATTGACTATAACTATAGAGTGATAGCCTAGAGTGAACCTATATAAAAGCTGCCTAAGTGAGAGGACCATAAATAAGACAAATATAAGGAAGGAGGTTGGTATAAGTGTGATACAAAGTTAGTCTACCTATGAGAAATATTGAGGATAGTTATGGGTATTATCATATGACTACTCGGACTAATGGTAGGCAAGATTTTAGATAAAATATCACACATATTACTACTTTTACAAATAAAGAATAATTTTAATAAATGATCATTAGTTTTCACATGCATAAAAAATATTAACGGTTTTGGAATTACTCAGGATCAGAGTAATCTTCAAAAAAGAGGTGGCCGGCCTAATAATTTTTAATACAAATAGGTTAAAGTTTTAAAACAATTAAAGTGTTTTCTATGTATTTATAAATGGTTTATTTTTAATCTCTTTTTAAATTAAAAATTATACTTTAATGTTTTATATAATTGTTTTTATATATTAGTTCACTCACTAAGTATACATTTATACACTCCTTCCTCTTATCTTTTAGTTTTATATGACTCCGTGTGCATTATAGAGTTGGAGGTGGGGATAGCCTTGGGAGGTAGTAATAATTTGGTAAGTTCTCATCTTGATTAACATATGTATGATTTGAGTCCACAGGCACAATATTTTATTTAATAAACAACTCGTCCTAAAATTCAGTCTCTGTTACTTGTAGATATGTTTCTGTATTGAAATCTTTTACAATTTTTAGATTTATCTTCAAGTTTAACGTGAATCCAACGAAAGAGGAGAGATTGAACAACATTTTTAGATTTATCTAGTAATCAATAATACATTTTGTGGGATCGGTGTCAGTCATCAACATCCTGAACATCACGATCCCAAAGATATTAGTCACCTTGAAGATATTTACCCTACTTCGAGAAGATGAGAATAATGTGTGTATGGACATAGGGAGATAATTCAGCCAATAGAAATGATAATCCAGTCAATAGAAAGAGGCTGGATGGCCCCAAGTTATGTCAAGAGGTATGTTCGATCTAAAAAAATTTTAATTTGAGCAGATTTAAATTGGAGAATTTGATGTAATTTTATATTTTGAAGATCCAGGGAAATATTCTATATTCTCAAGAAAATTCGTCCATATCCCATCATATGTTACATTAATTGGAACACAAATACACATTATTTATTCAGACTCAAAACTTAAATCTTACATTTTCTTCTCCTTTAGCTAATGTGTGACAAGCAGCTATATTTAAGGTTGATCAACTTAGGTGCGAAGGGTATTTAATTCCCAAATAATCCTCTGCAAATTGGAAGAACCCGAACACCCCTTTAAAGACTTGCTAACTTGGAGAAAATTACAGGCGTATATGCCCAGAAAAGTGTTTCTGAGAGAGAAATGATCAGCACTTTTTAGCTAGGGGATTCATTGGGTGATGATCTAACTGGTGCTGATGATTTCATTGAGAATACTGATGCAAGTGAGGGTGATCTTAGTGCTGAATATTTCATTGAGAACATTGATCCAAGTGAACTATTGATGGATGCTGAAGTAAAATTCTTTCTCTCATTATTTCTCCTTGCCTTCTTGGCCCAACGAAGAAGCCCTTGTTGTACATGGTCCCTGAATATAGCTTTCCGGAATCGACTTCCCATCTACGACAAGTCAAACAACAAAATTAGAACTTTCGTTATTAATTAACTAAAATTATATAACTAATTAATTTGACTGATTTTCGTTAATGATAATTAAATGCAGGTGCCTATTCTTACAAAATACAGATTTAAATAATTTATCTTTTATTATTTTGATATAAATTGGTATTGTTAAAAATACGTACAAAGATTCGCATAAAAGAAAAAACAAAAGGCAAGCGGATGAATGATAATAACTAATGAAACTCACTTGTGCTACGATGGCGTAAAGTGGCAGGATATTATAGCTGCAGAGAAACTGAACAAATATCCTGGAACACAAAAATGAATTATTGATGTAATTCGATAGATAGATAGATAAAGTAATTATATAACTATCTAGTAATATCTATATTTTATTTAATTTTTTTCCATTATACGTACCCGATGACAAGTCGTGGGATGATAAAATTAATTGATCCCATAATGCAGGAATAAAAACCATATTGAACCTGCAATGTAGATATGGAGAAAAAGATTATGTATGATAAAAAGAAATTTATTTAAAAGTTATATGAATGTCATTATTTGAATTACCCAAATCCAGAAGAAAACGGCTAGTTCAAAAGAATTTTGGAAGAGAATGATCCGAATAAGTAAGAGAACAAGCTTTGGTTTATGCCCCCAGAAGTGATGATCTGATGGTTGAATAATTAAGTCTCCTTCAATAACCTCATCTTTTTGAACAGCATCTTTGGCTAATTGTGTCATAATATGTTGCAATTTAGTGCCCACAGAAATTAAGAGCTGTAAATCCGCACGTAGAAAATGGAAAATAAGTTTGTTAACGTGTATTCTGAAAACGCATGTTGAAGAAAAATTTCATTTTGATAGTGTTTTTAAGGGAACGAGACTGAAAGAAAAACTTACAATTAAGGGAATAAATGATATCCAAAAATATGCCTGCAAATCTGCAAAAGAAAATGGTGTAAATTTAATAATAAGATTGACCGAATGAATAAGGGGATTTGATTGGTGTTAAAAATTATGGAGAGATTTTAATTACCATGGACATTGACCAATAGGAAAACAACTACAATCATCCAGAGATACCACCTGCAATTAATTAATTATGAAATGAAATCAACAATTAATAGGATTATGATACAAAATAAGAAGAATCAAAGTATTCAAGTTAATTTGTTATATATGCTAGCTTTTGGTTGGGAAGCTTGCCAAAAGAATGATTAACTATATATTTTAATTTCGTAAACACTTGCGATAGAATAATTTTCACAAACATTTTTTTTTTGTATCATTTTTTTATTAAAAATAGTCAATAGTTATGATTTTATTATAATTATTTACTAAAATTAACATACCCTTTTTGTTTTGAAAGTAAAATTGGCATACCCTATAATATCCTCCCCATCCCCCCAACCCCAAAAAAAAAAAAAAGAAAAAGAAAAAAGAAGAAGAAAGAGAACAGGGAAAAAGCATACTTTATTCCAACAACTTTCTTAAAATCATATTCGAAAGCTCTGGTGACATAGTTGTAGAAGTCGAACCTCGGATTGGTCCTACAATGACTCTAATAGGGAAATTAGTTGAAACTAAGTGAAAGTAATTAATAAATCCGAATGATAAATATTTCTACAACTCCAAATAATTAACTTATTAATTACCATAACGAAGCCTAATCGAAGAGTTGTATAATCTATTTCATTCACTGAAGATACAAAGAACTGCTTCACAAATGCTTGCTGAAAAAAAAAAAAAATGATGCCGTACAAATATAATGAGATATTGTTTGAGCAGTGCTAACATAATTTAATTATTATACATCATTCTTTTAGCAAAATTATTGTTGTCATTTTTACGTAATTTCGACAAATTAGTTAAGGTCTTAAATTGCTCAAAATAAAATAAAATAAAGATCCTAAAAGTATTACTAATGAAATATCATATATAGTTTCTTTTAATTTTGCAATTTAGGTGGAAATAAAAATAAAATAAATATAGAATATAATGACTTACCAACCAATGAAGGATTTCATTTTTCTTTCCAACACCTAGATACCGAGTCCTAACAAATTCGTGCTCTAGGACACGAGTAATTTTTAAACCTGCATGGATAATATTTTGCATTAGAGTAATATTAATGTATAATCTTTCAAACAAGAAATTGTATAAATAGATAGAGAGGGTCTTTCTCTATAGTTATCATTTCATTGTATTTTGTAAATTTAATTTAATAATAGTAGTTGACTTTACATTTCATATACAAAAATGTAAGAAAATCAGGGATAATAAATATATTTATTTATTATTAGTGTACATCTTCACTTTAAATAAAATAAAGTAAAAAGTAAGAATATTATCATTAGAAAATCCATCTATATATCTATCTATCATCTACCTGTCTATATTTATTACCTTGGTCCATATTGTATTCTCGTTTTGAAACAGCTTCCTCCCATTTTTTCCATTGACGTATCTGAATTGTGGGACAAAATATTAGCATGCAATTGTCAATGATAGAAGAACTAGATGTTAACTAGAAATACTTGGCTAGATAATAAATAAAGGCTGTTGAATAAAAATGAATGCTTATATATATAATTATTAGATGCCGACATTTTTGACATTGTAAAATTCGGATTTAATTCAAAAATACTGTTCAATGTGACACTTCTGTTTAGCAGCTAAGCAATGTAGTTTAACGTTAAATTCGATTTTTATTACTTGCAGACATCTGCGCTTGATTACAACTTGCTGCTTAATATATTAGCTAAGCTAAACGTACGCAATAATTCTGAGCATACCCTTTATACCCTAAGTGTTTAAGGATTGAAAATTTATAAGTTTCAAATGATACATTGCCAACAAATCAGAAATTACGTACCTTTGCTGCTCCGAAAAGAGCTGTGAAAGCACAAAAAGTAACATGCGAAACAGCCAAGACAAAGATAAATATGTGAAGATGATGCAACGCGGTTTGAGATAGCAGGGGTACCTTTCCCTGAGAATTATTAAATCATATTAGTATATACAAAATAAATATTAAACAAATGAGTCCTGTTTACTTTCCAATTTTTTTAAAATTTATATTATAAGTTTTTCTATACAAAAAAAAAAAAAATACTAAACGATGTACAAAAAATTGTACAAGCAATATATGTATTAGAATCTGCAATTTTTAATCGTTTAATAATTATTAAAATTTAATAAAATGCAAATATAGGGGTGATTTTAATGGAATCGTGATCACATGAATAATATTTACCATTTTTTTGCAATAACTTTCTTCGGAGCCTGCGGCTCCTGCGAGGAGGTGGCGGCCGATGCCATTTCCCGGACGAAAGAAGGAATTTATTACAGTTTGCAAATGCTTAGCATCTTTCTTATGTTTGTGGTGTTGTTCTTCATTGCAAGGCAACCAGGATTTTGCCAACTCTTTGGATATACAAAATTTGAAAATTACGTCCCGAAATACTGTTAATAGTAATGATATGAATCCCAACAGCATCAATTCTGTACCAATTACACCACTTCTATGGTTAAAAAGTTGATTAATTAATTAATTCAAATAATATAAAAAGATCAATTAATGTCTCTACAATTATTCTTCTACATAATAAAAAATGTATATATAACAAACCTTCTTTGATCTTCTGTAAAGCTTCGAAAAGGGTTTTGTGCTTTTTCTTCTTCAACACCTACAATGTTAAACAAGGAATAAAATTTAATATACACATTGGACAAAGAAAAATTATATATAAATAACATAAATCAATAATTATTTCCTTCTACCGACGTCTACACTTCAAAATTTTTCTCATAAATCTATACAAAGCATACCTTGCCGAGATGATGCAGAAGACGTTCAACGGTGAGAGAAATAATAACAATTACACCGCAAACTGCGGCAACCACCCATGTTGGCGTGTGCTCTATCGTTGTACCGCCTCCTGCCATTTCTCAGGCAATCAATCAACCCTCAACACTACTCTCTTTTATGACAAATCTATTTTTTAAACCAAATCGCGCAAGGCTACTGCCTTGCGCGTTTGGTTTAATAAGGTTCTGTAAATTTTTGATGAGATGTTTAGTCTTTCGATGTTATCTCCACAACGAATTTAGCAGCATTCTTTCGGTTTCTATATAGCTTTGAGGTGTTTCTATTGGTTGAAATTCATCCGTAGTTGTAAAACAGAATTTCAAATATGGTTAAGATATTTGTTTCAACAGTGTTCCAAAAAAAGATATGGAAATTAACTACTTCTACCAGATATAATAACATTTATATAAAATAATTGTACATACGGAATTTTTACTTTCTTTTTTTTCTTTTTTTACATCAGATAAATGTAAGCCATTCTAATAAAATTATATCATTATATGCATTTACATGCACTTTTACATAACTAATATAATTATATTAAATAATGTACTTTCACTACGTGTATACATGAAAGACGATTACAGTTTCTTTCAGGAATCTTGGTTTCCAAATTTCTGTGCAGCCATTCTTATTGACGTGGACGTGGTGCACGGAAATGAGAAAGCCAGGAAGCATGTAGAAGGGAAACAAGCAGATACGGAGAAAACTTTGGTCGATCAAAGCTCTTAGGTCGGTCGATTGAAGTCGAAGCTAGAGGGGGCAGGAAACATAAAAACTTCCGTTGATCGTTTGGAGGCATTCGGTTGATCAAACTTGGGACAGAAAACTTTTTAAGAACTGTTTAAACTTCGGTTGACTGATCCCAACCCCTCGATTGATCAACTCACTCGTATTTTATCGTAAAATTATATTTTTAATCTTATTTTTTTGATAAATTTTATTTATTTTAAGGATATCATTGTAATTTCTTAAAAACTCTAAAATTTAGTATAAATAAAGGGTCTAATGGATATTTTAAGAACTTTTTGCTTATTATTTATTAAAAATATCCAAATTATAGAGTTTCTTCAATTTCTTGATGTTTGTTCAAGAGTTCTTGGTGGATTCCAAGGCTTAGGAGTGTCAATCGTGTATTGGACTCATTTTATACACGCTACATGTTACATTAGTTTGGTATTAGAGTAGAAATGCGTAATACTGAAACTATGGTAGATGAAGCGAAAAGCAACTATTCTGATGTCGGTGAATAAGAAATGCAGGCACTGATAAGGTTGAAACATAGGTTTGAAATGTTCATTGCTATAGCAGAAGAAAAGTTTGATATCGTTGATGAAACTTTAGACTTAATCCAAGAAAGCGAGTGGGCATAACGAAGGAGCCTAAATCATAGGTGGTGGTGATCGGGAGATGACTTGTGATCGACCTATTGAGAGATGTGACCTTATCATTCTTAGGTTGCCGACTTACAAAATTGATTCGAAAGATGAAGATAGAAGATATGCTTAATATACGGGCAATTAAGGGCTTCTGATAAATGCTAGAGGCTGTGGACGTAGAGGATATAATGGTGGAGTAGGAGATCATCGAGTCCCTAATTGGGAATTAGAGGAATACTACCTAAAGGTAGACTTACCTATTTCTTATGGTTGTTTAGATATTGAGGGATTTTTGAATAGTTTATCGAAAGTAGATAGGTTCTTTGATTATATGGATATTTCAGAAGAGTATAGAGTTGAATTGGTAGCCTATAGATTGAAAAGTGGGACAGTCGCATGGTGGAGACTCTAGGCATAGAAAGGGTAGAATGCTGGCTTACACGTGATATTGTATGAGGCAGTTGATAAGGGCTAGATTCTTATAAGATGATTATAAACCATACTTATTTATGCAATATCAAAAGGGTAGCCAAGGGACAAAATCAGTGCATGATTATACATTGGATTTTTTGAGGTTAGCGAAGAGGAATGAATTAAATGAACCAGAAGGACAATAAGTTACTAAGTATTTAGAGGGATTAGAATCAGGGATATGGGATAGGATTCGAGTCCAAATGGTTAGAAATGTGATGCAGGCTAGGGATTTGGCATTGAACATTGAGGTTATTATTTGAGAAAGGGATAATAGGATTTGATTTTCGATTTTCAAAGGAGCTTTCCTAGCTCCTACTTTAAACGGGCACTAATTAGGATTCCGCAAGAGAGGGCTAATGCTATAGTAGAGAAAGAGAATAAAAGGATAATTGGTAAGAAAGTGGTGAGTGAGATATAGAATGTAGAGAAAGCCACCGAAAAGAAAGTTGTTAATAATTTGCCTGCACTAAAACATAAAACTCTTGTGCCAAGCCCACACTATGAAAATGTTTTAAGTGCAATCAACTACGACATAGATTTAATGAATGTCTTTTTAAGAGGAATGTGAACTTCATAGAGTAAGTAAGAAAGATGACTTAGAGGAGGTGTTATGTGAGCCTGACAATGATGATTATAATGGATATGAGGAAGAAAAGTATGGTTAAGCTTATGTAGTAATACGGATGATGTTGGCATTGAAACAAGAGGAAATGTGCTAATGACACAAGTTATTCTACGTAAAATACCAAGTTCAAGTCTAACTCTTTGATGTCATCGTAAATAGTAAAAGTCAAAAAAATATCATTGGATGAGGGTGGTTAGGAGATTAAATTTAGAGGTAGAGAAGTACTTAAACCTATACACAATTGAATGGATTAAATATGGTGGAACCATTAGAGTTATAGAGAGGTGCAAAGTTTTTGAATTGGGAGATTATGGCATTGTTGATATGAATGCATGCCACGTGTTACTTAGAAGACCTTGAAAATATGATACTAATGCCAAGCATTTAAGAAAGGATAATTTGTATCAACTACAATGTAAGGGTGCTCATTATACCTTGGTATCATTGGCTAATAAGACAAAATCCAAGACTGTTAGAGTGGAGAGAAAAACTTTCTTGGCGATCACTTCTTCAGGAAAGGAGTTCTACCATGAGTTAAAAGAACCATGAGATTCATTTAATGGTTATGAAGGGGTTATTCTTAAAAGGGGGAGATAGAAGTTCTGGAGTTGGTTAAACTTTTATTGGCTGAGTTCGAAAGATCACACCAGATGATCTATCGAATTGATTGCCACTAATGAGAAACATCCAACATCAAAAGATTTGGTACTGGGTGTAAGCTTATCAAATTTATGCTATTATCATGAGTTCTAAAAAGAGCGGGATATTAAAAGAGAAGGTGGAAGAATTATTGAAGAAGAGGTATATTCGGGAGATTATTAGCTCGTGCGTTGTGCCAACATTGTTAACGCCAAAGAAGGATAGGAGGTAGGACATGTGTGTGGATAACCAAATCATTAACACCGTTGTGTAATAGTTTATAATCTCAAGATTGGATGATATGCTAGATCAATTGCATAGAGCAGCATTGTTTTTCAAAATTTACTTACGAAGTGGATATCATCAAATCCTTATTAAAATTAAAAAACGGCTTTCAAGACTAAAAATGGCTCGTATGAGTGGTTAGTCATGTCATTCAAGTTGAGCAATACGCTAAGTACTTTTATAAGGCTTATAAATCAAGTGTTTAAGTTAATCATTGAAAGATTTGTAGTGATAAGCTTTGACGATATTTTTATTTATAGTAAGACCATTGACAAATATTTGGAGCACTTGTATAAGGTATTGATGGTGTTGAAAGAGAGCAAATTGCTTTTAAACCTTAAGAAGTGTAGCTTCATGATGGATAAGCTCTTATTTTTGGGATATGTGGTTAGTTCTAAGGAGATTAGAGTTGATGAAGAGAAAGTATGAGCAATTAGTGAGTGGTCAACACCAAAAAATGTGAGTGAAGTGAGGAGCTTTCATGGGTTAACTACATTTTATAGGCGATTCATCTAAGATTTTAGTAGCATTATCACATCAATCATCGAGTGTTTGAAGAAAGAAAAATTCAATTTGGAAAGAGTAGTTGAGGGTAGTTTCGTTTTGATTAAAGAGAAGTTTTGCACGGCACCATTACTAGTCTTACCTGTTATGCCTTGACCCTAAGAATCACCACGTGATAATCACCATGAATTTAATAAATATATCCTATTATCTAGAACACACCCCAAGGATACGTAAGGCATTTAAAAACCAACTTTTTGAATAAAATCCAACCTTTAAAATTCTCGTATTTATAAAAATATATGCAATTGAACTTATCATTTTAATTTAAAGTACAATTCAATAATATCATAGTACTGATAAATTGAATCATAAAATCAAGCATTAATATTATAATCCAATGATCTAAAATCGAAAATCGAAAATACATTATACAATACAAAATCAAGTTATAATATACTTGATCAAGTCAAATACATAAAATAAGTCTATTCAATATAAATTAGTTTTAAATTTCAGTGGACCAACTATATAGATACAACTGAGTCGAGTACCTAAATATGTAATGAAGTCTGCAAAAAAATTAACAAAGCTTACGGTTGAATTATCTTAACCTGAAAGGTTAGAGAAAATGGTGAATATTTTAAAATATTCAGTGAGTAGATAATAATAAAATACAATATTTTAAATAGATATCTACATTCATCACATCAGAAAGGTATCAAAAAAATGATGTTAATTTTAAATCAACATATAACTATTTCATCAAAAATATTAGTGTGGTAAAATATTATTCAATTATTTATCAAGTCAATTTTAAAGAAAAGTAAGTAAATCATGTATATTGGATTTCATTTACCTCAATTGGTTATAGGATATCCTCAACTCATATATATATATATATATATATATATGTATGTATGTATGTATGTATGTATGTATGTATGTATGTATATGTGTGTGCGTTATAGCATGCTAAGTATATCGAGTGTATTGGATATTCATCTACTTCAATTGGTTATAGGAATATCCTTACCCTCGGGGTCTATTAAGTTCCATCCATCTCAATTAATTGTAGGATACCCTCACCCTCAGTACAGGGCTCTATCCACCTCAATTGGTTATAGGATGTCTTCAATCTTAATACAGGGTTTCATTCACATCAATTGGCCGTAGAATACCCTGAATATAAATCAACAACTGGCTCTTATAGTCAAAATCTAAATCAAAACCATGTAACACTGGCTATCAGGCCATATCTATAGAAAACATTAAAATTTGTACATTTTAATAAAAGTTTGGTTTCTTGGTCTCAAATACATCATACTCAAATAATGAAATCAATATCCACAATATAGTGGTCCAGTGGACCTTATAAAATCATATCATAATATTAAAGAGATATAATGACAATTGACCATTGGCTTTAATGTAACATGAAACTTATAATTGGTTTTCTGCCTCAGATGCATGTATCAATAATATATCAAAATAAAAATATGATTACCTAAATCTACTACAAATAAGGAAACCTTCTCTTGGTTTTTACATAACCATAATATCATCGCCTTCCAAGGTCAAACATTTTATATCAAAATATCTCTTTATTACACTAATGCATAAAACATGTAAGTTTTTGTAAATGACTTTATAAAAAAACCAAAAGAGATTGAAAATTGTTCACATGAAGACTAACATGAAAAATTTACTCATAAGTGTACGGTATCAAGTTGTAATCCTACGATAAGTAGGGTATCGTATTATCAGGGAATCTGTAATCTTATTAATACTTATAATAGAATTAAAACTAATTTTATCTAGAAAACTAATCTAAAAACATTAACAAATTAAATTAAGAATTATAATGATAATAAACTAAAATAATGACGAAAACACACTTTGAAAAACCTGAAAATTCAATAAGTGCAAGCCTAGAGAATTGAGTTCATTTAAATAGAATCCATTTCAATGCTAGTTAAGCCTAAGTATTGAGTTGAGTCATAAACTGAGTTTTATATATTCAACTCGCTCTCTCTAGATGAGTTGATTCTATTTTTAAGTATAATTGAATATCCTTATTATAATTTAGACCTAAAAATGCATTAAACACATATTTAATCCTAATAGTCTTCGAATTACCAATCGTCTCCTGATTAATTGTATAACTCGGTTGAATTGTTTACTATCCACTATAAACTTATCCTTTCGAGTGCAAAAATTTATAATTTAAACCATCAATTCATTTCCTTATACAATTGAAGTATTATACATTGAATAATCAAATAACACAATCTTAGATTTTCATTAATAAAAAACATATAGCATTAAAACATCATCCACACTTAAAACTATATCAACTTTCTAGAAAATAAATTTAGCCTAACATATTTGTATTGAGTTCAACAAGAATTATTATCAAAATCATGTTTACAAAGTTAAACCAACAGAGAAATAATAAGAAAAGAGAAAAAGAACTTGAATTCTTCACTTTTGATTTGGAAATCTCTTTGTGTTTTTCTTGAACTCTAATCTTGCTAGGTGTTTTCCTTGCCTTTAAGTGTGTGTTTTCAGCCTTATTTTTGTGTATTTTCCTGCCCCTTAAACCTAGAATAAGTCTCCCTTTTACATAGTCTAAAACACACGCATAAAAAGGAAAAATGGAGGAGAAACGTAAAGATCATGCAATTTTTAGAAATCCTGATTGTAACACCAGATTTTGTAACTTTTTAAGTAGAATATGGCTTGACTTGGTGCTGCTGTCTAGCTACATATAAACAATATATGACTAAATCAGCTTTAACATACAAGAAATGACCAGCTTCATCCTTATATACCATATAAATTGTATGCATTCACATCAGTTCATCTATGATGTCTCAAGTCAAAAAATTACATCATACACTGGTATAACTATACAATAAATCATTGACTACATGTATATTATGCGATTTATTATTATTTGATCATATTCGATAAATAGTTCTTTAACTATTAATCCATACTAATGTCTTAACAATAAGACTTTTATTGTTATCTATACTAATATCATCTCTTAATATTCATCGGAGACATTTAGTATGTCTATTCATTTAACAATTGAATGAATTATTTAAACAATTCACATTCATATTTTATTATATAGCATGATTTAATAAAGAAAACAATATATATTTATGAATAAAAAACTTTTTCTTTTATATTTATTATTAAAATAATACAAATTTATAATCCTTAAAATCAATAACACAAATGATTTTTAGAATATATTCTAACAACCTCTCACTTATGTTAAAGTCATTCGTAATTGTATCTAGTACCTATCTTCTCAAGATATTGGTTTTGTTGCTTCTGTGTCATCATTTTAATTAGTGGGTTAGCTACGTTGTATAAATATCTTTCCAACTACAGTAAACTTTTTCAAAATGTGATATTTCTACTGAATATATTTAGACTTTTAGTGTACTCTAGGTTCCTTTACTTGTGCAATAACTTTAGTACTGTTATAGAATACAAATATCAGATAGCTTATGGTTAGAACCATACCTAATTCATATACAAATTTATTTATCCAAACAACTTCTTTGCAGTTTTGAAGAGCAATATATTCAGTCTTAGTAGTGAAATCTATTATCATAGTTTATTTGAAACTCTTCTAACTAACGACACTCTCATTATATATAATTATAAAATCAAATATAAACTTTCTATCATCCATATTTAACTGAAAGTCAGAGTCAGAGTATCCTTGAATGTTCAACTCTTGATATCTATAATTCAGAATTAAATCCTTAGTCCTTTTTAAGTATTACGGATTATTTTAATAGACAAATATTTTTTCTTTGAATGCACTTGATATCTGTTTATAACACTTATAGCAACTACTATATTACGTCTTATACATAGTATTACATATTTTAAACTATCTATAGCCAAAGCATAAGGTATATTGCACATTCGTTGTGCATCTTTATCGATTTTTAGACCAAAATCTATAGATAGATTAAGATCATGATTAAAGTGCAAGGGACCTCTTTTAGAGTTTTTCATGTTAAACTTTTTTAACATTTTCTTTATGTACAACTTTGAGATAATCCTATTATCTTTTTCACTTTACCTCTATATAAAAATGAATACCAAGGATATAGGTTACTGCTCTTAAATCTTTTATTGAAAAAGTTCTGGATAATCAGATTTTCACCTCAGTCATCATGCCCAAGTCATTTTTTCATTAATAATATGTCATCTATATATAACATGAGGAACATAATAGCATGATCTTTAATCCACTTATAAATACAAAGTTCATCTAGGTTTTGAGTAATGTTAACTTATGAAGCATTTCGATGATAACAAAATGGCTGCCCAAACTTCAAGTGCAAAACTCAATCAAGATGGAAGAACGAAGAAGACATCTCAAGTTTATGTAATTGTTATTTTGTATTTAGTTAAGCTCAAAATTTTCTTGATCACTAAAATGATTTTCAAAAGGGTCTTATACTTTTCTAAACTTGATTAAAATACCTTTGAAAATCATCCCTTTATTAAATGTGAAATAGCCGTGCTTCAAAAACCGTCAATTTTTCAAGTTTAAGAAATTCGGTCGAAGGAACAGGTATCTTCGGTCGAACGTTTCTGGCAGGCTTCGTTCGGTCGAACGAATATGTGATTTCGGTCGAACGAATTGATAAATTCGGTCGAACGAATTTGCATTAGGTCGAACGAAAAATGGACAGAAACTAATTTCTGGATTCGGTTGAAGGCTCGGTCGAACGACCTTCGACCGAAGCCTATTCGGTCGAACGAATGGTGACTTCGGTCGACCGAACTTGTGCAGATTTTCAAAATAACGGCTAGTTTTCACTGTGCAACGGCTAGTTTTTGTCTAAAACTATAAATAC
>JAVXUL010000010.1:1720462-1739820 GCA_035590515.1 Trichilia minutiflora
TGTATCCTGTGTTATTGGGTACACCCTGGAGGTCTGTGGCGTTGTCACAGGTGGAACCCACGGGTCGGGTCGTGACACACCTGAACCGACATTCTTCCCTAAGACGGATCATCTCAGGAATGATTTTCTGACGCGTGCCTTACAAGTCTCATACCAGAAACTGGGGGACTGGATGTTGGGGGAAAAAACATAGGGATGACACGTGGATGCCTTGTCGGTAAGACAAGTGATAGGAGGCCAGGGCAATCCCATACAGCTCCCGTCTCAGGTATATTTTGTCCCAGACGTCCCCCTTCTTGGGGAATCCACTGTCTCAGACAAATTCTGACCCAGGTACCTCCTGGTTCAAAGATCCCGTGGTCTCAAGCAAACTTTGTTCCAAGTAACCTATGTCTCAGGAGAACCACTGGCGCCTCAAGATTATCATCGCTTCAGGTACCAAGGGAAAGGGCTCCTTCTCAGGAATTTCGCAGTTATCAATAGTATGCCTCTGGTATCCAACAATAGAAATTGATACAAATCGTCACCCCAATAATTCGAATAACTTCTCAGAGGAATCATCTCAGGCTAGAACTCCTTCCACAGCTGGTTCACAAGAAGCCCTTAGCTAGGGTATCAGCGGACACGTGTTCCCTGCACTCGAAAATGGAAATGATTGACGACAATTGGTCCACTAAAAGCACCTGTCCCATCCTTTGATTATTTTTCAAGCGATGGGACGGTAACAAGCCTACAAAGTCTGCAGATATGACAGTATCATTAAAGAAAATCGATTACACACTGTCCCATATCAGATATTACATCTTTCTCATTCTCCGATGCCAAATCACATCAATATTCAGAGGAGGGGTATTATATAAACTAAATTTCTTCAACGATAAAAGGGTTGGAACTTTTGCAGTTGGGAGGATCTTACTAACTCGATAGCACTTTGGGAATCTGGATTTGAGAGAACATCGCCAATACTTTTCTCTATCTCCGTTGGATACTTCCTACACACTTTTCTCCCTTTTCAAGCAATTTTCCAGTTCCTTCTTGTGGTTTTCGTCGGAAACACATTCCTTTTCTTCCACCACTTTTCTAACTTAGATATCGGAGTTTTTCCGTCGAGAACCCCTCCCAACGTCACTTCAAGATGTTTATTTTCTTTGCAAGCTTAAGAGGTGAAGCTTTACTTAAAACAGTCACGCTTGCAATCATTTTCTAGTGTAGAAATCGTCATCCGACAAATAGCTATCTTATCCTCACATCTCATTAACTGTATCATTTTACGTTAACCGCGAAAAAGATCCATAAAGAATTCTTATACCAACATCAAATTTAAAAGTAATTTAATTATCAAAAACCGAAACCGTGTTTCCCTCCTCTGGTAGCTTCTGCTCTACCGGCTTTTATTCATTGCACAATACAACACAGCTTTTTCTGATAATTTAATTTCTATTTTTTTTAATGAGAAATATTATACCACATACAATGATTCATTTTTTGTTTAACACGGTTTTTATATATATATATTTAAAACACGTAAATTTGTCCGACCACTGTTTAGTAGGAGACTAGTGGTCCGCACTCGGCACTAATTTCATCGCATTTTATGTATATTTTTAAATTATTATGAGAATTATGATTGTTCAAAAATAAAAATAAAAAAGTGTAGATACGTAAATTTTATTTTTATAAATATTTAAATATACTCCTCTTGATTACAAATATTTATAGATACCTAGATTTGATATCAATATTCAAAAACACGTAAATTTTTCTCTTTTTTATTCGTTTTTTGAAACTACCGTAGAATAGATTATGAAGAAAACACATTGATTTACCAAATTAATAGTTATGTGCTATACTACAATACAATAATATTTATTTATTTATTTTACGTTTTAATTCAACAAAATTCTATGAGAATTAAACTTATAAATTTTGGAATAATTTTACTTTACTAAAAATTATATTTAAATAATACGTATACAAATGATATATATAATATTCTCATCTTGATTTTCATCTAAGAATTTCTCTTGTTCATCATACACCTCTGAAAAATTACAGCTCGTGAATAAAAATTGATAATTAATTGAAGATCATCTAGTTCTCACTTATACATCTACAAAATTTTGGAAGACTCGGTATACATATGAATTGATCTACAATTCTCTATTAAAAAAGGACTTAGATTTAATTAATAAACTAATTAACTATTTAGATTTAATTAATAAACTAATTATGTATAATTAAATTGATGGAAAATCAATTAAAAAAAATAAATGTGGATGGAATGTGTCAATTATTTAAGCGTAACTATATGACATAAATTATTAGAATTAACTTTAATTAATTACAGATGATTGAATTGATGAAAAGAATATTATTTATTATATATAAAAATTAAACATAATTACTTAAATTGATGTGATAATAAAATAACCTTATTATTATTAATAGAAATACCACCATTTTATATCATTAATTGTTTCTCCTCCACCCTTTTAATGTTCTTGTCTCACTTTGCGAAGTCATATTTATCCATCCTTAATCCTTCATTATTGATTAACAACAAAGTTCAATGTATAGAGCTAGAGAATGCAAATTAACTAACTATTCATAGTAATTATTGACGTATTGGGTTCTAATAATAGATGAAAAAGAATGAATACTCATGATAATTTTTTTTTGTTAAATTAATTAATTATGAGTATTTTAATTATCACTTCATTTTAAATTAATTGAGAACTACAACTACAACGCTACATATTATGAATGTTATTACATATACACCAAAAGAATAATGAGTGACGTAGGTATTACTTCCTTAAGAAGTAAATTAATGTAGCTTAAACGATTATCTCATACATAAATATATTTATATTAATTATATATTAACCTTAATCTCAGTTATTAAAAAACAAATAATATCACAGATCTTACCCCATTAATTTTTAAGACAAATAAAACCTATATACTTTTGATGTGTTCCAAGTATATTAAGCTTTCAATGATAAAAATTTGAAGCATTCAAATTGAATGTTTCAAAATTTTAGTCCTCGTCTAGTTATATATTTTGAAAGTTTCCTGATTAATTAGGTGGAATATATATAATTCCCATCATCTAGTCTTTATGTACATTTGTTTTCAATTCATTTCATTTCATTTGAGATACTTACTAGCATTCTAGTAAGTCGACTTGTAGAGCTTACCTCCCTCAAAAAATTTTGTAGGAGTTGTTGATGCACCAGAGTCAAGTAAATTAATTTTGAATGTTAAGTTTTTATTTTTACGGTCATTTAATTGATTACTCATGATTTTGTCCAAGAAAGAAGAGGACATATATGAATTAATTATTAAATATATTAGTTGGAATATATATCAAGCTTGTTAAACTTTCACTTACCATTCAATGCCTTGTCTTGAGGCCTAAACTGGCATCATATCCGTATAGCGATCGATATGACCAATCAATTTATGAAGAAACAGTAGATAATAACGATCGTATAAAGATATAAATTATTAAAAATTATTTTACAATAAAATAAGACTACTCAAAAAAAAATTTATTATAATGTCTGAATATTAATAAGTGAAAATTTATCACATAGACTGAGTCCATAATTCTTTTTGGTTTATTTTAGAAGGGAAGTACCATCCCAGAAAATATTTAATATTTTTATAAATGAAAGGACCATCTTATCCTACATGAATATAAATGGTCTCGACTTTCCATTTGAGAGTCCAAAACATAATAAAATCATTTTCTCTGGTTTTGGGCCTCTTTAGGTTAACAGACTTGGGCCATAATTGGGTTACTTCCGACAATAGGCCTGTTTAGATTAATAATTATTAATTGGCCGATAATAAAGTTCGAATGCCTGTTTGATCACCATTAGATTTTTCAAGAAAATGAAGAATTATTTCATTGTTAAGTATTGTAAGAATTATATTATTTTAAAATCTTCTTGAAAAACAGTTTAATTTTTCGAGCAAAAAACAGCTGATACATTGAAGTCAAAGTTTCTCTTATGCAATCACCTTTCGGAAAATGAGTTAGCTAGAACGATGGAGCTGTGTTATATATCCAGAGAAAGGAAAAGGAAAACATAGCATACTCTATAATATCAGTTTGAAAGTGAGAAATTTGCTTATTCAAAAAAGAAAGTAAGAATTAAAGAAAATCAAATAACTTTACATCCGGATCCCTGTCTCCGAAACTCTTAGCTATAGATAGTAAAATAGCAGAGTAGATAACAGAACAGAAACATGGAATGAACAATTGATCAAACTGAATTTTCTTCTTGTTAATTGATGCTGAAACATTCTTATTGTAAATCCCCATGTCATCTCCGGCTAGAAGCTATCGATTACTGTAGCATATTGATAAAAGTGATAGTATACACGATAAAAGCTGACACCAGGTGAATTTAAGAATCTAAAATTAAAATTTTCCTTCGAAGGACTCGTTCCGAAACTCTTCATAATCACGTCACTCATTTTGTTTTTTTTATATAAAAGGAATATTGGAATCCCTTCTTTGCCAGAGGTGTGGGGTGCTTTGTGAAGATGGATTTCATGTAATCATTGGGTGTAACATTGCAAGAGAATCCCTAGAAATTGCCCCATTTAGATTCTGTTGTAAGAAGTTCTGTTTTTCTGAGCTTTGCTTGCTTTGTGAATTTTCTTACGTGTTCCCGTCAATGGAAGATCCTGAATAATTTGTTATGCTTTCAAGGTCCACTTGGGGTTCAAGAAACCTTGGACTTCACTGTGTTGAAGGTAGTAATGCAGCAATCACAATTCAAAAACTGAAGCAATTTTTTAGTCTTAAAACTATTAAGGTAGCTCAGGATCCTCCAAACCTTATGAGAAAGCCTATTGATATTAATAAAGAGGATGTAGGATCCCCTCCTCGGGCTAACTGGTATAAACTGAATATAGAGATCCATCCATTAATGGTTCAGAAGGATTTTTAGGAATTTAGTGTTTGTTTGAAAGAAAGATATGTAACCTTGTTCAAGTAATTTATATGTAAACACAAAAGCAAAGTACATTGCATACGTAAATTAACACAAAACGGATCGCAGTTTCATCTTTCTTTATTTAGCTAATAAACAACTAGCTGTTTTGACAGAAGAAAAAATATAATCTAGCAGAGCAGAAAATTAAACACAAAAAAGCTTATATATTACGCCAAAATTTTCAGGCACCAACTTGCTAACTTGGAGAAATCCTCATGCAGAAACGTCTGTAAATAGATAAATCTATCAACTTATTAGGTTTTAGTTATTTAAATCCGTTGGTGGCATTTTCTGTCACAATTTCTCTTCCATTTCCTTCTTCAGTCGCAGATTCATTCTGGTTGAAATTTCCAAGCTGAACTAATACAGGAGAATCTTCCTTCTGAACGACATGGCTTGAGCCATTTGCTGCCTTTCTCTTGTTCCTTGCTTTCTTAGCCCAGCCTACGAGTCCCTCTTGTATGTGTTCATCAAAGATTGCTTTCTTGAATGAACTCCCCATCTTCATTAATAATTTACAGCAAATGAAAAATTAGAAACTTTGTGAATTAGCAGGAATGCCAAGAAAGAAGATAAGAGTTTAGGTGATAACACCCCAAAATTAACCTGTGTGACAATGGCATAGAGTGGTAGGGTACTATAACTGCAGACAAATTGAACAAACGCCCTGAAAATGGCAATCCGAATTAGTAAAATTCTGCCCAAATCAAAATATTGAGATCATAACATTTGGGTCCCTAAATCCTCAAGTAGTTACAACGAAACAGAGCGAATATATAAATCGTCAAATAAATTATTACTATATATTTATAATAAATAAAATATATTTATGATTTACCCAAAAACAAGTCTTGGGATGATATAACCATAAGGTCCCATTATGCATGAGTGGAAACCATATTGAACCTGCAGAAATATATATTCCAGTAATAATGCATCAATTATGATCAACACAAAATTCATTAATATACAGAATATTATAAATCATAGTCTCTGTTATAGAAATATTAACTCTTACCCAAATCCAGAAGAAAACTGCCAATTCAAATGAATTTTGGAATAGAATGATATGAATGAGTACAAGAACAAGCCGAGGCTTGTGAAACCAGAAGTGATCATCTGAAGGCTTAACTACCAAATCTCCTTCAATGGCAATATGTTTTTCAGCAACTTCATGCGCCAATTGGGTTATTACATGCTCTAACTTAGTTCCAACAGCAAGTAGAAGCTGAAACAAAAGCAAAAAATGAATTAGTTTTCTTAACTCACAAAGTTATCTTTTATCAAAGTCTCTACACTTTATCTTAATTATGTTTGGATAACTTACGATGATGGGAATAAATGATATCCAAAAGTATGCATGCCAACCTGCAAAGACAAATCAGAATTACGCATGAATGAAGAACTACACTAAAAAAATATTATAGGCTGTAACATGATCCTGAATTAATTAAGGAAGATATAGCGCTATACATAACAAAAAAGTTGAGAGCATTCAGATTTTAAAAGATATATAGCTTACCATGTACATTCAGCAGCAAGAAAACCACTACAAACAACCAAAGATACCAGCTGCAAAGGGTGAAATTTGACAATTAGTACGATCTCCCCTGCTAGTTAATAAGAATCAAATTTTACAAACACAATAAGATTTAAACTGTTTACCATTCTATCACGTGGCAGCCCAACACCATTTTATTTTATTAGCTTGTCAAGTTAATCAAAATCATTATTTTTTATTTTGATATATGAAAATTTGATCACAGGAGCAAAGATTTTGTAATATTCTATATCCAAAGCAAAAAAAATTCTTACAAGATTAAGCAAAATATATATACATATGTTCATTAAGAATTTCATGCAACATAATCCAACTTTTACGGCAGAGTTGTTGCTAAACTAACCTTATTCCAACAACTTTCTTGAAATCAGCTTCAAGGGCTCGCATCATGTACTTGTGGAAATTGAATTTGGGGTTTCCCTTGCAGTGATTCTGCAAGAGAAATTTCAATTAAATGTGAGTACAAAATACAGAATTTGATTGACAAATACGTAATAAATAGCTTAATTACCATAATGAAGCCTAGCCGCAGAGTAGTATAATCTGACTTGTTCACAGATCCATAGAATTGCTTGAAAAATGAATGCTGAAAGACACAGAAGAAAAAACAATGCTCCACAGATGAGATTCTCCTCATTTGCCAAAGAAATAGTAAATATAAATTCTTCTTTAACTTCCAAATTTTATCTCTAGCATAAATCCATATACGTGAAGAGAGACGAGGAAATTGAACAATTGAAAGTGCTTTCAGAAACTGTTTTCATTATAACTTGGTTTTGTTTTCAATTTCAGCTTCTTTTAAGACTTACCACCCAACCTAGCACAGCATAACTCTTTCCAACACCCCGGAAGCGATTCTTGATAAAATCGTGCTCTTGAACATGGGTAACCTTTGCTTTCAGAACTGCACAAAATATTACTTGCATAAGAAGAAACACAAACCAAAAACTGTTTGGATGGAGAAAAGTCTGTCAACATACACAAGAGCTTCTGGTCTAAGAGTGCAAGAAAATTAAAGTATACTTTACCTTCTTCTGCACCATATTCCTGATTTGCAGCAGAATCCTCCCAATGTTTCCATTGACGAATCTAAATAAACCTCGGAAAATCATTGCAAGTTCAGCAAATACAATTGACACAAAAATTTTGAGAAAAAAAGTTTTTTTATGAAGAACTTACTTTTGCTCCTCCAAAAAGAATGGTTAAAGCACAAAAAGTGACGTGGGCAACAGCTAGAACAAAGATAAATATGTGCAGGTGATGCAATGCTGTAGTAGATAACAATGGTACTTTTCCCTGTGAATCGAAATATTATCAACGAAGGAAGAAAAGTGTAAGATCTTCCAATTCTAAAACATTTTGATTAATTTCATATTTATAATTTCGTATTGCAGTCAAATTAATCACTAGATTAATAGTAGCATCTGGAATTCTTATACCTTTAATTGTGGGGAGAGAGTAGTTGCATAAAATTTGATCAGAATTAACTCAAAGATTAATGTTCAACTCTTATATATTGAGGTAAACTATGGGGTTTCATGATTATCGTACATTAGTTTATTTGTTTTATTGAGATTAGTTTCTTGAAGATTGAAACTTAATCTAACAAGGAGATAACCATCATATCCAATTGATCAATTTGTCCATAATGGGAGGGAGCTCGCAAAATTCTTTTCAATTATTTGTGAGAGCATAAATTAATTAAAAAAATTTAATCTAATAGGACCACATGCAATGTATTTACAAGAAACTGCAAAGCCAAAAAGGAAATTTTTGCATTTTAGTTTCCCAAATCATGTGAAACTAGAAGGCAAATTTCAAGCTAAGCATGTGAGGGGTTTGAACATCTTCAAGAAGAAATTAAATTTGCTTGTAAGTCAACTATATTTAAAATTGTTTCAAAGAAAAATTATATCTAAAATTTAATTAAAATTAATCAATTAATAATTTAACCTAAAGTCTTGTCTCGATAATCTTTCAACATCCTTTATGTGTACTGGCCAATTATATATTTGCAAATGGAATATAATTTGAAAAGAAATTTATTCTAATATTCACCATCGATCAACCACTCCACCAAATTAATAAAACTAAATTCCTACAGTTGTGTATTTTTACAAATAAAGATATAATTTATGTATATATAACAAATAAGTTCCTAATATCTAGTTCAATGACCATATTACCATCGAAAAATTGAATTTTGATCATCATAATATTATAGTTTACAACTTAACACCAAAAATATTTTTTTATTTCAATAGAATCCTGGACCTATTTGTAACAAACGTAAAAATTTATAAACTCATGATGAGATCACTCATTTTTTTACTAAGATTTTATTTAATTTCGAGTATTTTTATTGATATTTTTATGTTTTTCTTATTTGTTTGTGTGTAGACAATAAATATTGATAAATCTTCAAAAAAATGGATCATTTTTTATAGGATTTTATCAACAAAGTTAAAAAGTGTCACTTCAGTGATAATCATGAGCACCGTTCAATAAAATGATTATATCTTGAATTATAAACATCAGATTAAGGTAATTCAAGTTGTATTGGAAAGCTTACTTCCTGAGCTATAATTTAATGAAGACTCCAAGAAGTGAATCTCGCTATGGCAAGAAAAAATTTTCTCCACTACAGCCAAGTTTCCAAAAACCACTGCTACAGCCAAAGAATTTTTCTTCGCTGCAGCCCACTTTCCATAATTCTCCACTGCAACGGAAAAAGTTTGTCTTCGTTGCAGCCCAATTAGTGAAAAACATTTTTTGGATGCCCTAAGTACTCACTATATAAAGAAACTTTTCTTATTTTTCAATGGGGGGATGATAGTTGTACAAAAATAAAAGAAACCATGAAGATTCTATAGAGATCAAGTGGAGAAATGATACATCGAGAAGATTAAAAGAAAATTCGTCATGAGTTTTCTCTTCCTTATTCTTATTTATTGTTTCTTTCATTTGCAAACCATAGAAATAATAATTTGTAAGGTGTTTATTCTAGTTTTTATGTTAGTTTGAACTTATAATATAGAGGATTTATTTATCTATGTTGGTGGATGATTTTATTGTCTAGTTTATTTCTTCAATCTTTTCATCAGTTTATTTATGCTTTTATTTGCTTAATGCCTCTAATTCCTTGATCACAAATTAATTATTTACAAATTTATGATGAGTCACTTACAAGAAATTATCTTGGATTGGAAAAGGATTAATATAACTGAGGTCATTAATGTGTCAGGAGACCTTTAATACCGATAAAAACTAATTAAGAGAGTAACGATTAAATTGAACTACTAAATCTCAATTTTATATAGTGATTAAGAGTTTCTTAGGTGACATGTGGAAAACATGATTTAAAATTGAGATTTAGAGTTCTGATCGATTTTACCTCGAAAGAGACGATCGATTGCATTAGTACTCTTATCTTATAAACAGGAAAAAGATTGATTAATAAACTGAAAATTTTAATTGCTTTTTATTAATTAACCCTTTTCGTATGTTTATTTGTATTAATCTTTCTTTAATGCTTCGAGTTTATTAGCCATGGGTTAGATAATTTTAAATTTAAGATGAAATAATCGGAAGAAGTTGTTCTAAATTAGAACCCGGATAATACAACCTAGGGCGTTAATGAGTCAGGAGGCTATTAAACCCTTTAAAGAAGTTTAAAAAGAATCAAAAACTTTAGGAATTTCTAATATTCGGTTTTGCATAGAAATATTAAAATTAGGTTTTTTTTTTTTTTTTTTTGGAGACCTGGAAACCCGGACCCGTTAAAACCGGGGCACCACCAGACTCTTATACTGGATGCACTCCCGGAGGTTCGAACCCAAAACCAGCACGAATGCCCCCTCAGGATGGAACCACCAGACTACACCCAGCGGGTGGTATATAAAAATTAGGTGTTAAAGATAAGTTTGACTTAACCTCGAAAGAGGTAGTTAAATGCATTAGATTCTTGTCTTATAAACTTGAAAATAAGTGAATAGTAAATAAACGTCAAAAACATAAATAAAAACTAAGTAAATTTAATCCTCTAAAACATTTATCCTTTAAATTTCGATTTTATTTAAACCCTATTCCCTATATATATTAAGTATCATATTAAATATAATTTAGTTTAATTTAGTTTAGTTTAATTTATTATTTTAATAACTTTTTTTTAGATAAAATTAGTATCAATTCACTTATAATATTTAACATAATTTAAATTAATCCCTTATAAAATTGATAACCCAAATTTAATATTCTCTACTACAAAACTCGATAATGTATACTTATTTTTATTGTGTTTTTGAACACTTCGTCCTCAACTCAAATACTATTATCTTACATTATTTATATACAAAGTATGACTAAGTATGAGTTTTACCTTTTTACACGAATTTCCCGACTCAGCAGCAAGCAGGTGACGACCGAGGAAGAAGAAAGACTCCAAGTGGGCAGTAGTTTTAGTATCCCCGTAATCTTCGTCCTTGCAAGGCAACCATTTTTTGGCCAAGTGTTCAGGAATGCAGATTTTGGCTATCATTCCTTGAAACACTGTGAGTAACAGGGATATGAAACCCAACAGCATCAATTCTACATCCACATAACAAAAACACCATTATTAGATGCGAAACCTGAGGATTTTATTAAAAACGACTGAAAATAGTTGTTGGAAGATGAAAAAATGTTATGAACTTCTTCACTGGTTCAAGTCCTGATGTATGCATCGTAGACAATACAAATATATATATATATGCACACCTTCTTTGATCTTTAACAAGGCTTCAAAAAGAGGTTTCTGGTTCTTTTTCTTCAACAACTGTAAAATCAAAAAAGAGAAAAAAAAATTAAAAATAAGATATTATGATGACAAATACAAGTAATTGAACAAATGATTTTGAATGCATACCTTGCCAAGATGATGGAGGACACGTTCGACTGCAAGGGATATAATGACGATGACGCTGCAAACGACGGCCACCACCCATGTTGGTGTTTGCTCTAACGTCGTTCCTCCTTCTGCCATATCTCCGGCGATCAAATTTTTCTGTCTCCAGAAAGAAAGACTCTTGTCTGAATTTGTAAAGCAAGATTACCTATGTGCGTGTATATATACATATATATAATATAAAGAGAGATGTGAAAGAAAGAAAATAATTTTGTAGTTACAAAGCTGGGGAGTAATTAACTGGTTTGTTTAATTTGTTGCTCACAATGCTTTAAACAATAGAATAATACAAGATTTCGAAGAAGTTTTTTCCAATATATATATATATATATATTCACATTGTAACCTGATGACGGAGCTAACATAGAATTCAGTGATGATAATCGTAATTATTCAACTAAAACTTGCTCTTAACTATAAATTTCCATTGGAGCTGAAGAAAATTCAAAAGAAATAAATAATGGAATTTCGGCAAAGTGTTTTTCGTACTTTTTAAGATCAAATTTTAAGAAAATATCATTGCTGTTCTAATTATTATTTATTGTTAAATAAGATATTCAATACACAAAATTAAAAAGAAAATTAATTAATATAATATATTTATTGTTAAATTGAAATTTCTATAGTTAATAAGAGTAATTCAAGGTCAATTTCAACATTAATATATTGCAAATTAACCTTATTAGTTTGATTAAGTGTATGAACTGAAATTTGGGATCTTCTACCTGTAATTGTTTTGATTACTAATCCATTGTCCCAAGGCAAAAGATCAAAAGAGAATACCAAATTTAAAAGTTAAATTAATTATCAAAAATCGAGACCGTGTTTCCGTCTTTCGGAAGCTTCTGCTCTACCGGCTTTCATTCATTGGACAATACAACACCGCTTTTCCTGATAATTTAACACGGTTTATATATATATATACACACACTTAAAACGCGTAAATTTGGCCAACCACTTTTTAGTCGGAGACTAGTGGTCGATCGGTACTGATTTCATCCCATTTTATTTATATTTTTAAATTTTTATAATTATGAATTATGATAATTCAAAAATAAAAAAGTGCAGATACGTGAATTTTATTTTTATAAATATTTTAATATACTCCTCTTGATTACAAATATTTATTGATACCTAGATTTGATATCAATATTCAAAAACACGTAAATTTTGCTCCCTTTTTTTTTTCTAAACTAACCCAGAATACATAGATTATGAACAAAACACATTGATTTACGAATAAATATTTCTCACATTTATATATTAATTAATATGTCAACAACGTTGCACAATTATAAAATTTTACCGATTAAAAGGTGTTGAAGCAAATATTATAATAAATAATTGTAAAAAATTGAATATATAACATGATGACAGTGCAAGTGCATGTGCATATGACCATGATCTTTAGTATAAGTCAGTAACAATCTTAAAATATTTTGATAAAGATAATCTAAAACCTATTTTTTTAATAAATTAAAAGAAGGTCTTTATACTAACAGGAATTCACTAAAATCACATTCGATCAGTATTGAAAATATATTTTTTATTATTTAATTTTTTATATTATAATGGTTCAATTTTGAAATAATTTTACTTTACTAAAAATTATGTTTGAATAATAAGTATACAAATGACATGTGATATTATCATCTCGATTTTCATCTAAGAATTTCTCTTGTTCATCATACACCTTTGAAAAATTACAGATCGTGAATAAGAATTGATAATTAGCTGAAGATCACCCACCTGTGGTTAGATCCGTTGGTAGGGATCAGCTCTGAACTGTATGGTTATGCACACGGTTTGGGGTTCGATTTCTGGAATACGTTGCAATTTAAAAGGGGGATTTCAGCTGTGGGATGCTATGCTAGTCCTCCCCCAGGATTAGTCGAGGTGCGTATAAACTGATCCGGACATCTGGGTTACAAAAAAAAAAAAAATTAACTGAAGATCATCTAGTTCTCACTTGTACATCTACAAAATTTTGGAAGACTCGGTAAGCAAATGAGTTGACCTACAATTCTCTATTAAAAAAGGACTTAGATTTAATTAATAAACTAACTATGTATAATTAAATTGATGGAATCAATATAAATAAATAAATGTGGATGGAATGTGTCCATTATTTAAGGGTAACTATATGACAAATTATTAAAATTAACTTTAATTAATAATAGATGATTGAATTGATGAAAGAATATTATTTATTATATATAAAAATTAAATATAATTATTTAAATTGATGTGATAATTAATAATATAACCTTATTATTATTAATAGAAATAATTGATTATGAGTGCGCCATTTTAATTAACATTGTTTCTCCTCCACCCTTTTAGCGTTCTTGTCTCACTTTTCGAAATCGTATTTATCCATCCTTAATCCTTCATTATTGATTAACAACAAAGTTCAATGTATATATAGATCTAGAGAATGCTAATTAACTAACTATTAAAAGTAATTATTGACATATTGACTTCTAATAATAGATGGAAAAGAATGAATACTCATGATAATCTTTTTTGTTTAATTAATTGTGAGTATTTTAATTAACACTTTATTTTAAATTAATTAAGAACGACAACTACAATACTGCATATTATGAATATTATTACATATACACCAAAAGAATAATTCGTAGACGTTACTTTTACTTACTTAAGAAGCAAAGTATGTATCTTGAACGATTATCTCCTATATAAATATATTAATTATATATATATATATGAACCTTAATCTCAATTATTAAAAAATATATAGGATTACAGATCTTACGCCATTAATTTTTAAGAGAAATAAAACCTATATATGCTTGATGTGTTCCAATTATATTAAGCTTTCGATCATAAAAATTTGAAGCATTCAAATTAAATGTTTCAAAATTTTAGTCCTCGTCTAATTATTAATTTTGAAAGTTTCCTGGATATATAATTAGATAAGGTGGAATATATATAATCCCCATCATCTAGTCTTTGTTTACGTTTGTTTTCAATTCATTTGAGATACTTACTAGCATTCTAGTAAGTCGACTTGTAGAACTTACCTCCCTCAAAAAATTTTCTAGGAGTTGTTAATTCAATGTTGTTGATGTACCAAAGTCAAGTAAATTAATTTTGATTATTTTTAATTTTTTAATTTTTTAATGATTATTTAATTGACTAATCATGATTTTGTCAAAGAAAGAAAAGGACATATATGAATTAATTATTAAATATGTTAGTTGGAATATATTTTAAACTTTCACTGACCAATGCCTTGTCTTGAGGCCTAAACTGGCATCATATCCGTATAGCGATGTGACCAATCAATTTATGAAGAAAGAGTAGACAATAACAATCGTATAAGGATATAAATTGTTAAAAATTATTTTACAATAAAATAAGACTACTCAAAAAAAAATTATTATAATGTATGAATATTAATAAGTGAAAATTCATCACATAGACTGAGTCCATAATTCTATAAATGAAAGGACCATCTTATCCTAAGTGAATATAAATGGTTCGACATTCGACAATTCATTGGAGTCTGGAGGGTCCAACACATAGATAAATTATTTTTTCTAGTTTTGGGCCTTTTTTGGATAACAGACTTGGGCACTAATTGGGCTACTTCCTACAATAGGCTTAGAGTTAAAATCTTCATCAAATTCCTTGGGTCAATATATGTTGAGAAGCTTCAATTTAGCCGAATAGGTTTTTCATGGATTTTCGAAACTATTAAGGGCTTAAGAGAGGTAAGCTATTTGTGAACTATGTTTTTTAGTTACTTGAATTGAGTTCATAAATATTTGAATTTGATTTAATAATAATTGAATTAAATTTAAATTTAAATAATTTGAGTAATTCTTTAAATTAAATTTAAATATAATAATATTTGAATTATTAAACTCGCAAGCGTAATTGAATATGTATTATTTTATATAATTTTAAAAATAATCATTAAAATTTTAAAATTTTATAATAATAATTTTAAAAAATAAATATTTAAGTTTACTTAAGTCGAATTTGAACATATCAAATACCTTAACAAATCAAAATCAAGTAAAAAAAATAAAAATAAACTCATTCATATTCAAGTTTTAATTTTTTTTTAACATAATAGAGTTCAAATAGTTTATTGTATTATTTTGACTCAGTATATCCTTAAATACTACTTACTAGCCTTTAGGCCCTTTACATAACCTACTAGCCTTGAATTTATTGTTTTTTTCACATATGTGAAAGAAATTTAAGTATAAATCATATGTTGATGTTATAATAAAAAATTTAATTTAAAAATGAACAAAATTTAATTGATAAGTATTTGAATGGCCGATTTTTTTCAAATTTTGTGCAATTCATCTACTAAAAGTATCATGGAATTAAGTTTTGGAATTGCTAGCTAGTCAATTTAGATTTTAGAAGGGAAAGAAATTTTCTTAACATACATCACATAAACTTGTTGAGACTGACTTAATATTAAGAAAATGGAGTGAACTTTGGCTTGGTCTAAGGAGCAAATTACTCCTTGAATCTGTTTGAAGTTAACTAACCCTTCTTAATTGCAAATTGCAAATTGCAAACAAATAAAACAAGAAAGCATGAATCTTACATGCATACACATTGAGTACACAATTAAAATCTTATCTTTCAATAGTTATATTCTACAAAAAGATAGAAAGTGACCATTGGCTTGATTGAAACGTTGTTGCAATTCAATTCCATAGGGGACACCATGATGTATAAAAGATAAAACTATAGAGCAACAACCAGTCAAGACAAATTAAAATTCACCGCAAAAGTCAACATTTTTTAAAGTATCAATCATAAAATGAGGGAATTTCACTTGACACCCTGAAAATTTGAAAAATTCAATTGACTCAATTATTCCTAACAGTTCATACTTTTTGCTTCAATTTAGTTAGTCTATAGAACAAAATTTTATTAATTTCTTTAAGCGGGAGAAGGGTAATGTGTGATATTTCTATAAAACCTCCGTAAATAATATATTTTATTTATCAAAACGATATTATTTTACATTTATTAGGAAATCTTAAAGTGCTCAAGTTAAATTTTTAAAATTTTGAGTCTATATCATATTATAATAAAATGAGAAACATAAAAAATTATATAATTTTTTTTATTATATTTGAGGTTTAAAGGATTTGATAAATACGAGAAAAAAATTTTTTGATCAAAAGTCTAAAAAAAATTGCATCGAAATAATAGGAACTAAAATGAAATAAAAATAAACATAAAAAATATTTGTAAGGAAGAGTCAAATTTATTAAATAAAATAAAATTTTAGAAGATATTATAGACCAAACAAAAATTCTCCTCTTATCAAATGGCAAATGGCCAACAATTTGGCAAAATTCGTGTCTTCAAATAAACATGACAATTCGGAAGCCATCAAACTTTTTGTCCCTTCAAGATTCATGACACGTCGAATTGTCAATTGTCAACAACATGTGTTTAGGTTTATTATTTATTTGAAGAAACATGTATGAATGAAAGGAAGAAATAAAAGCTCTTCTTTTTCTCATAATTGATTTGACGACTTACAAAAAAAAAAAAAAAAGATTTCTAAATTGAAGAATTGGGTGATGGTTGCTTAAAGAGAACGGCAATTTGGCAAATGCATAAACCAAATAGTTCAATATCAAATCTTTCATGCCTATAATTGATCGGTTACCCATTTAAACGGGTCATGTATTGCATGATACTTATAATTAGATACGTTTTAAAAAAAAATCTCCACTTTAAAAATTTGATAAGCCATATGTATTCTTTCAAAACATTAAATACATATAAAATAAAACTCCCTGTATTTATTTTTTTTTACTACATAAGTTAAAATGTATCTTTTTTTGTTTTAAAATAATATTTTCTTATTAATATGTTCTTTTTGTATCAATATATTATATTTGTATTAATGAAATATAAAATTGGCCTTTTCTAGATGCATTTTTGTTCTCAAGTAGATAAAAAAATTAATTAAATTGAACTTTTAACATAAAAATAAGAACTTAAAGAATTGATTTTTTCTTCTACTAATTTTGGAGAATTTTTATTTTATTTTATTTTATTTATGTATGAAGTAGAATAAATTTTAAAATATGTGAAAACACAGGTGGGTATGTATATCTATATCAATATGTATCTATCTACCTATCTATTTATTTATATATGAGTTTTCTCTTGTGAATGTATAAAATTTTACAATTTTTTAAAATATTAAATTATATTTTTAAATATTATTTTATAAATATAATAGTAATCTCATTTATATATATATATATATGCACACGCGTGCACATGCATTTGTGCATGTAAAATAAAAAAAAAAAAAGTAAATAATAATATTAAATAAAGGTATCATAAATGTGTTTGATTGTATGTCCTAAAATATTTTATATATGTGTGTGTGTGTGTGAAAATAAAAAAAAACATATCAAATAAAGGTATCAAACCTCTAAAGGATAGTATAATAATATAACTTTAATATGATAATTATTTAATATTTATTTTAAATTTAAATTATTATAATTTTTTTATTAAAATATTTAAAAAATTGAATAATAATAAATTTTATATGAATTATTTCTCTCAATACGATGATTATTAAGTATTTGTATCATATTAAAAATTTTTATATATAAAAAAAATCAAATAGAGATATCATAAATGTGATTGATGGCTTATTATAAGATTTTTTTTTTATTATTTATTCATGAAGTGTGTGTGTGTGTATACAATAGGATATTGTTGACTTATGATTAGCGTAATTTGCACTTTGTGTGTTAAACTGGTTTCTACAATCGATCGTTCTCATGAAATTAAATGCATACAATTATTTTCAACAGTCACTCAATTTAGTCAAAGTGTTCTAAAATCATATATTATATATTCAATAATACCAATTTAAATTATTAAAACATTCGTATATTATCTATCCCGTAAACTTTCGAAACTTATCCTTAAATATGTTCATTAAATTGACTTATAAAAATTTAACTATGCAAAGTAACTAAATCCCAATATGATCCATCACTTGGGGAATTTTAATATTTTCAATCAAATTTATTTAATGAATAATAAATTTTAATTAGATTAGATTAGATTCAATTTAATAAAACAATTATAAAATTAAATTAAATTCAGTACAAACTATAAAAAAATATATAGTTTTGATCTGATTTTGGTTTAAAGTAAATAAGATAATAAGAAAAATATCATACTATTTGTTTAAACCTTAAACAAATATACTACTCTACAATAAAATAAAATAAAGACAAAAATAAATATAAATAAAAAATAATAAAATTAATCATCACAACAATATAAGGTTAAAAGGTGTTAAGTCTTCATACACCACTATCACCAAATTTTATTTAAATTTAAATAAAAATAATTTATAATATGAATAAAAATTAAAAAACACACACTATATCTAATCAAGAAAATAATTATGAAATTTGTGCAAATATTTAAATATAAATATTGTGTATTAATCATTATGGTGTGAGAAAGTGTGTGTGTGTGTGTATATATATATATCACAATCTTAATTCATTAATTGATGAAATTTAATAAAACAATAGATCAAATCAAATTAAATTGATCGATTTAGATTGGATTTTCAATACTCTTTAAACATCTAAAATTTATTTATTTTGTTTATTACCTCTAATGGATATTTAAACTAATGAAGTCATGGTTCGACGAACTAGAACCAAACATTTGGTCTTCAATCTTGATCCAGATGATTAATTGCATGGGACAAATAATTAATTAAATCAATGGATGACACGACAAGAGGAAACAATTATCTATAAATTGTCCATGAATTATTCAA
>JAVXUL010000010.1:1739920-1759961 GCA_035590515.1 Trichilia minutiflora
TTCTAGCCTGCCAGCTCACCATCTCCTCTATATTATCACCATCCCTTTTCCACCAAAGAACTACGTGTGACTTGATCCCCCCACCAGCGAAGAAGAAAAGAGAGAGAGACAGAAGAACCAAGAGAGAGAAGCACTAGAGGAATCAGAAGAGAAGAAATGAGAGAAGAGGGAAGGAAGGGGGGGTACGTAGGCAGCTTGGGTCTCTCCCCTAGTCTAGTCACAAACACACATCCAAAACCGATCAACCACCTCACCAACCTAGCCTGGGACACTTTCAGTGTGTCTCGCAGCCCCAAGTTCAAGGAGAAGAAGAAGAAGAAAATCTGCTGGTGTAGGAAAATTGCCATAACATTTTCTTACATCAATAAAAAGAATTAATTAAATATTTAATAATTTTATTTAATTTTTAATATAAATTTAATTATTAGACACTGTCAATAATTTAGCAAAAATTATGAAAATTATTTTTTAATTATCAGTTATACATTGTGTGAAATTTTTTTCTAATTATTTAATTTTAATTTTAATTATATATATATTATTAATTTTTGTTGATGCAAGAAGTTGCTATCTTCAACCTCTAGTATTGGTTTGTCTTCTTTTTTGATCTCTGGTTCTGTGAACTGCAAAATAATAAAATCTTAGAGATAAAGCTGATTTTTCGGTGAAAACTCTCTGATGCTTAAATCAGTAAAGATTTTACTTGTGTGTGAGAGTGGAGAAAACAGTAAAGAATCAAAGAAAATTCGAATGCCCGTTCTCTCGTGTGTGTGTGTATGAATTTGTCATATAGGTGAATGAATATTTTCTCTCAAAAAGGTAGTGCATACCTGCCCTATTTTCGGATTCAGTTATGTTGGAATTATGGAATTACGTACTTGTTGACACATATCGTTATTTGACTGACGTGCCCTAAAAGTTTGTCACAGAAATCGTGGGGTGTAACTGTCGTGATACTATACCACGCCACATGTACCCAAAGGCTCCGAGTTCTGATTTCCTGAGGCTTCGAGTCCTAATGTTCCTTTTGGAGATATGTCAGGCCCTTGATGGCATCATACAATAGTATCGTAGATACTATTCTACGTTACATGTATCCCCAAGACTCTGAGTCCTGATTTTTCTTTTGGAGATGCGACAGGTCATCAATGATACTATACACAATAGATGCTTGATCGAATAGGTGGTGCTAAGGACTTTCTCCGAACATATATTTGCTGTGAGTAATTGGAGACATTTTTTTGAATTAGTGACCTCGGATGGTTCATCTGACACAATCATATTATTTCTAGTATCGTAAAAAGAGGTCTCGAAACGTCGTCGTATTCAGAAATTCTTGATAGAGTTATATCCGTAGGATGAACTTAGGCTTCGGTAAAAATATTCAAATAATTTTTTATTTTTAATAGTAAATAAATATATATTTTTTAATAATATAAAATAAAATAAATAATTTAATTTGTTATTGTATATAAAAATATAAAAATAATTACTAATAATATTTTTAAATAAGGGAAGACATAAGTACTTATTTTTGGATTTTTATAAATTAATTAAAATATTATTAAATAAAAAAAATAAGTTAAACTAATTTTCTTTTAGTAAACTGAGAAAAATTGTCATAACGCATGATAAGGACTGGACCAAATCATAATGACGGTACCCCTTTATTCTTTCTCATATCATATGTAATGTAATGGCTCATTTTTTCAACAAAGCCTGCTAGTGCTACTGCTACATGTACTTTTTCCTCAATGACTTTTCTTTATTCTGGGATTGACGTGAGGGTGAGGGGGCTTTTTGGAGATTCTTATACTGACAAAGAGTTATATACAGTAAAATAATTACAATAAGTAATTCATTTTTATATTTCTCCAATAGCTTTTCTTAATTTTTTTTTGTTGTTGTGGAATTATATTTATAATTCCTGTGTGCATGTATGTGTATGTGTGTGTATATATATAATTTTCACGCGTGTATAAATTATAGTAATTTGAAAGAAAACAATACTTTGTTAACATATATTTTTAATGAAGTAATTGAGTTGTTTTGGTTAACTTAATTAAATTAAATTCAATGGTTTTGATATAATAATTAATTAAGTATAAATTCTTGTATTGTTAACAAAAATTGTATGTGTTAATGAGAAAAAAATAACTTGAACTAAGTTTAAAAATTAAAGATAAAAAAGAAGGATTAATAAAATATTTACATAAACATCGCTTACATCATATTTATATTTAAAAAATTGTGAATATTAGTTGATTTAATCTACAAATCAAATTTTTTAAGGGTGATACAAAATTAGGATTAAACTCTATATATTTCCATTGAGTTAGAGATAAAATTTAGGTTATATTATAATTTATTTTACAAGAATAATTAAATAAAAAATTAAAATTGAATAAAACTTAATAATGAACATACATGATAACTAATTAAGTTAATTTATATTTTATTTTTATTATATTTTTAAAAATTCACTCAAGTTTCATTTCATCTTATATTTTAGAAGTTGAATATGAGAATATAAAAATAAAAATTACATACTTATATTATTACAAATTATTTAATCTAATCTCGAATCTCATAAGTAAATATATATGTATCAGCAATGTATACATTGGATGAATTCATTATTCATATATTTCCACACACACACACACATTCCATCCATGTATTTTCATTTTTTTTTTCTGCAACAGGTGTTGATAAGGCTTGTCATGCCCATCCTCGTAATAGTTAACAAAGGAAACAACGTGCATGCCTTCTAGAACAAGTATAAGACATAGATCAAATAAATTTTTTAATCTTAATTTGCAACAACAACAACAATAATAATAATAAAGAAATGGAGCGGTCCCATAATTATAAAATAGAGGATTGCTAGCTATATTATAAATTGGGCAGATTTTATTTTTATATGCTCAGTAAAGCAAAGGTTCTCACTTCTCTTGTCCTTTTACCCAAAAATTCTTGCCTTCTGTGTGGATATTCAGAGAAAAAGATTCGTAGATATATATATAGTGAGAGCAGCACTATGGTGCATTCAGTTGTAATTATAATATTAAGAAGTTTTTTTTAATTATAATTTTCAATTTTTTTGCAATTTTTTTTTTTATTTTTAATGTATTTTATAAGTTTTTATAAACTAAAAATTATAATAATTTTTTTTAAAATATAAATATGTTCAGTATACTTAAATTAAACGTATTTTAGCATGACCCACGTAATAATGAAATTATTGCAACAAAGAGAAAAGCTTCTAGAACAACAGGATAATAACTTCTGGGTCCTTGAGATTTTATATTTGCACAAATTTAAAGTTAAAAAGAATTTTTATTTCGTGTAATACATATATATATATATATATATATATATATATATACCAAGGCAATTGATAGTTGTCCCTACTTCCTATGGTTGGTTAATTAGTCAAATTTTGAGTTTATATAAAATAAGTAAATAACAAGAGGGATTCAAGGGTGATATCAATGGTTTGGAAAATGAATTTTTCTTTTCTCTAAATCTTTTATTTTTGTGTTTAATACTAGTTGTTATTTTCATGATGTGATAAATTTCATTCAAAATTTACATTAAAATTTTTTCAAATATTCAAGTAGCATACCATATATTTCTGATTAATTTCTTAAAAAAGTAAATGAAAATAAATTATATTAATACAGTGTACTTTTATAAACAAAATTCGATAATTATTGGTCATAATACTGTGATTGAGAATTTTTTTTTTTTAAAAGGAGACAGAATATATAATTAACAAAAACGAAAATTAATAATAAAAACGAAAGTAAGCAAGGATTAAATTATAGTATATAAACAAAAGATCAGACTCATTAATTATTACAATACACAGAACCCAACAAATGAAATTAATCTTTACTGACTGTACCCAACACAAAGTTGTACAAATTTTTCCATTGAATTTGTGTCCCCGTCGATTTAATCTTTACTTATAAAGTCCCATCTTCTTCTCTCATTTTACAGACACAAACCCCCCACTTTCCAATCCATTTTCACTGGTCTTCCCATTTTCCAAAATCTTCCTGAATCGTTCTAACCGAACATTTTTATTTCTTCTAAACATCCCTCCATCCGACTGAGATTGATAGAATCAGAAATGATGCAGGAAGTTCAGAATTTGATTCCAGGGCTTCCTGATGAGATTGCCTTAGAATGCTTAATAAGGGTTCCTTACAAATTCCATTCCGAGATGAAATCAGTCTGCCATCGATGGCAAAACTTGATTTCCAGTTTTTCTTTCTATCAAGAAAGAATCAAATCGGGAAAAGCTGAACATCTTGTGTTTCAAGTCCAACCTCTTCCACCACCAAAAGATTCATCATCTCGTTTAATCTATGACTGTGGAAGAATCGCCGGAACCAAGAAGGAAGAAGATGAACAATTCCAGGATGATCAGAACCAAAACCAGCAGCAGCAGCAACAACAACAACAAAACCAGCAGATCCAATATGGTCTATCAATCTTCGACGCTAGCGCCGAAACCTGGCAGAGAATAAACCCGAAATATTTGGAGGAAATTCCAATGTTTTGTCAGTGCGTGGCAATTCCTGCTTCTGGAAAATTGCTGCTGTTAGGCGGTTGGAATCCTACAACGCTGGAACCCATTGCCGATGTGTACGTTCTCGACGTGATCAAAGGTTCAAGATGGAGAAGGGCGTCGCCCATGTCAGTTGCTCGATCTTTCTTTGCCTGTGCAGTGGTCGGAAGTACGAGAGTTTATGTTGCAGGTGGGCATGATAATCAAAAGAACGCACTGAAATCAGCGGAAGTGTATGATGTTGAAGCTGATGAGTGGAAAATGCTGCCAGATATGGAAGAGGAAAGAGATGAATGTTTGGGAATGAGTTGGGAAGGAGATGATAAATTCTGGGTTGTGAGTGGATATGGAACGGAAAGTCAAGGAAGATTCAAATCTGATGCTGAATGTTATGATCCTGAAACTGGGATTTGGTCAAAATTTGATAATTTTTGGCCATTTCCAAGCATTAGTCCCAGAGGCAACACAGCCACAGTAAAAAATAACGACCAAAATCAATGGTTATGGTTCTTATCAAAACGACAGAAACAATTACTACGATCTCAGCAGCGGGAAAACGAGGGCAAAAAAGGGAAAATTGAGCGATCAGTTATTCAACTTCCAAATAGTATATCTGAAATTTCTCCTTGTCTTAGTGTGACAACACTGGGAATTTGTGGCCAAAATTACAGAAAGCAGCAGCAGAAGTTTTTTGTGATGAATGGTAATTTGGCAGGGGAAGGTGGATTCATATTGGACAAAGAAAGTAGCAGTGGAAACCTTAAATGGAATCAAGTTCAAATACCAGTTGGGTTTTCTGGATTTCCGTACTCTTCTTCTCACATTCTTATCTGAGAAAATACAATTTTTGTTTCCAATTTTTTCTGCTATAAAAGTGAGAATTATGTATTAAGGTTAGAGATAAGAAGTCAAAGTAATTAGTTATTAGTCGTGTTCTGTATATCGATCATCATACTTCACAATTACCGACAGATGGAGTGTAATCATAATCTTTTGTGATAATTAATGATAAAAGTATTATTGACTTCTGATTTTGGTACCGATAATATCTTCTCGTAGGAAATAGTATGACTTGTTTCTCCATCATTTGCTCTCCGAAATTGGAAGGATGAGATGGAAATGCTTAACTAGTAAGTTTAATGGTTTATCCAACTTTTCAGGAAGTATGTTCTAATTATTTCGAAGAAGCAAGTATGAACTCTCATAAAAATAAAATAAAACTAATAATAATGGGAAATACTAGAATGTTTGTGATGATTAGAGAAGTGATTGTGGGTTTGCTTAGCTTTGCTCTTGTCACTTGTGCACTAAAACCTCACAATTTAAAAGAACTGTTAGATTAAATTGAGTAAAGTTTGCTTAAGATTCCCTCAAACCTCTGTTACTACTAGCTTCGATTAAGCATTTTGAGATAGAAAGAAGCAGAAGATTTGACACAGCCACACGGGACTGCTGCGATCCAACATTATGTTCAACTGTTAAGCTAGTGCTAGCTCGTTCCACGGGTTCCACTATAAAAGATATGGGATTCAAATAGCGCTTGATGCTGGATTGTGATATTTTAATAAAGTTACGTGTACAAAGTACAATAAAAACTCCATTAATATCTCTAAAAAATAAAGGTGATAAATAGATTGGATACGGATCCGACTCATAAATAATAAAACCGGTACGGTTATTTACTCGAGATGATAATATAAATTTATTATTAAAATAATAAAAAATTATTATTAAAATAATATTTTAATTCGTAAATCCGATTTACAAGTTCGACTCATAGATTTAATACAACATAGATCATATTTTTTTTTTATCAAAACAGATTTAACACGACACGTTAATCCATAAAAACCTTATTTTCATAGATCGTCAGACTAACCCAACTCGTTTACCACCTCTATACCGAAGACTAAAGCATAACACCTTAAGGAAAAGGCAGTTTACTAAAAACATCAATTTCTTTTATTTATTGTTGGAACTCAACTCATTGCTGTTAGAAAGTTTGTGATTATTGAAGGAGTAGAGTTGAGAAAGAGAATGTAAAGCAGACGCTAATGATTTTATTAATCTTGTCATTGACTGCTACAGAAGAGTCCTTGAGCGATGTTGATAAGATGTTTGACTTTCATGTGCAGAAGTAAATGCCTAAGCAAGCTGAAATTCAACATGATAATGCTTCCCAAGGGACAGAGTTCATCACTCACCTTACCACAATTCCATTGATAGCATAATAAAAAAGGAAAACACCAGCAACATCTCAATTCTCATGTGGTAAAAAAAAAAAAACCCAAATGGGATAGTACTTGCATTTTATTGTACAACATACATATTTGGTCAGTAGTATGAACAAATTGAAAACAATATAACAGAAAGAATCATAACTAATGCAATTTTTCTCAACGTGTTGAATTCAACAAGTTCCAAGATAAACGAACACAATCCTGAGCCAACTAAATCAGCAGTTGTGGTTGTACTCACGAGAGGCATTGTCAAACTAGAAATGGGAATGGCATGAATACAAATTGAGAGGTGAGAGCCGTGTAGAAGTTTCCAACCTGAGCCAGAGAAAATCATTTTCGAACTCAAAGAAGTTGCCAGTTATCGTCATTTGGATTACCAGCTGCATCGTTTGTGGTTAAGGAATCATCCGATTGCACCCAGCCGATTTCACCCAACACATCGCTGTGATTGGCTGCCTTTCTATGGGTTTGAGTCAGTGTAAATAATGGCATACCATTTGACTCATCTGCTAACTTGGATGCCTGGAAACAAAAATCATCAAAATCATCTGCCAACCCAAATGGGGGAGAAAGAAATCAATCTCTGTCAACAAGAGCTTTGTTCAGATTACAACCTCCAGCAAGCAAGGGATAAAATTCAGTCAAGAGCAAACCTTTGTCTCGACAATAGAATCCTAATGCCAAGGATGGATCCATTGTGTCCAGAGGAATAAGCTTACAACACTGGCACAATGATTAAAATAATATAATTGAGGAAAAGCTAAATTCAAAAATAAACTTGGGTTAGCAAATGAATAAAATCACTTACTTGCAGTGATATGATGAAGGGTCAGAATCTACAATATCCCTTCGAATATTAACTACCTGGTAACCAATCATTATTCAAAATTGTAATCAGCATTGAGACACAGTAAACTCAAAAATCCAATAACACGACAATTGTTAACTAGCCAGAACCCAACAAACAAGTATCAAATGCACATTTTTACATAACAAGGAAAAAGAGATGGGAGAGTGAGAAGTTGGGACTGTTAAATTTGTCCAACTCACAGATTGTTATGAAAACTTGTCATGCACCCTAATTTAGGTAATTGAGTTTGATTTAGGCAGTGAGAAGTTGGGACTGTTAAATTTAGGCAGTATGTCTGAACTCAACTCAACCTAAAGATCTATTTGAAAGAACATGCATTGATCAAAAGATATAATTTCTTTGCATGATAAAAATCATGTATAGCACATGTCACAAAAAGGTTCCAACTAAAACAAAGGGAAACTAGAATTGGCCACACCACATAAAGTGACAGTAGAACTCCAAAACAAAGAAGTGGAGTACATTCTGATGAAATGTCTATAAGTGCATTAACTGATATTTTGGCATTGAGTCATCCAGAAAACAAGATAGCATAAATAACTAGTAAAATTAATTGTGTATATATTTATCATTACATGCTTCATATGCTACTAGTAGATTTAAAATATAACTTTGACAGCCTAGATGGCACAACTTGAAGCAATTACAGGAAAGAACGAAATTAGAGGAGCCACATTCTAATGAAAATGTGTTGCAAGTGCTAAAAGTGGTGGAAACTATAATCCAATGACCACTTTTTACCACAGACGACAAGTTACTGTAAAGAATGTAATAGCAAAATGATTTGTACCAGAGTGTTAAATTCCAGTGCAAGTTCATTGGAAACCATTGTACATAGAGAGGGGCCTGTGCTTTGATATTCACCCCCACCTTCTGTGGAAATCGTTGATAATAAGAGTAAAAAACAACTGAAAACAGAAAAGACATCCAAAGTTTCTCAAAATATCATATAACACAAGCATGAAGAAAACTAAGGGCTTCTGTTTTGGAGAAAGAATCACTACTGAATACACCATGATTGGAGTTTGCATACCACCCAGGTCCTAAAGTTATAACCTGCCCGTAACACTATTCAATGCTCCCAATCACTTTATTGTATTAATATAAATACAGGTATTACTAACTTTAAATGAACTTGAGTCATACAGTTCCATTAAGATTTACTGAGCAAAACAGCATCAACCCAAGAACTAACACTATAGATTTCGCTCTAGTAACACCCACAAGAATATCTAAGGACTGAAAATTGAGAATCATAATTGGATTTTTTTTTTTTGAGTTTATGTAAAAAAGATTTCAGTTGCTACAATCGTACGACCAATATTATATCTTGACTGGTTTTTTGGATCGGGATAATGCAAAGCAATGAGTTGATTATTAGCATTCTAGTTATTAGTTCATACTACAGGCCAGTCCTTTTTTTTTTTTAATCCTAGAAATTCCAAGCAATAAGAATCCTATAGAACCTAAAAAAGGATAAAGGCCTAAACCAAGTCAAGAGGGCTTGCTGAAGCATCTTCAAGAGAAGAAAGGATTCTTCCTTACGATATTTCTGCCTGTGTGTCTCTTGTTCTGGTAATTTTTCATCCTTTGCTAAAATATGGATGCCTATGTGAGAAAAAATTTAGGTGTTCAAAGGCTTTGACATCTAAGACAAAATTTAGTGATGAAAAAATATCCATGCCTATGTGACATGGAAGTGCATGGAAGTATGAGAAAGCATAGAAAAAAGTAAAATGACATGAGGTGTTTAGCAAAATTACGTTTACTTATGATATACATAATAGGTTTATTTTTTTGATAAATTTATATTTTTATCTTTTTTTGTATTTTGTTTAAATTCAAAATTAAGTACAAGTTTATTTTAACTATACTTAGGTTTATCCCTAATTTATTAATATAAAAGGTACTCTAGTCTTAAGGTTTAGGAATAGAAGATTAATTATTATTTTAAAGAATTTTCTTTAATAATATAATTTTTCCTAAATTTTAAGGTTTCATAATTTTCTTGGTGGATTCCAAAGTTCTTGAATTTCAATCTTGTGTTGAACTCATATAAACAAGCTATACGCTGCGTCAATTTGATATCAAAGCGGAAACGCGTAATCCTAAAACCATGATGAATAAAGTAGGAAGCAACCGTTCTGATGCCAGTGAATAACGGATGCAGGTACTAACAAGGTTCGAGCGAAGGTTCGAGAGGTTTTCTGTTACAATAAAAGAAAAATCTACTACCATTGAAGAAAACCTAGATCTAATCCAAGAAGCCTAAACACTCTTCGAGTGGGCGTAAATAGGGAAACTAAAATCGTAGGTGATGGTTACCAGGAGATGGCCCGTGATCAATCCTTCGAGAGATGTGAACCTATTATTTGCAAGCCTTCAATCTACGATATTGATTCGGAAGATGAAAATGGTCGATACGCCTAATATGTGGATAACGAGGACCTCCGAGGAATGTTAGAGGGTCGTCGACGCAAAGGATATGGTGGAGGAATGTAACGGAGGCTAAGAATGTAGTATTGAAGGCTGAAGCTCTTATAAGAGAAAGGGGTAATAGGATTTCCAATTTTCGAAGAAGTTTTTCTAACATTTATTCCGAGAGACCGACCAAGATTTTGCAAGAGAAGGGTAAGGCTGTAATAGAAAAAGGGGATGAAAGGATAGTTGGTAAGAAAGTGGTGAATGAGACATAGAATACGGAGAAAGCTATTGCAAAAAGAGTTGTTAATGAGTCGTCTGCACCTAAAACACAAAACCCTTATGTTAAACCTGCTTTTTGGAAATGCTTTAAGTGCAACCAACCGGGGCATAAATCTCACGTCTTTTGAGACAAAATATAAATTTAGTGGAGCACGACGAGGAAGATAACCTAAAGGAGGTATTGTGTGAGCCCGACAATGATAATGATGATGGTGGATATGAGGAAGAAGAGTATGGACAAGCTTATGCCTTGCAAAGGATGATGCTAGCACCTAAGCAAGAGGAGATAAATCAACGTCATAAGCTATTTTGCACAAAATGTCGAGTTCAAAACCAAATCTTTGCTATCATCATTGATAGTGGAAGCCAAGAAAATATCATTGGGCAAGAGGCGATTAGGAGATTGAATTTAGAGGTAGAAAAGCATTCAAACCCATACACAATTGGGTGGATAAAATTTGGTGGAGACATTAGAGTTATGGAAAGATACAAAGTACCATTTTCCATTGGGAGGTGTCAAGACGAAGTGTATTGTGATGTTGACATGGATGCTTGTCATGTGTTACTTGGAAGACTTTGGCAATTTGATACCGAAGCCAAACATTTGGGAAAAGATAATGTATATCAATTACTTGATACCATTGACTAAAAAGATAAAATCTAAGGCCGCTGAAGTTGAGGATAAAACTTTCATGACGGTCACTTTATCGGGTTGTAAATGGTCAATCTCAAGAGAGGAAGATAGAAGTTCCTGAGTTGGTCAAACCTTTATTAGCCAAGTTCAAAGAGATCATACCGGAGGACTTACTGAATGGTTTATCATTAAGGAGGGACATCCAATATCACATAAATTTGGTACCAGGAGCAAGTTTATCAAATCTACCCTATTACCGTATAAGTCCCAAGGAGAGCGGGATACTAAAGGAGAAGGTAGAAGAATTGTTAAAAAAGGGGCTTATTCGAGAGAGCATGAGTCCATGTGTCGTGCCAGCATCGTTAACGCCAAAGAAAGATAGAATTTGAATCACTTGTATGAGGTGTTGAGAAAAAGATACTATTGGCCTAAAACGAAACGAGATGTGGAATATTTCATCAAATGATGCCATACTTGTCAAGTCTCGAAGGAACAAATGCAAAATATAGGGTTATAAATGTGCCAGACAGTATTTGGGAGGACCTTTCTATAGATTTTGTACTTGGTCTTCCTTTCACACAACGGGGTATGGATTCGGTATTTTGTGATAGTGGACAGATTCTTGAAGATGGCACATTTCATCTTACAGGAAGACAACAGATGCTAGTAGTGTTGCTAGGCTATTCTTTCGAGAGGTTGGTTGATTATATGGGGTACCTAAGACTATAGTGTTTGATTGTGATACACGATTCTTAAGCCATTTTTGGATAATATTGTGGAAGTTGTTTGATGCATCGCTCAAATTTAGTATTACAACACATCTACAAACCGATGGACAAAAAAATCTATGAATAAAACGTTGGGAAATATGATTCGGAGTATTTGTGGAGATTGACTGAGACAATGGGATTTCGCACTAGCTTAAGCTGAGTTTGCTTAGAATAACACGGTTCATAGTCCTACCGAGAAATCACCATTTTCGAAAGTCTATCAAAAAGTCCCAACACACGCCATTGACTTAGCTCAATTACTGAGAGTGCATTCGAGGAGCACCACAACACAACACATGGTTGAAGATATCCAATAGGCTCAACAAGAAGTTAAAGAGAGATTAGAAGCAACAAATGTGAAAGATAAGAAAGTTTATGACAAACATAAAAGGACAAAGATATTTGAAGAAAGAGACATGACAATGATTTTCTTGCCAAAAGAGATGTTTCCAGTGGGCACCTACAGCAAATTTCAACCGAAGAAGTATGGATCATACCAAATGTTGAAGAAGATTAATGATAATGCATATGTAATAGATTTTTCAGACACCATGGGTATTTCTCATACCTTTAATGTGGCCCATCTATATCTATATTATGACACTCAAAAGAAAATCTATCCAGAAAGCAAAAATAACTCGAGGACGAGTTCTTTCCAAGTGGCAAAGATTGACGTGGACGTGTATGCAAGTATAAGAAAGTAGAGAAAAAATGTAAAATGACATGAGAAGTTTAGCCGACAACCCACCCCAATCCACCACATACTTAGGATTTCGAGCATCAAAATAGATTTACTAAAGTTTATGCTTCCGTTGTAAGGAAAAGTTTGACCCAGGTCACAGATGCAATAATTCAACTTTACCTCTAATGAAACTCACGGACAGTGATGGCGAAGTTGCAATTGGAGGACAGGTAAACGGCGATTTCGACGGTGCATAAAACGGCGATGCACTTGAAGGTAGTCTTTCTGAAATTAGCTTTCACGTTTTTTTGAGAAAAACAATCAGTACTACGTTGAAGATTCAAGGAAAAATTGGTTATCAACAAGTCCTTATCTTAGTTGGTAATGGGTCTACCCACAATTTTGTGACTGAGAAAATTGTTGAGGAACTCAAGCTTCTAGTTTAGTTTGTTTCATCTTTTGGAGTTCAAATTTGAAACTTACACAAGATTATTTTCCCTTTTCAATTGGAAGAGTTGACCTAGTTTTGGGGATCCAATGGCTGGCTTTCTTAAATACAATCCAAGCCAATTGAAGCGCAATGTTCCTCATCTTCAATTTAAATGGCAAAAGTTATAAATTGCAAGAGGTCCCATATAGACCTCCAACTGAGGCTAGTTTTCAATATCTCTCAAAGCAGAATGAGAAGTCAGGTACCCAACTTGTAAATAATCCAAAAATTCAAAATTTACTTAATAATTCCAAATTTATTTTTCAAGAACCTGATTCTTTGCTCCCTTTCTAAAACCATTACCATTCCATATCCTTACTCAAAAATTCCAAACCACCTAATATTAGACCTTACCAATATCTTTATTTTCAAAATTTGAAATCAAAAATCAGGTTGCTAATTTACTCCGTTCCAGTTTTATACGCTCCAGTTCCAACCCTTGTGCCACTCTAATCCTTTTGGTCAAGAAAAAGGACAGTACTTGGCGTATATGCATTGACTACCGATCCTTAAATCATATTACTATCCCTGACAAATATCCAATATAGATGAGCTTTTTTGATGAATTACATGGTGCCATAATTTTTTTAGATATTGACCTGTGATCGGGATACCACCAAATTCAGGTTCACCCTACTGATATTGCCAAAACGGCTTTTCAAACATACTCTAACCATTACGAGTTCATTATCCAATGCCCTGTCAACCTTTCACAGCAATGAAGGATCTTTTCCGGCCACACCTACGTAGATTTATTTTGATCTACTTTGACAAAATCCTTATTTATAGCCCAACAATTGAGCAACACCTCCAACATCTACAAACTGCACTAAAGCTTCTTTAGGACAACAATTTTTTTGCTAAGGCCTCAAAATGCTTATTTGGCCAAACCCAAATATCATTTTTGGGTCATGTGCTGTTTGCCAAAGGTGTTGTGATTGATCAAGACAAGATTTAAGCTGTCCAAGATTGGCCTATGCCATCTAATGTGAAGGAGCTTTGAGGATTTTTAAGATTAACAAGTCAGTATCGTAGATTTGTACAGAATTATGGTACTATTGCCAGATCACTAACTGATTTCGCAAAGAAAAATGCATTCCGATGGTCACAGGTGGCTAACGAGTCTTTCCAACAGCTCAAAAGTGTTCTGATTTCTATCCCTGTTTTGCACCTTTCAGATTTCAGCCAACCATTTATAGTGGAATGTGATGCCTTGTCTAAAGGAATTGGTGCCATACTTCTCCAATCAGACCACCCGATCGCATATTTTAGTAAGGGTTTCTCCTTTTCTAATCGTTTGAAATCTAATTATGATCGGGAATTGCTTGCTCTTGTCTTAGCTTTATAGAAGTGGAAGCATTTTTTATTGGGCTGGCACTTCTTTGTTAGAACAAACCATTTCAGCCTCAAATATTTACTAGAACAGAGTGTTAATACAACTGAACCGTAGCGGCTCCTTACGTAGCTCCTACCATTTGATTTTTCAATCATTTATAAGGCTAGAAAAGAAAATAAAGGAGCTGATTCACTTTTGCGACGTCCACAATAAGCAGATTTTCTTGCTTTGGCTCTTCCAGTTTCGTTGGATTTTCTGGAGTTGCATGAAGCTCTTCAAGTGGACTCCAACCGTTGGGAAATTATGCAATCTCACTCTCAAGATTCCAAATCTTTTCCAGATTTTCAGGTGGCTGACCAGAAACTTTAGTTCAAGGATTGCTTGGTAATTCCTCATAACACCCCTTTGAGGCAAAAGTTTTTATCTAAGACTCATGATTCTTTATCTGTGGGACGTGGAGGCTATTTGAAGACACTTAAACGACTTTCTTCCAATTTTTTCTGGCCTCGTACGAAGCATGATGTTTGATTGTATGTTTAGAATTGCTTCACTTGTCAACAGAACAAATACCAAGCCTTAGCACCAGCTAGTCTTCTACAACGATTTCTTGTCCCAAAACAAATATGGGAAGATATCTCTCTAGATTTCATCATTGGCCTTCTAAAATCTAACAAGTTCGATACCATTCTGGTGGTAGTCAATCACCTCAGCAAATATTCACATTTTATTCCCCTCTCTCACCCATTTACTGCAAAAATTGTTGCTGAAATTTTTTGCAGGGAAATAGTCAGACTCCATGACATTACAAGGTCTATTCTTTCAGATAGAGATGTCATATTTCTTAACATTTTTTGGCAAGAACTTTTCAGATTGAGCAACACTAAATTGAGAATGGGCACTTCATACCATTTGTAATCCGACAAACAAACCAAGGTGGTTAACCACTATTTGGGGCCTATTTAAGATGTTTTGCTCATGAACAACCTACTGCTTGGAGTAAATTCCTTCCTTGGGCAAAGAATTCTTTTAACAGGTTTTCATATTTCAACAGGCACCACCCTTTTAAAGCTGTCTATGGGCGAGATCCACCACCTCTTTATCCATTTGTTGTAGGAGAAACTCGTTTGGTAGAACTTGAAGAACAGCTTGTTACTCGTGATGATATGCTAAAGCTTCTCAAAGCTAATCTCCTAAAAGCTCAGTCGCGAATGAAGGCACAAGCCAATTCCAAGAGAAGGGAGTTGAGTTTTAATCTTAGAGATGCTGTCTTTTTGCAAGGTATGAAAAACTATCCCAAGGTTTTATGGTTCTTACAAGATCATTCGATGTGTTGAACCAAGGGCTTATGAATTGGAACTTCCTCCCTCCTCTAAAGTTCATCCCATTTTTCACATTTTCTTGCTGTGCTTGGCTAGGGGACAAGTGCCCGCTTCACCTCCAACTTTGCTTCCCATTACTTCTGCTTGGGAAATCATTCTTTCTCCTAATAAATTGTTAGCTCATAATTGGGTTACTGAATACAATGTCCCTATCTTGGAACTGTTGGTTCAATACGAAGGTCGTCTTCTTGAAGAAGCTAGCTGGGAGAATTACAACCCTCTTGCCGATCTTTTTCCATCTTTTCGCCTTGAGGATAAGGTGAGTTTCCAAGGGGTAATATTGATACAAGTCCTCCTTTACAGACTTATTATAAAAGGAGATGGAGGTCACGTAACAGGGAGTTGATTGCATTTGACCGACTTCAACTTTTCTAGCTGTCAACTTTCTGCTCCAACAACCTAAAGAGGTGGCCCAGCTCCTTCCATAATTGACCATGTTTCCCACTAAGGCTCCCACATCTCCATATTTAATTTCTTTTAGGCATTTATTTATGTTTGTTGGCAAATATTATTCAGGATATTTAGTTTGTATATCTAGGATTTGTTTTAGGATTGAGTGTGGTCGAATTGTTATTTGAATTTCAAGTGGGAGTTTTGTCCTCTCAGTAAGGACTAATTTTGTTGGTTGTATTGTGTTAAGATTCTAGCACCTTACTGTCAATAAAAATTGCTCATTTTTTATTCTAGAATTCTTTCCATTTCATTACTAATTCTCAGCTCCTATCATCAACCCACTCCAAATTACTGAATTTATTTTGAGAAGTTAGTTAATAATTTTTTTCTCAAAATGTCAACAAGAAAATCAAATAATAAGTTAATTGATGAATGTATCAATGCTGTCTAGTAATCTAAGTCGTCAAGAACAGAATGCACTCGAGATTTTCTAACAGGATAGGGGGTAACTAGCGTTAACTTTCCCATACATTCATCAAAATAGAAGAAGAACATTATAACTCATTCCATAATGAAGTTGTACAAGCCTATACAAGACAGCCATCAAAGTATATGACTTAAACATATATGATGCTAAAAACTAATTGATTAATAATGAAGTAATAGATTAAACTTAAACTTTACCAGCTGAACTTCATGAGGATCAAGGTAGAAAACATTTTCTGCTTGCACCCCTACAATGTAAGTTGAGGCACCAGGTTTCCCACCAAAAATACCAGGCTTTTGGGGAAGGTGAACGTCAGCCGTAAAGATGGGATGTACCTGATAAGAAATTAAGAAATGCCAACAACTAAATTGATTCAGAAGAACTCAAAAAATCAAATTCCAAAATAGGTATCCTACTAATTATTTCAATTTACAAATAGAAGCCGAGGAAAATTTTATCAAATGAATTTCAAGTTAAGAAATCATAATTGCTCTGCAGAATTCTTTCACAATGAACTTTCTATTATGGAGAGTTTTTGGAAACGGTGGTGACCAATAGAAAGGATATTTTTGGATATGTTCAGTTGAGCTAATGCAGATTTCCTTTTTACTTAGAAATAGGTATTTAAGTAAAAAAATACCACTGTATATGAACAACCAAACCTAAATACAAGGAAAAGATAAATTGTACAGTAAAAGAAAGAATATTTAATTCCAAAGCAGAAACCCAATCACATATTCTCATGTTCACAATAAACCAAAGAAAGAGAATTCCCGTAAGCAAAACAATCCACTACCCTAAGAAATCTACCTCACATATGGTAAAGAAACAAGTGCACCCAATCCTAGCACCCTCACAATGAACATTAATAGCATCTTTCTATCATCCTCCAGAGGAAAATTCAAGTAATCCATACATTTCTCCAAGACCTATCACCTTCATCAAAATTGGATGATAGCTTTATAAAGAGGTGCAGGATATAATCTGTGAATCCTAATCAATTCTTCAATTGTCTCAAGGAAAGGGGACAGGAAAAGGAATCAGTTCTTGATAAATTTCATAAAGTACACTGACCTGGGGTTTAGGCTTTTGAGTCCGAGAACCAAAGGAACAAGCAGAAGAATGGGTGTCCAATCTGCTTGACCTTCTGAAAACTCAAAACAATGTCTAGAAGCATCTTCAATGCATACAATGGGAGCTCCACCTTGTTCCCCATCTTCGTCACCTGAAACCACATAAACAGCCATTGGAAGTGATTGACATACAAGGCCAGTTTCCTCTTCCTTAGAGCAGACCAGAGATTCCAATGAACGACACATGGTATATGGGCCCACCCACGACCCAGCTGCAAGGCCATAAATCTTTCCAGCTTGAAGCAAATTGTGAATAGAAAAACAGATGTCTTGGAATCACCAAAAAGGTGCACGATCTCAATATATTCAGGATCAAATGGCTGCATTATTACAAAGGCACCAGCCAAAAAAAGACTTAGCAGACATATTAAGCTTGATTCATGACTACTGTATTTCAACGATAACGTAATTTTAGTTCCAACAGTTGATCTAACATTCATAAATAATATCAAAACAGAGCAGTGGCAAAGAGCATAAAATATCGTTTATTTTACCTTATGCAAAGATTTTCTCCAGGATCTCCCCAGTCGATGAAAAAGCAAAGCCTGTAGAAAAGTAGTAAGTGTTCACTGGCTAATAAAATAATTGCACAATCACCACAAAAACATCATGATGAGCTAATGGGAAACTAGCATAGCATCATAATACTCAACTGAAAATGTTTTGTGGTCAGAATGAAATAGAGCCATACCTGAGCAACAAGCATCTGCCTGCTTCAAAGCATGCAACCCCAGCCTACATCACTTGTAAGCTTCGAATCACCAATGGCATCAAAACCTGTAAATGAACCAATCAAACCCAGTTGTAATATAGTAAACTTTGCCAACCAGTTGCATCCATAGAAAGGCCAATATTGCACAACTTGAACCTTTACAGTATGTCATCAAAATCCTTGATGAAAAAGCTTGATTGAATGCAGCTAATCCATTGTTACTGGTTGCATCAACCATGGAATCATCCTCCACAATTTTATAACACACCCCAAGAAACCATATGTCACTAGTTGAAATAGGAATTCCAGTCCTGCTGGGCCCTAGTACACGCTCGTGTATTCTCCTTATTGAGCCAGCAGTCACTAGCCTCTTCACAGCTGCCGTCCACCCATTACTCCTACTGTGAACTGCCTTCTTTTCACAAGCTGATGACTCGCTATGTATATCAAACACTGAGAAAGCAAATGTAAAGAAGTTTGACAACAGTGAACCCTTGGATGACTTACTCTCACTAGATCCTGGCTCTGAATTTACAGATGCCAAAGATCGATTGAGGGTATCACTTATACTCTTAGAAGAACATTTTGAAGCACCACCTTTATCACAAAATCCCTTCATTACCTAGTCATTCATCGGCATGGGGACACGAATTCGGGCTCACCAAAAGCAACCAAACTTCTAAAAATTTATCTGGAATCCATCAGCAACCACAAAATTTCAAGATACATATCAAAGAAGAAATCAAAGAAAAGAAATACCAGAAACAGGAAGTCCAAAAACCCATATAATATACAATAAAACTTCAAAAAAAAAATCCAATCACGCAACTCTTCACGTTGATTTTCATATTCAATATCAGCTGAAAACAATCTCAGAGCGATAAGGGTTATTTCTAGATACTTCAAATAATCATGTGTTCTTCAAGAATTGCAAGAACCACAAGAACCACACATAAATATTGAATCACCTAAATCGAAAATCAATAAATCAGTAACAAATAAATTAAGATCCAAAAATATGACAATTAATTAGCTTGGGTTCAAGATTCAATCAAATCAAGAATTCCCGTATAAATTCAACAAATAAATAAATTCACTCTCAAAATCAAATAGAATTATAAGGAAACATAAACATAAGGATAGATTACCTGAATGAATGATTTGGTTTGAAGTAAATTGAATTTCAAATTTCAAATTGAAACGCTTTTATTCTTGGAAAATAAGAAAAAAAAAAATAATAACCACTGTTCAAAAAGTCTGTATATCATATACAGTATCGTTGAAATTCAGCGATACTGTATATCCATATTGTTTTGGTATCAGAGCTAGTTAATAAGTCAAAAAAAAAAAAAAACATTTATTCAATATGTTTCCCTAATTCAGTTTTCCTTAAAAAATGCAAGCCCCTCATCATTTACATTATCCTCAAAATTTAATAGAAATAGTAAGTTTATTAGATTTAAATAATAAATATGAAATTGAAGATTTGATTTACCATTTTACAGAACATATAAAATTTCATCAACAACAGCTTAATAATAATATCCCAGAGGACATAATGAGTGATGCTATTCAGCAAATTCAATTTTCACAACATATTTTACAATGGTTAGAATTACACATAAAAAAGTA
>JAVXUL010000010.1:1760061-1778725 GCA_035590515.1 Trichilia minutiflora
TCCAGATCCGGTTTAAACCGGACCGGATACCGGTTTGACCAAAAAAAACCGGAGTCCGGTCCGGTTTCAACCCTACCTCTAATTCTATTATCATTAATTTTGACTGAGCATTTTGAGATAAAAAGGAGCAGAAGATTTGACATAGGATTTTTGGAATCCAACTTTAATGAAAAAAATTTAGCTCTAAATCTTTATGAAGGGCAAAGAGTTCATCATTCAACCTTACCACAATTCCCTTGATAGCGCGATAAAAAGAGAAGACACCAGAAACATCTCAACTCTCGTGGTAAAATAACAAAACCCAAGTGGGATAGTACTTGCATCTTATCGTACAACATACAACACCTTTGGTCAGTAGTATGAACCAACTGAAAACAATTTAACAGAAAGAATCATGACTAATGTAATTTTTCTACACTTCACTGAATTCAACAATTTCGGGATAAATGAACAGAATCACGAGCCAACTAAATCTGCAGTTGTGGTTGTACTAATGAGAGGTATTGCCAAACTAGAAATGGGAATGCCAATAATACAAATTGGGACGTAAGAACCATATACAAGTTTCCAAACCGAGCCCCAGAAAATAATTTCCGCCTCAAAGAAGTTGCCAGTCATCGTCATTTGGATTACCATCTGCATCGTTTGTGGACATCGCACCTAAAGAATCGTCCGCTTGCACCCTGCTAATTTCACCGAACACATCGCTATGATTGGTTGCCTTTTTATGGGTTTGAGTCACTGTAAATAATGGTGCACCATTTGACTCATCTGCTAAGTTGGATGCCCGGAAACAAAAATCATCAAAATCATCTGCCAACCAAAGTGGGGAAGAAACAAATCAATCTCTGTCAACAAGATCTTTGTTAAGATTACAAGCTCCGGCAAGCAAGGGATCAAATTCAGTCAAGAGCAAACCTTTGTCTCGACAATAGAATCCTAATGCCAAGGATGGATCCATTGTGTCCAGATTAATATGCCTAATGACACTGGCACAATAATTAAAATATTATAATTGAGAAAAAACTAAATTCAAAAATAATTTGGGCTAGAAAATGAAGAAAATCACTTACTTGCAGTGGTAAGATGAAGGGTCAGAATCTACATTATCCCTTCCAGCATTAACCACCTGGTAACCAACCATTATTCAAAATTGTAATCAGCATTGAAAATCCTCAGCTCAGAAATCCTATAATACAACAATTGTTAACCCAGACAGAACAGAATAAACAAGTAGCAAATGTACATTTCTACATAAAGGAAAAAGAGACAGGAGAGTGAGAAGCTGGGACTGTTATTTAATTGTCCAACTCGCAGATCATCACGAAAAATTGTCATGCGCCCTAATTTAATTTATCGGGTTTGAGGTCAATCTCTATTTCACAAGTTAGTGGAACTCAAAGCAGTGGCAAGTAGGCAGTATGTCTGAACTCAACTCGACCTAAAAATCTATATGAAAGACCATGTATTGATCAAAAGATATACTTTCTTCACATGATAAAAATCATGTATATCACATGTACCAACAAGGTTCCAACCAAAACAGAGAAAACTAGAATTGACCACGCCACATAAAGTGACGATAGAACTCCAAAACAAAGAAGTCGAATATGTTCTGTTGAAATGTCTATCAGTCCATCAACTGATCTTTTGGCATTGAGTCATCTAGAAAATAAGATAGCATAAATAACTAGTAAAATTAAATATGTATATATTTATCATTATGTGCATCATATGCCACTAGTAGATTTAAAGTATAACTTTCTGAAACTAGATGCCAAAATGTGAAGAAATTACAGAAAAGAATGAAATTAGAGAGCCACATTCTAATGAAAATGTGTTGGAAGTGCTAAAATTGCTGGAAACTATAATCTGATGATCATTTTTACCACAGGTGACAAGTTAACATAAAGAAATTATTTGTATCAATGTGTCAAATTCCCGTGCAAGTTCATTGGAAACCATTGTACATAGAGAAGGGCCTTTCCTTCGATATTCACCCCACCTTATGTGGAAATCGTTGTTAATAAGAGTAAAAAATAAAAACAGAAAAGACATCCATAAGTTTCTCCAAAAAGATCATATAACACGAGCATGAACAAAACTAAAGGCTTCTGTTTTGGATAAAGATTCACTACTCAATACACCATGATTGGAGTTTACATACCACCTAAGTCCTAAAATTATAACCTGCCTGTAACACTGTTTAATGCTTCCAATCACTTTATTGTATTAACATAAAACAGTCATTACTAACGTTCAATGAAGTTGAGTCATACAGTTCCATTAAGATTTACTGAGGAGAACAGCATCAACCCAAGAAGTAACACTATAAATTTGCTATAGTAACACCCACAAGAATATCCAAGGACTGAAAATTGAGAATCATAATCGAGATTTTTTTTTTTTTATGGAAAAAAGATTCCAGTTGCTACAATGATATAACCAATATATTATATCCTGACTGGTTCTTTGGATCCAGATAATGCGAAGCAATGAGTTGGTTATTAATGTTCTAAGTTATCAGTTCATACTTCAGGCTGGTCCATTTTTTTCTTTTTTGTTTTTGAATCCTAGATATTCCGAGCAATAAGAATCCTACTGAACCTAAAAAAGGATAAAGGCCCAAAACAAGTCAAGAGAGCTTGCTGAAGCATCTTCTCAAAAGAAGAAAGAATTCTTCCTTTCAATATTTTTGCTTGCGCATCTCTTGTTTTGGTAATTTGTCATCCTTTGCTAAAATATGGAGTTTAGGTGCTCAAAGGTTTTGATATCTAAGACAAAATTTAGTGATGAAAAATATCCATGCCCATGATAGTAGTGCATGTTCTTTGTATTTAAATAATAGAAAAGAAAAAAAGTACTAGTATGTTCGAAAGCAATATAAATTTGAACGCCCAAAATGAGTACTTCAACCATCTAAAAATGGCATGTTGTTAATGTATTAATTTTCTTTGGTAACATTACAATAATCCAACACTTTCCAACCCACTGAAAATTTGGCATTTCAAAGTAACTTTCTCTCCCTTCATAGAACATTTCCCCCAACATCAGACCTTAACATATTCACACACTGCTAATACCAGCAATCAACCCAGTCCAAATTACCTAATTTATCTTGAGAAGTTAATAATTTTTTTTCTCAAAATGTCCACTAGAAAATCAAATAATAAGGCTAATTGATGAACACGTCAATGCTGTCCAGTCATCTAAGTTGTCAGCAACAGAAAGCACTCTGGATTTTCTAACACGATACATTCATCAAAACAGGAGAAGAACGTTATAACTCATTCCATAATGAGGTTGTACATGCCTATATAATATAGCCATCAAAGCATATGACTGAAACATATATGAAGCTAAAAACTAATTGATTAATAACAAATTAATAGATTAAACTTAAACATTACCTGCTGAACTTCATGTGGATCAAGGTAGAAAGCATTTTCTCCTTGCACACCAACAATGTAAGTTGAGGCACCAGGTTTCCCACCCAAAATACCAAGGCTTTGGGGGAAGGTGAATGTCAGCCGCAAAGATGGGATGTACCTGATAAGAAATTAAGAAATGCCACCTACTAAATAGATACAGAAGAACACAAAAATACAAATTCCAAAATTGATATCCTACTAATTATTTCAGTTTACAAATGGAAGCTGAGGAAAATTTGGTCAAATGAATTTGAAAGTTATAAAATCACAATATCTAATAATGGAAAAAGTGATACCAAAGAAAGCATTAGGTAAAAGAATATTGAAATGTCTTAAAATAATTGCTGCACCGAATTCTTTGGCAGTGAACTTTCTGTTATGGATACCGATCAGAAATGGTGGTGAGCAATAGAAAGGAGATTTTTTGGTGTTAGTTTAATTTTTTTATGAGCATGCTTCTCCATATGTTCATTTGAGTTAATGCAGATTTCCTATTTACCTAGGATATGTATTTACAAGAAAAAAAATAGCACCTGCATAAGAACAACTAAACCCAACTACAAAGGAAAAGATAAATGGTACAGTAAAAGAAATAAACATTTGATTCGAAAGCAAAGCATTGGGAAAAAAAAGAAGAAAAAAAGCAATGGTACCCAGAGCACAAACCCAATCACATATTCTGATGATCACAATCCACCAAAGAAAGAGAACGCCCATATAACAATCCACTGCCCTAAGAAATCTACCTCACATACTGAAGCAAAGAAACAAGTTTAGCCAATCCTAGCACCCAGGCAATCAACATTAATAGCATACTTATTATCATCCTCCAAAGGAAAATTCAAGTAATTCATACGTTTATCCAAGACCTCAACTTCAGCAAAATTGGATGGTAGCTTTATAAAGAGGTCCAGGATATAATCTGTGAATCCTAATCAATTCCTCCATGGTAGGAAAGGTGACAAGAAGAGGAATAAGTTCTTGATAAATTTCATACAGTATACTGACCTGCGGTTTACTTTTTCAAGTCCGAGAACCAAAGGAACAAGCAGAAGAATAGGTGTCCAGTCCGCTTGACCTTTTGAAAACTCTAAACAACGTCTAGAAGCATCTTCAATACATACAACGGGAGCTCCACCTCGCTCCCCGTCTTCATCACCCGAAACCACATAAACAGCCATTGGAAGTGACTGACATACAAGGCCAGTTTCCTCTTCCTTATAGCGGACGAGAGATTCCAATGAACGACACATTGCATATGGGCCCACCCATGACCCAGCTGCAAGGCCATAAGTCTTTCCAGCTTGAAGCAAATTGTGAATAGAAAAAGCAGATGTTTCGGAATCACCAAAAAGGTGCAAGATCTCAATATATTCAGGATCAAATGGCTGCATTATTACAAAGGCACCAGCAAGAAAATATTTAGCAGACAAATTAAGCTTGATTCATGACTACTATATTTCAGGGATAATGTAATTTTAGTTCTAACAGTTCATACATTCATAAATAATATCAAAATATAGCAATGGGGAACAGCATAAAATAACATTTATTTTACCTTATGCAAAGGCTTTCTCCAAGATCTCCCCAGTCGATGAAAAAGCAAAGCCTGTAGAAAAGCAGTTAGTGTTCACTGGCTAATAAAATGATTGCACAATCACTACAAAAACATCATGATGAGTTAATAGGAAACTAATGTAACATCATAATACTCAGCTGAAAATGTTTTGTGGTCAGAATGAAATGGCACCATACCTGAGCAACAAGCATCTGACAGCTTCGAAGCATGCAACCCCAGCCTACATCACTTGTAAACTTCGAATCACCGATAGCATCGAAACCTGTAAATGAATCATTCAAACCCAGTTGTAATATAGTAAACTTTTCCAATCAGACGCATCAATAGAAAGGCCAATATTGTAGGACTTGAACCTTTACGGTATGTCATCAAAATCCTTGATGAAAAATCTTGATTGAATGCAGCTAATCCGTTGCTACTGGGTGTATCACCCATGGAATCATCCTCCGCAATTTTATAACACACACCAAGAAGCCATATGTCACTAGTTGAATTAGGAATTCCAGTCCTGCTGGGCCCTAGTACACGCTCATGTATTCTCCTCATTGAGCCAGCAGTCACTAGTCTCTTCACAGCTGCTGTCCACCCATTACTCCTACTGTGACCTGCCTTCTTTTCACAAGCTGATGACTCACTATATATATCAAACACTGAGAAAGCAGACGTAAAGAAGTTTGACAACAGCGAACCCTTGGATAACTTGCTCTCACTAGATCCTGGCTCTAAATTAGCAGATGCCAAAGATCTATCTGGGTTATCAATTGTACTCTTAGAAGAACATTTTGAAGCACCAACCTTATCACGAAATCCCTTCATTACCTAGTTATTCATTGGTATGAAGCTACGAATTTGGGCTCACCAAAGCAACCAAACTTCTAAAATTTTATCTGGAATCCATTAGAAACCACAACACTTTCAAGATACATATCAAAGAAGAAATAAAAGAAAAGAAAGACCAGAAACGTGAAGTTCAAAAACCCATATAATATACAATAGAACTTAAAGAAAAATCCAATTTCGCAGCTCTTCACGGCGATGTTCATATTCAATATGAGTTGGAAAAAATCTCACAGCTATAAAGGTTATTTCTAGATACTTCAAATAATCATGTGTTCTTCAAGATTGTGGCGTAAGTTAAAAGAATTGCAAGAATCACACGAAACAAACACATAAATATTGTATTATCAACAAATCAAAAGTCAATAAATCAGCAACAAATAAACTAAGATCCAAAAATATGACAATTAATTAGAGAAGTTCAAGATTCAATCAAATCAAGAACTCACCCGTATAAATTCAACAAATAAAGTAAATTCACTGGCAAAAAATCAATTAGATATATAAAGAACTAAACTGCATAAAGTGACGAATAAGGATGTACTACCTGAATGAATGATCGGTTAATTCCCAATTTAAAATTAAAAATTGAAACGCTTTTATTCTCTTCCAAGGCAAAGAATCCAAACCCTGAAACAAGTAAATTGAAAATATCTTTCTATTTTGATTTGTATCTTTCAAGCTAAAAATAATGCACGCGTTTGTAATATGAAGATGTATGATGTATTACCTTTGGGAAAAAATTCGGAAAAAATATCAAAAAAACACGATGTATTAGTGGGCTGTGTTGGGCCCGGCCCATCTTTTAGTTAGAATTTACTAATATGGATAATAACATTTGGTTCCCTCTGGTTTTAGAAATTGACAAATTAAAAATATATAAATCATTTTTAGCTGACAGTCTCTGTTGTAGTATTGTGTTTTATTCTATTAACAAAAAGTTAAGAATTAAGGACCAATTAAATTTCAATAAATACGACTCCAGTATTGTGCTTTATTTTCTAAATTTTAATTAATATTAAAAAATTTATGAAGCTAATTAATTTAATTGATAAAATTAAAGTTTACTATAGAAATGAGGGTAAAATTTTTTTAATGTATTTAAAAAAATAAAGAAAAAAGTGCTTTGTTTTGGTATAAACTCTTGAACAAAAAAAATATTATATAATTCTTAAACAAATAACTTTCTTAAAACTTAATCCGGTGATAAAAATGTGAATTTTTAAAAAGTCTTATTTTCAAAATTTGAAGATGTCACCTTATTAAAAAGTCAAGAGGTTTAATCCATAAATTTTATCTGAACTTCCTTTTCGAACGTGATGACAGATCAATTCGATTGATGTTTGTCCTCTTAGTATATTAGAATTTTTCACGTATACAAAAAAAACAATTTTAAATAAATAACTTAATTGATTTAGTCTCTTATCATTGAAGTGAGAGACGAGGAGAATAATCCCAAGTATATATGGTCAAATTCAAGACTGTGATAATAATCCACTATCATGTCAATCTAATTTTCTTATACTTTTAATTATTTGAAAGGGAAAAAATAACTTTATACAAAAAAATTTACTTCTAGAGTTTACAACAAGTGAAAACAATGAAAAAAAAAAATTCTTTTTTTGAACTAACCATAACATTATAGTTAGGTAATTGAATTTGATCCTTTTTCTCGTACAAATCCTTGTCTTTTTATAAAATATTCTCTAAATTCATCCTTTTTTCTATTGCAACTCCTTGAGCGTGCATCTTTTCTTTCTATGCATAATTAATTTATTAAAACTATAATTGTTTAACTAATTTTTGTATTGGTAATTATAAATTTATAAATATAAATAATTTTATTGGGGTATTTGCTAGAATACTTTAATGATAAATTTCTTAATATTTATATAAATAGAGCTCTTAATAAAATGTTGTTTGTTATTGAATAATAAAAGTTATGTTAGCAGAAAAACAAAATAAAAAGTTTGAAAATATAATAAAAATATGTCAGACTTTCTCATAATAAATATACTTTTATGTAGAATTTCATCAAATATTAGGGATTTGTATGTATTTGTCCCAGAGAACGATTGTAAGGCCGCGTTTGGGTATCAATTTATTGCCGTGCAATAGTAATCGGCTTTTTCATTTTAATGCTCTCATAAACTTCCCTCCTAAACCCAAATCACTCAACTTAGAGATCTGTCAACTAGCTCAAGGTAAAGTCTCTTGGTCGTTCAGTAATTCTCGTTCCTCTTCTCTTCAATGATCCATTTTCTGTTACTTGCACCATTTTTCTCAATTTGTGAGCTGTAAATTTTGCTAAATTTTGAGATACAATTCAGTGAAAACGAAATTGGGAGTTGTAAATTATTGATTCTATTTTTTTGTGCTATATACTGAGCTATTTTCACTCTTGTGGGTTTGACGTTATGGTTTGTCATGTAGGAATTTGTGTCTTCCTCAGCAGGAGGAATCTTGAGGTCATGCCTAGTACGAAGAAGGTTTACAAATTCCATTGATTAATATTTTTACGTCTACTCGTTGTTTTTGTTTTTTGAAGTCGGTATTACGCTTTTCTTTATGTTTTTTATTCGGGCATCTGTTGTTTTTGTCAGAATTTTGATACTAGCCACATAGGGCTTGCATTTAACGATTTGTTGAAGCAGATTGGAAATCCGGTTGAGTTTGAATTACCCGAGTGGTTTATTAAGTCGAAGCCTACACCTTACATCTTCATTAAGCGAAGTATTAACTTGATACTCACTAATTATCTTTCATTTTCTTGTATCCTGTTTAAGCTATAGCTATCTCAGTGCGTGATTTTGATTATTTTTGGTGTAAATGAATTCAAGATATTTATCTCACAAAGAAGATGAAAAGACGGCTTGAAGATGATGGCATTTTCTGCTCTTGCACTGCATCATCGGGCTCTTCGGGTGTTTGTGATAGAGACTGCCATTGTGGGTGTGGTTTCTCTGCCTTATACTGTGATGTGTTTGACATTTTCATGGACTTTTATCTGGGGTTATAATAGTTTCTTCTGATGAGAAGTTTTGCTCTGCTTTCAATTTTGGGTTAATATTTATTAGGAGATTACCAGTTGGAAAATGTGATTATTTGCCTGGTTTATATTGTTTATTACCTGTTGATTGGAATCAACCCTGGGGCTTGGTTTTAATGCTCTTGGGACATTGAACCATTCTCAACTTCCATTGTCTTTCCTCTTTTTGCTGCTGGAAAAAGAATGATCTATGCTGTTGTCTGATTTTGTCGAAGTCGTGATCTATGCATAATGCATTGATGATTACTATGGTTAAAAGTTCTATATCTATTTTTTGATATATTACAGGCATTGGATGGCCTGCACATGTGATAATACGGTTCTATTATTGACTTTCCATCCTGTGCATAATTTTTTTAATCTTTGTAATTAACATCATTATGCTCAAGTGGCTTTAAGAGCATGTCTTATTTTGAAATTATTTTGAAGGGTGCTCTATATATTTGGTAAACTTTTTGCTAGAAACTAGATGTTGTATACCCTCTCTAATTTATGAAAAGTCAATGAATGGAACATTATCACTATTGTTGTACAGGATGCTACTATCTAGCTGCTCCTCTGGCTGTAAGTGTGGGAATTCATGCCTTAACAAGCCATTCCAGCATCGACTTGTGAAGAAGATGAAATTAGTGCAGGTATCAGTTTGTGACTTCTGATGTAGGTTCTTAATCATGACTTTTGTATTATATGTAAGGGAGTGGGATGAGTTTTTGGCCAGCAAAACTAATCCTTACTAAATGTTTCATCTTTCCCTTGTCCTTTTGGGCATTGAGAACAAAAGTTTACATTTTGAAATTATCCACAAGACTTATTTTCCAGGCTTGCTTTGACATCCTAATGTTTTGCATTCTGTTTAATGGCATTGTGTGGTGGTGGTTGTTACTTCTATCTACACTAAAAAAATATGAAGTTAAATAAGATATTGTTTGTAGACCGAGAAATGTGGATCCGGGATTGTGGCAGATGAAGACATTAAAGGAGGAGAGTTTGTAATTGAATACGTTGGAGAAGGTGATATCTTGATCATTGCTTGTGCTTCATCAAAATTTCTTTCCATATTCCAAAGTTGCATTATTTTGTGATCCTTTAGCATTTGCTTAGTGTTTTTTCAATGCAGTTATTGATGACAAAACATGTGAGGAGAGACTTTGGAAAATGAAGCACCGTGGAGAAACTAACTTTTATCTGTGTGAGATCAATCGGGACATGGTGATTGATGCTACATACAAAGGAAACAAGTCAAGATACATAAACCATAGTTGCTGCCCCAATACTGAGATGCAGAAATGGTTCATGATGACCCTCATCACTAATTTTGTATCATATTCGTTGATTTGCTAATCTTACATGATTTGATTTATTTTTCTCAAGGATAATTGACGGTGAAACAAGAATAGGCATATTTGCCACTCGCGACATAAAAAAGGGGGAACATCTAACCTATGACTACCAGTATGAACTCTTGCACCACTCTTTTGTTACATAATGTTAGATATTTCACTTAGAACATTGGCATTTTTTATTATAAGTATATTTTTAATAAATTTTGTGTGTCTGTGTGTGCTGATTTTTTATGACAAATTGACCCAAGCTGGTAGATTTCTTTCCCTTCAGAAGTTGTATCTTCTAAGCTCAATATCACAAATCTGACAAATTTAGCAGGTTTGTTCAATTTGGTGCAGATCAAGATTGCCACTGTGGAGCTGTAGGCTGCAGGAGGAAGCTGGGGGCAAAACCTAGCAAGCCTAAGATATCATCGGACACTGCACTAAAGCTAGTAGCCTATCAGGTGGCTGTATCTTCTCCCAAATTGAAAACAATATTATCTGGAAAAGATGTATGTACATATGGCTGCTTGATAATCAATAAGTATATAACGCTTTTTCAACCTGTATTTGGTGATTATATATGTTCTGCATTTTTATTGTGGGTACCTGCAAATATGCTGAATTATTTCTCTAACACAGAGAGTAACAAAGAGAAAGTCCCCTTCTGATGAAAGATTGTGTTTGTTCTTCTTTCATTATTCCTCTGCTTGTTTTCCTTCCTTAGCCAACTGAGAGAAATAGTTCTCCCTTCTCCTTCCCCTTCCTTTCTATTCATGATTATTTAGATCATTAAGGAAAATTTTCTCTTGTCTCAATCTGACAGCAAAGCTTGCTAATCTTAGTTGCACGGGTGGTTGTGCTAGTATAGGCTTATATATGTTCTTTGGTCAAACAGGATTTGGGGTGAAATTATTTTCAGAATTGCTTGGGAATTATTTCAAGTTGCTTTTGCAATTATATCTCAGTGGATATTGCTTTTGCAATTTCTGGCCATGACAGCTATTGCTTAATTTGTTGTTATGTGCATTTTTCTGCAAACTTGGACTGATTTTGGGCTATTTTATTTGTTTAGTTTTATCAGAATGGAGGTTTGCATATAGGTAAGAACACTTTTTCCTGGATTCTAGTCTACATATTGGCTGCTTTGTCAAATATCTCAGAATTTGTGGTTGCCCTTCAGGAAGTTCACAACCTGCAAATAATCAACAACAAACGTGCCCTCAAAGTTGCATTGGCAAAGTGATTAGAGTATCTTATTCCAAGAATGAGAGGTACTTTCAGAACTAATTTGTCTTTCAATTCACTCGGTTAAATTACATAGGGAACAAAATATTTAGGTCACTTAAATTTAGCTAGTGTTAGTGGTATGTAGATCTTGCTTTTCGTATATATTCCTGTTTCAATTTCTTTTAATCAATACATGGAAGGAGCTGTCACCTGCAAATTTGAATATTTTAATCACTTAATTTTTTTGCCCAAGGCCAGCTGCTGTGCAGATGTTGTTGGGAAGTTTTGGCTTGGCAAGTTATTAGGGGTTTAGGTATTTAGGGTAGAAAACCTTTGATTAAGCCAACAAAAAAAAAGGGCTTTTAAATAAAATAATTTTTCTTCTTGCCTTCTTATTTTTTGCAAGCAAATAGTTTTTTGTCTGTTTTTGCCGTCTGCAATTAGGCACACCTTTGTTGCTTAATTGTTCTCATATATATCTGTGTTCTCAACTTTTTGAAGTAGGTTTCATCATTATGGTTCTTATTCCAAATGAGACTTGTTAAAATAATTTTCTGCAGGTATCATTTTGTTCATTGTCTTTCAAACATCATTAGGAGCCTTTGTGGTTCTATTCTTCTTTTATTTTTCTTGGCTGGGGATGGGGATGGATGCAGAAGAAAGGATTTGCAGTTCCTTGAACTTTGTTGGATATGTTACTGATATTTGCTTGAGTTTCTATAAAGTTCTATAAATCTGATTTTTGGACAATCATATCCTTCAAATTCTCATTTATTTTTTTTTCCAATTTTAAATACCATCTGCTTGTATTTAGATGAAAATATTGAGTTCTGATGTATTTCATTTACGATTACTCTGCTGAATTTTGTTTACTTTGGCCTAAATATTTCAGCTCCTTTGGGATTATTAAACAGTTTGATGAGTATTCTAAAGGACACTTGGTAAGAGTCTGTTTTATCTGGCTACTATTTTAAATTTTAAGTACATTATGAACATTCAAGAAATGTTGCTGTAGGTCATGTTTGAAGATGGTGATGTTGAGTTTCTTGACATGACTAAAGTTGATTGGGAACTTGTAACTGAGTGATGTCTCTGTGTGGAAGGAGTAAGTATTACTTTTTATTGATTTCCTTTCTCTTCTAATGAATGATATGATGTTATTTGGACCATATGATCCAAATACTTGTCTTCCAGGGAATTTGTGGAGACAATTTTATATTTGGATCAGAGGCGTTCAGTTAATGTTAATGTTGAACTATTGAGAGGAACTTTAGTATTAATGTAGTAGATCTTTTAGCCGAATGAACTTTTATTAGTTGATTTAATTAAGTTGTTCTGATTTTGAAGTTTGTATTTTACTTTTAGAAAATTGTTGTGAACTAAGGGAGATTTCTGATATGCTTTTCATAAAAATTTTTTTTCTTCTTTTTTTTGGAAGAAACAGAACAGAAAACAATATTCTTAAAGAAAATTTTAAAATGTCAACAGACCATCGATAGTACGTTCTATGCAAGATTAGATCAACACTGTCAATCAAAATCGAAAGCTAGAACCTAGAGATGGGAAAATATTAAAAAAAAAAATACTAAAACATCAAAATACTGCAAGCACTGCTGGTCTTAAATCATGTTATCTCTGCTTCCCAACTGTTAAATAGAGCGGCTTATAAAATCTAAATAAAATTGAACTTTTCCGAAATTTGTATGAATCTAAATATTTCTGAAATTTATATAAATCTCGATACTTAAAATTGAATGATATGTTTGTTTTCGATGTCTCATGCCTAAATCTAAATGTTAGGCATTTTAAAATTGATTGATCGTTGGAAATTAAGGCAAATAACCAGGGTGGGACATTGAGGATACAGTTGCTAGGAAATGTATTAGCATGCCAAAACCTTCTTATCAAAATTGAATGACTTGAGCAATTGTTGCTAGTTTTCAAACAGGAAAAAAAAACATGTTGTGTTAGTGTGCAGAATATCGTATATGGAGTGTTTATCATGCATGTAATGCTTCCGGACTTTTGCAATATCTTATCAATCATTATCATATAGATATGCAATTAAATTAACTGATCAATAATACGGAAGGGAAATCATGATTTTGGTGGTCAATGAATGTTCTAAACTCCTGTGTTTCTCATATAATATTGATATATTGAACAAAGCAACCTATCAATAATACAAATGGGAAATCATGGTGTTTGGGTATTTTCGTCAATGTCCAGTTCAAAAGTTCAGATCCATCATACGGATATAACTTTCCCTACGAATCCTTTAATACGACAACGTTTCGAGATCTCTTTCTGTGATAATAGAAGTGATAGATTCGGGTCGGACGAACTGTTCGAGGTCATTAGTTCAGAGATTCTTTCTCGGATTACTCATTGTAAATATATATCCGAAAGAATTTCTCAGCAACACTTATTTAGAGATCCCGTCTTGGAATATTCGATCAAGCATCTATCACGTACGACATCAGAGCCTTGGGGATATATGTGACGAGAAACAGTATCTATGACACTAATGTATGATGTTATCAAAGGCTTGACACATTTTCAGAAGGAACATCAGGACTCGGAACCTTGAGAAATTAGGCGTCTGACCTTACTATTTTTCAAAATATTCCCAGATATACGTGACATGGTACGACACCTATGATAGCTACACCCCACGATTCCCGCGATAACTTTTAAAGCACGCAAGTCAGAAAATGACATGTGTCAATAGGTACGAAATTCATAATTCCATCATAACTGAATCCGGGAATAAGGGAAGGTACGCATAACTTTTTTATAAACAGAATATTCACGCACGAATGAACTTAACTTTTGGGGGCAATAATCATTTTCTCTAAGATTTATTAACAACACACACACAACAATCATCAGACATTCGATTTTTCTGACTGTTCTCATCACTCCCACACACAAGCAAAACCCTCATTGACTTAAGCATTTGAGGATTTTCGTCGGGAAATCGGCTTTACCCCTGAGGTTCCATTGTTTTGCAATTTACAGAATCAGAGATCAAGGAAGAAGACGAGCTGGTGCTAGAGGTTGAAGACGACTACAACTTCTTGCATCAACATTTGGCATCGTCTGTGGGAAATCTTGAACAAAAAGCTAAAAAATAATCAACTCTAGTGAAGATGACGAACACCAGAGACTACTAAATCAGAAGACACTTAACAGAACGGAGGAATATGGACAGACTATTGATGCTACTGCTATAGCGAAAGAAGCTCACAACACCTTGTATGAGATACTGGAGCACGAGAGCTCTAGATCTAATGTCAATGAAGTTCCTGCTCGTAGGTCACACCATGCAAGGAAAGCTGACGAGATGACCCCTTTGTTGCAACTACTCTAGGACAGTGAACAACGGCATGCAGAGAAGGATTAGCAGATACAAATACTGGTCAAAGAAATGATGGAGATAAAGAAGATGATGCAGATAAGCATGATGGGTACAAAGGTACCCGATGAAACTGTGAAGAGTAGCATTCCCCGACTAAAAGTCATGGCAAAGAATGACAAAGGGGTAAGAAGGAAGGCCCTAGCTAAAAGATATACGGCTATAAAGAAGGAAAAGAATAAGGCTGTCGAAGAGCCTCACCCGAGAAAAGTGGGAGGTAAGGGGGAAAATCTGTCTTCCTATATCCATAAGAGACACCACCATGAATCTACACGTGTGTCCCAGAGTTTAAAAACGGCTCAGGAGAAGCCGAGTGAAACTAGTTTACCCTCCGATGATATGAGAGTGATTTTAGAACAAAAACGGAGGAGAGAACGTGAAGCTTTTAGGCACAGATACTCATGTTAGGAGGAGGATTAGGGGACTATCACCAAGAAAAAAGACGTGGAGGCCTTATTGAGAAAGCTAATGGAAGAGATGAATAGCAGGAAGGTGCCCTTTCGAGGTGAACCAGTTGAATCTATTCAACAAACGGGACCATATTTGAAGTCATTCTTTATCCCCAAACTGTTGGGCCAAACCTTACCTCGTAAATTTAAGATGCCATAGATTATCCTGTTTTCTGAAAAAACAGATCCATAATTATATATAAATTTCTTCCATAAGATGATGCTTGTCTAGGGCTTAAGCAAAAACCAGATGTGCCGCTTATTCTCATTGACCTTGGAAGGACAGGCAAGGAAATGGTTTGTAGGTTTGACTTCGAGGAGCATTTAAGACTTTGGACAATTGTATGATGTATTCATCAATGAGTTTCGAGGAGCAGTTTTTAGTACAAAAACTTTGAGTTCCTTGTTATTACTCAAATAAGGGAGTGGTAAAAGTCTCATAAGCTTCGCCAAGAGGTATTATGAGAAAGTGCTCGAATTGAGAGCCTTTCATCATCCTTTAGTATTGAAAGGATTGAGACAAGAGCTGAAGATAGACAGGGATGGTATACCATATGTAAGTCCTCGGTGAAAATATATGAAGCTGCTCGAAGAAAATTACTTGATGAGATTGAAGTCGAGAATCAGGTAATGTTGAAGATGAAGGAGGATAAATCGGTGGGTGTTCTTACGAGAGATAATAACCAGTTCAAGAAGCCCGATAATAAGAAATGAAAGAATGACAAGAGAAAGTTCTCTAAGGTGAACCATGGGAGAGATCGAGCCCCCGAGTATTATCGAAATGACAGATGCAGGGAGGAAACTCATATAAGAAGATCGCCTCGAAAAGATGATCCGAGACTAGTGGCTCAGTTGAAAGAGAAGAGAAAATTTACTCCCCTGAATGCGTCCCTTTCTCATATCTTAGAGGAGATAAAGAGGCAAAAAACCCTTTTATTATATTCTCGTCCGGTCAGAGCCAAGCCAATAAGGGAAATGAAGAACAGATTCTCTGAGTTCCATCAAGATGTGGGACATTTGACAGATGACTGTTATGACTTGCAGAATCAGATTGAAGTCTTGGTCAGAAATAACTACCTGATCGAGTTTGTGACCCAGAATGATGAGAGAGCCCAAAATTTGAGACAGTTTCAAAGGCACGATAACACAATGATAATTACAGAAAGCCCCACGTTAGTTAGAAATTCGAATAGGCCTTGAAAAAATTATTCTCTATACTCTTTGTCGAACATAAATATTGAGCTGCATGTGATGAATGTACGTGCAAAGAAGAGATCAAAGGTGACCTCAGTCCTTATACTGTTCATAGATGAAGATGAATGTGAGGTCTACTATCCACACGACGATGCTCTGGTTTTTACATTGACGGTAGGGCTTCTTAAGTTGGTAAAATATTGATTGATACAAGGAGTTCTACCGACATCATTTTCAAGGAGACCTTAGATTCCTTGAGTATTGAGGACCTAAGATTAAGACCTGTCGAGATTGCTCTGCATTGATTCAGGGAGTCATATGTATATCCCCTGGGAACGGTGCAGTTACCAGTAATAATGGGTGACATACTATATCAGAAGATCACTATGGTAGAATTCCAGGTCATGGATCTTAAGATGCCATACTCCATGATCTTGAGGAGACCATTTCTCCGGTCTACAAAAACTGTGAAGAGTGTTCATTACTTGAAATTGAAGTTCAGAATAGAAGATGGAATCGGGATTGTAAGAGAAAATCAGAGGAAGGCCCGATCCTGCTTTGTCACTGTTTCGAGGAATTTCTATTGTATTCATAAACGCCCAACGAGACCACGTCGTCTCTATGCTAAGGATATTTTGTAGCTTATGAAACCAAGTCGTCCGAGGCCAACTGCTGGGACCATATCGTTCCTAGAAGACCTTATGCCAACGAGACCACATTGTCTCCAGGCTAAGGATATTTTATAGCATATAAATCACGTTGTTCGAGGCCAACTGTTGAGACCACATCGTCCTCAGAAGACTTTATACCAACGAGACCACGTTGTCTCCATGATAAGGATATATGCAGCTTAAGGAATCATATTATTATGAGGCTCTTTGGACTATAATGTTTGAGGCCGTTTATAGGGATCACGTCGTCCCTAGAAGACCTTATGCCAACGAGATCACATCGTCTCCATGATAAGGATATATGCAGGTTAAAGAATCATATTATTCTGAGGCTCTTTGGACTATAATGTCCTAGGCCGTTTATAGGGATCACATCGTCATGATCCAAGACTGTGTATTACTTACAGTTTGTTATACTTTTTATTATTTCTTGACTCAGATCATTAAATGAATAGACCTGTTAACTTTCTCTGATTGTATATACATTTTATGTCAATGATTAATGAAATCGACATTTTTGACATTATATTCTTGTCTTTTTGTGATGATCATGTTTGTCATCTTAGATTCTACTGCATACTATCTGACACGATCCTATATATGATAAAAAAAATTTCTAAGTCATTTGCTCGGATATTTATATTGAGCTGATCCCATATTTGATAAAAAAATTTCTAAGTCATTTATTCGGATAAATGTTTTATTTAAAATAACTACTTATCTCTTATTCTGTTCAAAGTTTATATGAGTGGTCTGTATTAATCAAACTTAAAATTATCTGTATGAATAACTTCTATTATCTGATTAGTTTGAAATTTTTCTGAGTACGAACAGATATTATTTCAAGGAAGGAAACGCTATCTAAGCAGAGATCAAATTTGGAAGAATAATATTTCATTAAAACATTTAGTTTATACAGACCAAGAACTTATCACAATTATAGATTTTTTTGAGCCTAATTTTCTCTATTCACAACTTCGGGATTCTTGGATGATTTAGGCTTCGGATCTTCTGTGGGGTTTGCAGGCTGATCGGTGAGAGACTGCTCTATTATTGGAGGGGGGTCAGCTTGGGTTGTCTCTGCTGTAACTTTCGAGGCAGGGGTTTCTTTGTTTGCCTCTTGGTCGAGTACTTTAAAGGTTGGCATCTCCCGTCCTAATGTCTTGGATAACCACCCGAAGTCGAGGTAAGGATATTTCTCTTTTAAAGTCTGACAGGTTAGGTCAATGGCCTGATTCGTATTGGCCTCACCTTCGGCCTCGGTTGTTGTCACTACCTCCTTGATCCTCTAAGGCTCCCCGACTGATTACTTCTTCAGGATTTCTATCTCCGATTATTGAAGTGTTATCTGGGACTTTAAGTTGGCTTTTTTGATAATTAGTTTGGTATGCACGGATTCCAAAGAAGTAATCCAGAGCTCTAACTCTTCTTTCTCCTTCTCCCACGCCGACTCCTTGATCTCCCATTGGGTTCTTTTCATG
>JAVXUL010000010.1:1778825-1796372 GCA_035590515.1 Trichilia minutiflora
CTTACAGGCCTACAGGTTGTATCCTGTGTTATTGGGTACACCCTGGAGGTCTGTGGCGTTGTCACAGGTGGGACCCATAGGTCGGGTCGTGACATGGTTTACTGGATTACGAGTGGTTTGCTGGATTCCGAGTAAGGTTGTGCGCACTGGGAAGTCTGTTTGCTCGGAAGTGTGGCTAGCACACTTCCGAGTAAGGACACTTCCGAGTGCCCTTACTCGGAAGTGTGCTATCCACACTTCCGAGCAAACCACTCGAAATCACGAGGTATACTTCCGAGCAAATTGTTACGAAATCACGGGATTTTTCATTAAACCATCAAAAATCGTCTAATTTCAAGTAAATGACAAATTAATTGTCTACAAATTACATTACAAATCGTCTATACTATAATTTTCTCCTATAATTTCGGATTTCCGGATTTTTTAACATACCCACAACTAAAAAATAACAAATATATATGAAAACTGACCTTCTGTGGGATGAACGCAGGCCGTCGGTGGATGAATGCAGGGCGTCGGTAAGAATGCAGCCGTCGGTGTGAATGCAGGACGTTTTGAAAGAATGCAGCCGTTTGAGTTTGGTTTTTAGAGTAAAGATAATAAAGTTAAATCGAGGATAATTTTGTCCGAATTTTTAAGTCAAACGCAAAATTCAAAGTTACTATTGATATTGATTATTTTTTATTAGGCCATTTTTGTTTTGATTTGCACTTTTCGAGCTAAAAAAGCACGTGTAGGTAATATTAACGAAGTATCATCTATCGAAAAAAGGGCTCAGTGGGCTGCCTTGGCCCGGATCCATCTTTTAGCTAAAATTTCCTGATATAGATAATAATTCCCTTAGGTTTTACAAATTCACAAATAAAATATATAAAAAAATATGTTTTTCCTGAGAGTCCTGTTGTGGTGTTTTGTAACTTGTGTTGTATTCTATTAACAAAGAGATAAAGAATTAAGGGCCATTTTAAATTTTAATAAATTAGACTGTGACATTGTACTCTATGTGCTAAATTTTATTAATATTGAAAAATTTATAAATACAAATTAATTTAACTAATAAAATTGAAGTTCACTGAAAAAGTCAGGACTCAAATCTTACTCACACTAATCAATAAAATATTTAGAATATTTGTATATAATATTCAAAAATAAAAAAAAAAGTTTACAAAAAATTATTAAAATGTAATCATGATTTATTTATTGAGGCATCAAAACTTTATCATAAAAATTTAAGGTTGAAGCTCCTTTGTTTACATAATACTCTTGTTTCATAATAAGTAATATAAGTGATTTGGTTTTTTGTCATAAAAGTAAGAGATCAAGAGAATACCTAGCCTAGCCTGTACATTGTTGATTGGTTTTTGATCGTACATAAATTTTTTTAATATTATTTTATATTAAATTTGATATATTAAGATTCTTGTTAAATTCTCTATATAATAATACTATTACAATTATTATACTATTAAAATTTTGTAATAAATCTAAAGTAAAATTTTTAAATTATTTTACATCTGTAAAAAATAATTAATATAATAATTATAATAATACTATTACGTTAAGAATTTTGTCATCCTTAGTTCTTTGAACTTTTTCCTTTTTTTTTTTTTACAAATCCTTGAATTTGCAACTTTTTTTTCTAAAGATAATTAATTTATTAATATCGACTTATTTAAATAATCGATGTAGAGGTATATAATTTTGTTAATACAAATAATTTTATTGGATGTATTTGCTAGAGTATTTCAAAGATAAGTTTCTTAAATAAATCTTATATAAGTAGAACCCTTAATGAAATGTTGTTGGTTGTTGAATAAAAAAAAAGTTATGTTAATAAGAAAAATAAAACAAAATTTTTGAAGTATAATAAAAGTATGCGGTGTTTGGGTATTCATACTTTGGCAGCGTCATTCATTATAAATATACCTTTATATAGAATTCATCAAATATTAGGGACTTGTATGTGTTTATACCAGAGGACTACTTTAAGGATGCGTTTGGGTATTAATTTATTGCTATGGAATAGTTGTCGGCCCTTTTATTTTATACTCTCAAAAACTTCCCTCCTAAACCCGAATCACTCAACTCAGAGATCTGTGAACTCGCTTAAGGTAAATTCTCTTGGTCATTCAGTAATTCTCGTTCCTCTTCTCTTCAATCATCATGTTTCTGTTACTTGCATTTTTTTCTCGATTTTTGAGCTGTAAATTTGTCTAAATTGAGTGAAAAAGAATTCGGAGTTGTAAATTATTAATTCTAGTTTTCTGTGCTATATACTAAGCTATTTTCATGCTCTTATGTGTTTGAATTTATGGTTTCTCATGTAGGAATTTGTAGTCTTCCTCAGCAGGAGGAATCTTGAGGCCATGCCTAGTACGAAGAAGGTTTACAAATTCCATTGCTTAATATTTTTTTATGTCTATTCATTTTTTCCTGAAGTTGGTATTACGTTTTCCTTTATGATTTTTTATCCGGGCATCTGTTGTTTTTGTCAGAATTCTGATACTAGCTGCATAGGCCATGCATTTAACAAGTTGTTGAATCAGATTGGCAATCCGGTTGAGTTTGAATTACCCGATTGGTTTAAGCCTACACCTTACATCTTCATTAAGCGAAGTATTAACTTAATACCCACTAATTATCGTTCATTTACTTGTATCCTGTTTAAGCTATAGCTCTCTCAGTACGTGATTTTGCTTTTATTGGTGTAAATGAATTCAAGACATTTATCTCACAAAGAAGATTAAAAGACGACTTGAAGATGATGGAATTTTCTGCTCCTGCACTGCATCACCTGGTTCTTCTGGTGTTTGTGATAGAGACTGCCATTGCGGGTGTGGTTTCTCTGCCTTATACTGTGATGTGTTTGAGGTTTTCATGGACTTTTATCGGGGTTATAATAGTTTATTCTGACGAGAAGTTTATGAGTTTCTCAACTTTCAAATTTGGGTTCATATTTATGAGGAGATTACCAATTGGAAAATGGGATTATTCACATAGTTTATATTTTTTATTACCTGTTTATTGGAATCAACACTGGGTTTGGTTTTAATGGTCTTGGGACATTAAACCATTATCCTCTTCCATCTTCTTCCCTCATTAGCAGCTGGAAAAAGAGTTATCTATGCTGTTGTCTGATTTTATTGAAGTCCTGATCTATGCATAATGTAGTATGGACCAAAGTTCTCTTCTATTTTTGATATATTACAGGTATTATGGGCCTGCACATGCGATAATTTAGTTGCATTGTTGACTTTCCATCCCATGCATAATTTTTTTAATCCTTTAATTAACATCATTATGGTTCTTAAAGACCTGTTTAATTAACTGGTAACAGTTGTCTGGGTGAGAGGTGCTCAAGTGACTTTATGAGCACGTCTATTTTGAGATTATTTTGGAGGGTACTCTATATATTTGGTAGCCTTTTTGCTAGAAACTAGATGTTGTATGCCCTCTCTAATTTGTGAAAAGTAAATGATTGGAACATTATCACTATTGTTGTACAGTATGCTCCTATCTAGCTGCTCCTCTGGCTGCAAGTGTGGGAATTTATGCCTTAACAAGCCATTCCAGCACCGACCTGTGAAGAAGATGAAATTAGTGCAGGTATCAATTTGTGACTTCTGATGGAGGTTCTTAATCGTGACTTTTGTATTATATGCAAAGGAGTGGGATGACTTTTTGGCCGGCAGAAGTAATCCTTCCTAAAAGATTTATCTTTCCCTTGCCCTCTTGGGCATTGAGAGCAAAACTTTATATTTTAAAAATATCCACAAGACTTATTTTCCAGTCTTGCTTTGACATCCTAATGTTTTGCATTCTGTTCAATGTCACTGTGTGATGATGGTCGTTGTTACTTCTTTCTACACTGAAAAATATGAAGTTAAACAAGATATTGCTTGTAGACCGAGAAATGTGGATCCGGGATTGTGGCGGATGAAGATATTAAACGAGGAGAGTTTGTAATTGAGTATGTTGGAGAAGGTGACATCTTGGTCATTGCTTGTGCTTCAATCTTCATCAAAATTTTTTTTTTCCATATTCTCAAAGTTGCATTATTTCATGATCTTCTAGCATTTGCTTACTGTTTCTTCAATGCAGTTATTGATGACGAAACATGTGAGGAGAGACTTTGGAAAATGAAACACCGCGGAGAAACTAACTTTTACCTGTGTGAGATCAATCGAGACATGGTAATTGATGCCTCATACAAAGGAAACAAGTCGAGATACATAAACCATAGTTGCTGCCCCAATACTGAGATGCAGAAATGGTTCATGCTGACCCCTCATCGCTAATTTTGTATCATATAAGTTGATTTGCTAATTTCACACGATTTGATTTATTTTTCTCAAGGATAATTGACGGTGAAACAAGAATAGGCATATTTGCAACTCGTTACATAAAAAAGGGCGAACATCTGACCTATGACTACCAGTACGAACTCTTGCATCACTCTTTTATTGCATGCCATTAGATATTTTTCACTTAGAAGATTGGTATTTTTTATTCTAAGTATATTTTTAATAAATTTTTTTTGTTTGTTGATTTTTTTATGACTAATTGACCAAAGCTGGTAGATTTCTTTCCCTTCAGAAGTTGTATGTTCTAAGCTCAATATCACAAATCTGACAAATTTAGCAGATTTGTTCAATTTGGTGCAGATCAGGATTGCCACTGTGGAGCTGTAGGCTGCAGGAGGAAGCTGGGGGCAAAACCTAGCAAGCCTAAGATATCATCGGATGCTGCATTAAAGTTAGTAGCCTGTCAGGTGGCTGTATCTTCTCCCAAATTGAAAGCAATATTATCCAGAAAAGAAGTATGTACATGTGGCTATTTGATAATCAATAAGTATATAATGCTTTTTCAACTTGTATTAAGTGATTATATATCTTTTGCATTTTGATTATGGGTACCTGCTAGTATGCTGAATTATTTTTCTAACACAGAGTATAACAAAGAGAAAGTCCCTTCTCTGGTGAAAGAATATGTTTGTTCTTCTTTCATTACTCGTCTGCTTCCTTTGCTTCCTTAGCCAACTGAGAGAAATAGTTCTCCTCTCCTCTCCCTTCCTTTCTATTCATGATCAGGTAGATTGTTAGGGGAAATGGTTCTCTTGTCTCAATATGAGAGCAAAGCTTGCTAATCTTAGTTGCACGGATGGCTGTGCCAGTATGCACTCATATATCTTCTTTGGTCAAACAGGATTTGGGGTGAAATTATTTTCTGAATTGCTTATGAATTATTTCAAGTTGCTTTTGCAATTATATCTCAACGAAGATCTTTTTTAGTACTTCATAAATTAATGAATTTCACGGTGCCTTTTAGTGACTTATGGAAGTCTTTTTGTTCTTTAACTATGAATTTCAAATCATAGTATTTTGATTAATACATTCTATCTCTTACATCTTCAGTGCAATTAAATTTTTTCGCAATCATAAGCGACATAATGAGGTTTCTGATCTAATAAACTATAATTGATACTAATTTGATTGTTGGAGTCTTGTTTACAGTTTGTAAGATCCATATTACACTTTGAGATGGTTGAGAGTTGGGCCATGGTATAAAATAGTCTGAGCTGCATAATTGCCTACCCTTGAAAGAGTGGCACGTTTATTTTAAACATCTTCTTTTGGTTGGATGTGCCTCCAAAAATTCCAATTGACATAATCTCTGGTTTCTTTTATAATTTTTATATACAATAGTATATTGTTTTTATTTGGAATGGATCAGATTGAAAATTCAACAATCCAATTGTAATAGATTTGGCAAAATTCATTGATTCTGAAATGATAAACACCTCTATGCCCCTTCCATTCACTCTTCTTCATGGTTTGCCATGTGTAATACAGTGCAGTATTAGCAAGCTCCTATAATTCAGATTCATTTACTACTGAATTGTTGATTTGTTATAGTTTAATGCATTTCAATTTTAAACTTTCTAGCCATGTCAGCTGTTGCTTAATTTATTTATTATGTGTATTTTTCTGCAAACTTGGACTGATTTTGGGCTATTTTTTGTTTAGTTTTATCAGAATGGAGGGTTGCATATAGGTAAGAACACTTTTTCCTGGATTCTAGTTTACATATTTGCTGCTTTGTCAAATATCTCAGAATTTGTTGTTGCCCTTCAGGAAGTTCACGACCTGCAAATAATCAGCAACAAACATGCCCACAGTGTTGCATTGGTAAAGTGATTAGAATATCTCGTTCCAAGAATAAGAGGTACTTTCAGAACTAATTTGTCTCTGAATTCAGTTGGTTAAATTACTTAGGGAACAAAATATTTAGGTCACTTAAATATAGCTAGTGTTAGTGGTATGTAGATCTTGCTTTTTGTAAATATTCCTGTTTCGGTTTCTTTTAATCAATACACAGCAGGAGTTGTCACTGGCAAATTTAATATTTTAATCGCTTAATTTTTGTGCCCAAGGCCAGATGCTGTGCAGATGTAGTTGGTTTGGCAGGTTATTAAGGATTTAGGGATTTGGGACAGAAAACCTTTGATTAAGCATAAAATTGGCTTTTAAATTGGATAATTTTTCTTCTTGCTTCTTATTTTCTGCAACCAAGTACTTTTGTATCTCTTTTTGCCGTCTGCTACTGAGAACACCTTTTTTTGGTTGATTGTTCCCATATAATATCTATGTTCTCAATTTTGAAGTAGGTTCCATCATTGTTGTTATTTTCCAAATGAGATTTTTTAAAATAGTTTTCTGGAGGTACATCATTTTGTTCATTGTCTTTCAAACATCATTAGAAGCCTTTTTGGTTCTCTTCTTCTTTTATTCTTGTTGGTTGGGGATAGGGATGGATGCAGAAGAAAGGATTTGCGGTTCCTTGAACTTGGTTGGATATGTTAATGATATTTGCTTGAGTTTCTATGAAGTTCCATAAATCTAATTTTGGACAGTCATATCCTTCAAATTCTTATTTATTTATTTTCCATTGTAAATACCATCTGCTTGTATTTAGATGAAAAGTATTGAGCTTTAATATATTTCATTTACAGTTACTCCACTGAATTTTTTTCTTTTTTGGCTTGAATATTACAGATCCTTTGGGATTATTAGACAGTTTGATGAGTATTCTAAAACACACTCGGTAAGAGTCTGTTTTATTTGGCTACTACTTTAAATTATAAAAGCATTATGAGCATTTGAGAAAATGTGTTGCTGTAGGTCATGTTCGAAGATGGGAATGTTGAGTTTCTTGACATGACTAAAGTAGATTGGGAACTTGTAACTGAGTGATGTCTCTGTGAGGAAGGAGTAAGTATTACTTTTAATTGATTTCCTTTTCTCTTCAAATGGATGATATGACATTTTTTTGACCATATGATCCAAATACTTTTCCTTCCAGGGAATTTGTGGAGACAATTCTGTAATTGGATTAGAGGTGTTTCTTTAGTGTTAATGTTGAACTGTTGAGAGAAACTTTAGTATTAAGGTAGTAGATCTTCTAGCCAAATGAACTTTTATTAGTTGATTTAATTAAGGTGTTCTGATTTTGAAGTTTGTTTAAACTTTTAGACAGTTGTTGCGAACTTCGATATGCTTTTAATGAGAGATTTTTTCTTTCTGTTTTTTTCTTTAAGAAACAGAAACAGAAAATAATATTCTTAGAGAAAATTTTTAAAATGTTAACCAGCTGTGGATAGTATGTTATATACAAGAATAGATCAACACTGTGATTTACCTAGAGACTGGGACATATTAAAAATCCTAACACATCGAAATACGGCAAACACTGCTGGCTTTAAATCATTTTACCTCTGCTTCCTAATTGTTAAATAGAGAGGTTTCTAAGATCTAAATATAACTGAACTTTTCTGAAATTTTTATGAATCTAAATATTTCTGAAATTTATATAAATCTTAATACCTAAATTTGAATGCTATATTTGTTTTTGGTGTCTCATGCCTAAATATAAATGTTAAGTTTTTTAAAATTGATTGTTCATTGCAAATTAAGGCAAATAACCAATGCTGAGACATTGAGGATATGGTTGCTAGGAAACGTATTAGCATGCCAAAAACAGCCGATCAAAATGGAATGGCTTGAGTAATTGATGCTAGTTTTCAAATAGGACAAAAAAATGACATGTTATGTTAGCGTGCATAATATCGTGTATGGAGTATTTGTCATGCATGTAAAGTTTGGAAGACTTTTGCAGTATCTTATCAGTCATAACCATATTGATACACAATTAAATTAATTGATCAATAGTACAGAAGGGAAATCAGGATTTTGGTGGTCAGTGGAATATCTAAACTTTGATGTTTCTCATATAATACTGAGATATCGAACAAAACAACCGATCAATAATACAGATGGGAAATCATGTTTGGTGATTGTTAATTTTTATAGTATTTTAAAACTTGAATGTTGCTTACCTGCTGGTTCTCTTTCCTTTTTCATTAGAATGGGATAGTGTTCATTAAATTTTAGTTCATATTGATAGATTTTATACTTGCCACAAATTGTTTTACACTGTTAGTTATTGTTTGTTTTTGGAATAGATAATGTTTTTTATTTTGCATGTTGCCATTGTTGATCTTGCTAATCCGTTGTATTAATTTTGTCAGTAACTTTTCCCTTTATTGTGGGTGATTGACAATGTAGCTTGTTTCCAGTTTGCTTGTATTCCTATTTGATCTCTGGTCAGTTGATGTAACCCAAAAATATCGTGTTGCAGGTAACAGTAACTGAAGATGATAATTGATTTACTAGCAATTGTAGAACCGTCATAGAACAGGGATTCAAGTTCCATATACGTGGTCCTGTTTCCTCTGGACCAGAATGTTGTACCAAAAAAGTTTGAACCCTTACCGTCAACAAGGATCTGTATGTCTTCCTCGCTCAGGGTTCATACCAATGTTGTATCAAAATGTAATTTTCTTGACACAAGATCTTTCTTTTTGTTCTCTTCTTTCTTTTGATAATAATTCATATTGAAACTGTATTCATTGATGCAAAAATAAAACTGGTTATTTTGTTTTTTGATTTTTGAGTTTTTAAAAGTTGAGATTGCAGCTAGCAAGTTGAAGCTGGGACGATGACTGATGTATAGTCTAACATGCTCATAGAACAAGCAAGGCATATCAAATAATGTCACTTATGTTGTGGCCCAACATGAGCTTGATTCGTAGCAATCTCAGAATCAAGCTCATTGGATCTATGTGATTTCATGTACTGTCAACAATAATACTCTTTTTCTTTCTCTCTCTTTTTTTTGTTTAATAATTTTTTTAGGGTCATGCTAACTTGTGCTGCAACTTACCTTAATGATATTTCTTTTGGAAATTTATAATTTTACATTTAAAATGCTATTTTATGTTATGGTGTGATAAGATTTGCGTTGTGGAGTTCTTATATTTTCCCAGATAATTACAGTACAGATCGTGTAATCATTCGAATAATTAATATATGGAGGCGCAGACAGTTGACAGTCGTCGTATACGTGTTAACCTTGGGATCTAAGAAACGTGCGGCGATGTGGTATTAGAGTGTTGGTGAAACGATTAAATCGTCGATAAATAGGTATTGGGTTGGTGTGTGGTCCCAACCACCAACCCAACCCAAAATCCAAAACCTGCGATTTTCTTTGGATTGTTAAAATGGACGGTGTCAATTTGGTGCCCAACTGCCCCTTAACCAACGACAATTAGATTTATTTATTTATTTTTAAATTTTCTATTATACTCTTTTTGTACTTTATTAACTAAATTCATATGATTTTGAAAATACGAAAAAGAAAATAATAATTATTTATGAAAGAAATTAGATATTGCATGGATTTACTTGTATATTAATTGAAATCCCCCCCCCCCCTCCCCCCCCACACCCACCCACAAAAAAAAAAAAAAAAATTCCTTTATTGTAAAATATGCAAATTAAGCTAGAATGACATAACAAACTAGAAAGGCTCAACAACTTAACCTTCTTGTCTTAGTAGTAAGAAAGGTAAAATATTCTATACTATGAAATACAAGTTGATGACTGACTTTGGTTCTAAAAAATATCTATACGACCCTAACCTTCCATTGAATTGAATTAGTATAAAACTAGTTTTAGAAATTCAAATAAGAGTTTTGGCAAACTTCAACGTCATTGAAAGGTCGTATCTTAGTAAAATTTAAAATTTAATTTAATTGATTATATCTTAACAAGTTAATCAACTTTTGATTGCGTATAAACACTAAAATAAAATCAATGTAATAATATAAATAAGACAATTTAATACAATCAAAGTTTGGTAGATTCGAGATAATATTTTGTCATAAAATCAAGAGGGTAAGGGATTGGTTTCCTAAATCAAAGTGACATGATGGTTCATATCCAAGTTATTTATATAGGGGGAATGACAGATTCCCCCTATAATTTGTAAAAAGGCCACATACCCTCTTATGGGATATATGATAAAATCACAGTCATTTATTACATAAAATGAATGACTGTGATTTTGTTACATACCTCACAAAAATATATGGCTTTTCTGCAAATCATAGGGGGAATTTGTCATTCCCCTATTATATATTAAAAGTGTTTTGCATTCATATTATTATTAAATTTTAAAATTAATAATAATAATAATTATAAAGGAGAAAGATAAATTTCTCTCTCTAAAGCAAACTAATGTCACACACCCTCTTATGGGGTATGTGACTTAATCTAAACCATCTATTATACAAAATAAGTGACTTAGATTAAGTCACATATTTTATAGGGGTGCGTGGCATTAGTTTGCTTTAGAGGTGGAATTTAGAATTGCCCCTAATTATAATAAATAGAAATAGATGTCGTCGGGGACTCGGGTGAAGTGGAATTGATTTCCTCGTCTCCAGTAATCGTGGTAGGTGGTGCACTGAATATAAAAGGAATCAAGCCAGCGTAGCTTTACTCCTCACCTCACCTCACCTCACCCCACCCAACCCCACCTCACCTGTCTCTTTCATTCCGTTTGCATTTTCTCTAAATCTTCTTCAAATCAGATCGGAGACGGAGGTTCGGCGGTGGGGTTGACTGTTAAAACTAAGCAAAAATGAAAGTGATAGAGAAGATAAAACAGAACATTGCATCAGAAAAAGTTGTATTTTCCTTTGAATTCTTCCCTCCGAAAACCGAAGATGGTGTCGACAACCTTTTCGATAGAATGGACAGAATGGTGGCTCACAGTCCTTCATTCTGCGACATAACGTGGGGAGCCGGCGGCTCGACGGCTGATCTGACACTTGAGATTGCCAACAAGATGCAGAACATTATCTGCGTCGAGAGTATGATGCATCTCACTTGTACTAACATGCCGGTTGAAAAGATCGATCATGCTCTTCAAACTATTAAGTCTAATGGAATTCAGAATGTTCTCGCTCTTCGGGGCGATCCTCCTCATGGTCAGGATAAGTTCGTGCAGATCCAGGGGGGCTTTGCCTGTGCACTTGACCTTGTATGTAGTGCTGCTTCACAGTTTTACCATTTTCAAAATTTTGAGTTTTGTTATTGAAAAGTGAGTTTTGCTGACTTGTTTTATAGAACGTACTAAATACAGTGGAATATGTTTGTTGAAGTACCGAAATTTGAGTTAAATTTGAGCTAGGTTTGTCAGACAGAAAAATGTAAAGCAAGAGAAGTCATTGATATTTTACCAAATCAAGAGAGTTTGTGATGTAGGACAGAAAATAAGTAGGTAATTTTTATTTACGTCTGATTTGATGTCCATCGTTTAGGTAAGATTTGGTTCATTTAGGACAAGGTATATTATGCTTGTTATTCATTAGTTACATAGTCAATCGATAATATTCTGTTAAAATTTACTTTAGTGGCTATCTTTGTGTGGATTCAATATTTCTTGTGGATTCAGGATGTATGCTAGAACGAGATCTAGAATTGCTTTCATGCTGCATGTTTTGTATTTAGGCCATACCGGGGATCTGCAATGTTTGCCTAGTAATGGTGTACGTATCAATGTTAAATGATATTTTATGCATTCATGTATATTAATGTGAGTGCGAGTTGTTGCAGGTGAAACATATTAAGTCCACTTATGGTGACTACTTCGGCATCACTGTTGCTGGTTACCCAGGTTTTACTTTTGTTTATTTTTATTGCAAGTTTTTGTCATGAAAAAATACTTGTCTTATTTGCAGTAGTAAAAATCTTGTTTATTTTTTGCTCAGAGGGGCACCCGGATGTCATCGGACCCAATGGCATGGCCCCTAATGAAGCATATCAAAGTGATCTCCTGTATCTCAAGAAAAAGGTATCTCAATGCATGCTTTGCAGCATATACTTATGTCTTATCAAATTCTTTAAATCTTAGTTACAAGCTGTCTAAATTAGTCATTGCTTATATTATTGATTGACAATACTCTGATGGATGGATAGTGCTGATGATCCTCTTATTGTGTAGGTGGATGCTGGTGCAGATCTAATTATCACTCAATTATTCTATGATACCGATATCTTTCTCAAGTTTGTGAATGACTGTCGCCAAATTGGAATAAATTGCCCCATTATTCCTGGAATTATGCCCATTAATAACTATAAGGGCTTCTTGCGCATGACTGGTTTTTGCAAAACAAAGGTATGCCATGTCTTGCATATCAGCTCTCTAAAACATATATTTTCACATAAGTATTGCTACTTTTCTTTCACATTATCTTTTCATGTGTTGCACGTACAATCTATCAACTTTTCTGGTTGTGACATCTTATGAATTATCATAAAACAAATTGCTAACATATATTAACTAGCAAAGAGGTGCATAAATCTAATGGCTGCTTATTAAATAACAATTCCTGGTGTTATTTTTGATCGGAAGATACTAAGATTAGAGTTTAAACAGTGTTATCGACTGAGAAAAGCGGGTGACTATTTGAGAACAATGTACTGACATACCAAGCCCAGCTAACATTCGATAGCTTTTAAATGCATTGAATGCTCTTCTTGAATCCTTATTCTTTCAAATTGTTGATTGAGTAGCAAAGCACTTAATGCCTCCATATATAATAATGGTAAAGGTGCAGGAAGGATTGATTACAATGCATATATGTATTGTTGCATGCATTTTTTTTTTTCAAGTCTTATGTTACATGTTTCAACTTACGTGGTAGACGCTTCAAGTTTTGAAGCTTCAAATTTTACCTTAAATTTCAAATTTAGGTTAAAGAGTCTCAAATGATATTTAGCATGCTTCAAATTTTATGTTGATAAAGAAAAAAAATGGCTGTAATAATGCATTCAATGTATTGTAGCCGAGTCCATACACACAGAGTCCTCTCTGTTAAGGATGAGCTAGTGAGAGCCATAGGACGATCCAATGGCTCTCAATTCACTTTCTTTTGTGTAGACATTGTCTTGTAAACTTAGATCATCGAGTTGATTTGAATGGATAGCCATTAGATCAAGGACTATCATTATGTTGTCCTCAAAAATAAGAACGCCCTTACTAGAGAAGAGTTTTATGTGTGACTGAGTAGCATGTTTTTTCCAACTTAATTATTAAGTATATTGATTGTACCTAAACTTGTGAAGCATAGGCTACTATTATCAATTTTTTGTTGATATATATTTAAAAACTGAACAACCATGGGGAAAGTAATTAGTTGAATATTTTGACCTTGTCTGTAGTTCCTAAACATTCACCCTTTATCCCTAGTGGGTACTCTGTGGATAATATGTCTATGAACTTGGTGGTTCTTCTCGGTATATTGACATTCTGTTGGGATTTGATGGCTTATTGTAGATACCAGCTGAGATTACTGCTGCCTTGGAGCCTATCAAGGACAATGAAGAAGCTGTTAAAGCCTATGGAATTCACCTTGGAACAGAAATGTGCAAGAAAATTTTAGCTCATGGGATTAAGACATTGCATCTTTATACATTAAACATGGAGAAATCAGCATTAGCTATATTAATGGTTATTTTCTCTTCCTTTTTGGGATTGCGACAGCGTTGTTTGTAATTAGTACTTATCACGAATTTTGAGCCTTCCTAATGATAGTCTTACTTTTGCAGAATCTTGGTTTGATTGAAGAGTCCAAAATTTCCAGATCTTTACCTTGGAGGCGCCCAACAAATGTTTTCCGTGTTAAGGAAGATGTTCGTCCAATATTTTGGTATGAAATACAAATAAAATTACAATGTTTGCAATGTGTTTTATTATATCATAATAGTTGATAAATTTTTGTAGATATCTTATTTCTATCTTATGATTGTAGGGCTAATCGTCCAAAGAGCTACTTATCAAGGACAATCGGTTGGGACGAGTATCCACATGGACGATGGGGTGATTCTCGTAATCCATCATATGGTGCTTTATCTGACTATCAGGTATACGAGAGCGTTGACCTTCATCTTTTGTTTTTTTCAATTTTGGTCACAAATTTGAAAATTTTCCAGTGATGTTGGAAACAATGTATTGAATCAAGTGCAAAACAGATGTTGCTACACATTCATGTTATCTCATTTGTTTGTGTGTCTCTGTTATTTTGCACTTGTGTTAGTTTTCTGTATATGATTAATCTGCTGATTTGATGAGTTTATGAACATCAATGGTTTTCTGTAAGCACAGAAACCCGGGGTTCAAAAAAAATTTAGATTTGAAATGAGAGAAGATGAGACAGGTGATGCCCAGTAAATATGGCTGCCTTCGATAGTCTGGTTGAAGTATACAAATCCTAGTGTGTAGCATGTTGTTTCTAGTGTTGATGGATTATATATTATGATAAATGCAAAATGTGATCCCTCATGCAAAGGATGCTCTTATTGGCATTCTTGAAGTAGATACTTTTGGAAATGCTCCAATCAGGGTCATTCCTCTGCAAAAGTTTTGGTACCAACTATAACTTTGTCTGTTCTCTGCTTCACCATTTTTACACGTGGGACTGTTGGAATTGTGGCTATGTACAATATGACAGCTCAAAAGTTGAATGAGATTTGTGAATATAGAAATAACCTTATTCTTTATAAATTGTGCACGTGTAGATTTGCCTTTTTTTATTTATGTATTATGCAACTCTTTGGTATCTCTTCATGTAACATTTCTTTAATCACTCGTTTTTGTTAATGATGACCTTGAATTGATTTTGTTATGATGACTTGATGCTTTGAACTATTGCTTAGTCGAGAGGCATTCTCCCTCTTATTTTCAACCATTCCTGCAATACACCATGTATGACTAGATTATATTTTCTCAACAGTTCATGCGGCCGCGTGCACGTGACAAGAAACTTCATGAAGAATGGGCTTCCCCCTTGAAAAGCAATGAAGATATTTATGATGTAAAGTTGCCATGATATTATGATATATCTAATTTTTTCTTCCTAAATCAAGTAATTATGGTTTTGTTGTTGCATATCAGAAATTTAAGCAATACTGCCTTGGGAAGTTGAGAAGTAGTCCTTGGTCAGAGTTAGATGGTCTTCAGCCAGAGACAAAAATCATTAATGAACAGCTTGGCAAGATCAACACAAAGGGTTTCCTCACTATCAATAGTCAACCAGCCGTTAACGGGGAAAGATCTGACTCACTATCTGTTGGTAAGTAAAAGGTGTGTTCAGCTATATGTTTGTTGTTTTATATATCCATGCTCAAATCTGATTCAACTGTATTTATTACACAAAAGCAACACATTTGTGTTTTGTCTTCTTATTTTGAACTTTCCTGCTACTAGTTTTACCATGCAAGTGATTAAAAGTTTGATTTTATTGAGGTTCACTATTATTTCCATTGCACGGAACTCTCTTTTTTGCAAAAAGTAGACTTTTAACTTTCAGTACCCATGAAACTCTGTTCTTTGTTTCTCCATCCATTTCTGAAACCTGTGTGTTGTGGATTTGCAGGTTGGGGTGGTCCAGGAGGATATGTTTATCAGAAAGCCTATCTAGAATTTTTCTGCTCACCAGAGATGTTTAATGCTCTTGTGGACAAATGCAAAGCTCTTCCATTCATAACCTACATGGCTGTCAACAAAGAAGGAAAATGGATATCCAACTCTGATCAAACTGATGTGAATGCTGTAACTTGGGGAGTGTTCCCAGCAAAGGAGATTATCCAACCAACTGTTGTTGATCCCACCAGTTTTATGGTGTGGAAGGACGAGGCATTCGAAATTTGGACAAGATCGTGGGCTTCCTTGTACCCAGATGGTGACCCTTCAAGAAAATTGCTTGAAGAGGTTGGGTCTATTTCTAAATATATTATTTAGAATCTCTCTCTCCTGTTTTTTTTTTGAAATTATCCTTTATCGTTTAGCTGTTTGAGACTATAATTCATATCAATGACCCTAATAATACCTTTTTTTCCTGGTAAATTTGCAGGTGCAGAGCAGCTATTATTTGGTCAACTTGGTAGATAACGATTACATCAATGGCAATATATTTACCGTCTTTGGAGATCTCTAAGATAAGCTCTGCTTTATTTCAGTTTATCATCTTGCAGCCCACCGGAGCCATTTGAAGCGTTGCCTTTCTCTCAAGTAGAATTATATTTCTATTTTCGATTGAAATATATTGGGTTATAACCTTATTGATTGTAATAATAACATAATTGAGATTTTGTTACCTCCCTATTGCTGCACGGTTCAAATTACTGTTAGAGTTTGCGTTGTCTATGGAAATGATTTGCTCAATGGAAGTTATAATTTGTACCCTCACCTTTAGGGAAATCGATAAAAATAATCCTATTTTGATATGTAACCTAAACAATGATTTGGTTCAAAAAAAATATTTTTAAATTTAATCAAAATTAAAAAAAAAACTATTTTACCCTTTAAAATTGAACAAAATTAAGTTATTTTAGTCTTTTATTTTTTTAATATAATAAATTAGATTTATATATGATGTTTCTTTTTTCAATTCGTCTTCGGTTTTAGATTTAATTAAATAACGATATATATGAAGTTTTTTTTTTTTTGTTTTGTATTTAATCAAAAATTAAAATGTGAAATGAAATTAAGATATGTAAGAGGGGTTGTATAATGGTTTAAATATAAACAAATGATAATGAGTTTTAGATGTTGTGTAATGATTTAAATGTATAAAAGAATGATAATATGAGTTGTATGTTTTTAATGAGTTAATTTTTAGTAAGAAATAATTCATCATAAAAAAATAAATATAGTGAAGTCATGTATGTTATCGAGAATGATTAAAATTGATAGACGAGAAATTAAATTTGAAAGTATAAAAAATAACAGATTTCGATAGTGATTTTGAGAATATAGAATATAATTGATTTTGAGAGTCAAAATTTAAATTTGAGTGTGAGGATATAAACTAATTTCAAGTGTGAAGATTTTAGTTGATTTTGAGTGTGAGTATAAAATAATTTTAAGAGTAGCAAATGTTAAATTCAAGAGTGATAATTAAACTGATTTCGAAAGTATCAAGTGTTAAATTTGATAGCGATGATTGATAATACAGTTGATTAATTTTAAAGATGAGAATTATATATTTCAAAGATGATAATCAAACTGTGAGAATATATAGATTTCAATAGAAAATTTTAATAAATTTTGAGAGTTTATTTATTTATTTATTATAGTATA
>JAVXUL010000010.1:1801659-1812448 GCA_035590515.1 Trichilia minutiflora
AATACCCGATTCATGAGATCCATGAATGCAGCTGGGGCATTAGTTAACCCAAACGGCATTACGAGGAACTCATAATGGCCATACGAGTCCGAAAAGCTGTCTTGGCCATATCACTATCCCTAATCCGCAATTGATAATACCCAGACCTCAGATCAATCTTCAAAAACACACTCGCCCCTTACAACTGGTCGAATAAATCATCGATCCTGGGTAGTGGATACTTATTCTGGATAGTAACTCGATTCAGCTGTCGATAATCAATACACAATCGCAAAGTTCCATCCTTCTTCCTGACAAACAACACCGGGGAACCCCAAGGCGACATGCTTGATCTGACAAAACCTTTGTATACTAAATCCTGCAACTGCACCTTTAATTCCTTAAGTTCAGCTGGTGTCATACGATAAGGAGGCATTAAAATCGACGTAGTGTCTGGCACCAAGTTAATACTGAAATCGAACTCTCGTACTGGATGCATTCCTGGCAACTCATTGAGAAAGACGTCTGAAAACTCCCTTATCACGGGAACTCGCTCTATAGAACATTCAGAAACCGTAGTATCAACAATGTGCGCCAAATATCCTTGGCACCCCTTCCTCAAGAATCGTTGAGCTTCTAAAGCAAAAAAAATTATACCACAGGAAGCACATTCCGATTACCTTTGAAAACCACTTCTGATCCTTCGGGTCCTCTGAAAATAACCTACTTAGAAAAGCAGTCCATTCTAACTCGATGCCTAGACAACCAGTCCATCCCCAAAATCACATCGATATCCTCAATCCTTAGAGGAATCAAATCAGCTATCAACTCAACTCTGCTTAAAACTACAGCACAATTCTTGAACACGGTCTTCCTCAATAAATTCTGACCCATCGGGGTATGTACAATGATTTTCTGGTCTAGGGGTGACAGTGGAACATTAGTGTGAGATACTAAAGCCGTGTTAATAAATGATCGACTGGAACCTGGATCTATTAATGTATATGCAGGCTGATCAAAGATAATAACTGTACCAGTCACCACATCAGGGTTAGCCTGTGCCCGCTCCTGATCCAAAGCAAATACCCTGGTCTGCACCCTTTCTTGAGACCTCTGAGTACCTCGGGATGCAGCAGACAAGCTACTAACTCCTGATCTTCTACCAGCAGAAGCTGCTGCCTGCTCAACTGGTGGCTGCTGCTGGTGATGTGAGTAGTACTGGCTCGCCTGACCCTCTGTCTCCACTCTGCCTAACTTGGGACAAAATCTTCTTATATGGTATGTCTGCCCACATTGATAGCATACTGACAACAAAGGACACGTTCCCACATGATAACACCTACAGTGATTACACCTGTCCATCCTCTGATCCTGCCTCGATCCTTGAGCTGATGATCTGAATCTCGAGGGTTCCTAGCCTTGAGGAGAACGCGAAGATACACTGGCTGGGCTCGTAGCAGAGGCTCTACTAGATGAACTACTACTGTGACTCTTCTTGGATGGAGAACCAATCTGTATACTCAGATCTTTTCTCTTCTAGAACTGACCTCTCGATCTCCTCTCTCCGACCAACTTCTCTGCTCGAAGGGCCATCTGAATCATTTCTTAGTATCCCTGAGTCCCGGACAATGACATCTTCTCACGGATCTCGAAATTCAGCCCCTCTTCAAATTTAGCACACAGGCTCTCTTCATTAGCAAACTCGGGTACAAACTCTACCAGCTCCCTCAACTGAGTCTCATACTCTGTCACTGTTTTACCCATCTGACTCAAGCGAAGAAATTCTTGCTTCTTCTAATTGCAGTGAAAAGGATTATAGTATTGATCCCTGAATTCCTACACAATATCGTTTCAAGTGAATTGGGAAGGAGCTCTGGCTTGCACATTAGCCCACTACGTGGCTACACTACCCTCCAATAGTCTAACAGCCGCCTTTAATTTATATCTGTCCTCCAACTCCATATCAATCAGATCACCGTCCAACTTCTTAAACCACCTGTTGGCTTCTGTTGCATCTGTAGTGCCCCCAAAAGGCACACTTCCAAACTGTCGGACCTCCTTAAATAATTTGGACAATTTCAGAGCTGATCCGAACGTTTCAGCAGCTTGGGCATTCCAGTATGCCATAAAAGCTATCCATTGCTCTGGAGTCATATTCAGAGGCATCCCTATACCCAGTTGTTAATACTGAGATGGAGGAGGTTCGTGCTGTTCCTCGGGTTATGGTTGAGGCATATACGACGTAGCCTCTTCATTGACATTGGTCACTATCTCCCTTCGCGGCCTACCATGACCTCGTCTAGGTCTCGATGACATAATTGCTATAAAAGAACATGAAAGTTTAACAACACGTATTTAACATGGTGGTGATACTTCCTAGGACTCGACTCACCTAGTCCACTGGAATTTCATAAACAATAAAATCAAACACAAATTTCAAATCATGTATAAAACCAAGTTTGGGTGTTTTCAAACTCATTTCGAACCAAAAGCTCTGATACCAATTTAGCTATCACAACCCAATCCATGGGTCCCACCTATGACAATCGTCACAGACCTCCAGGGTGTACTCATTCATACAGAATACAACCTATAGGCCTGTAAGGCATTCACAAACCTGTTTGCAAAACACTTCCAATAACAAACCAACCTAACACCCAAACTCCCAATAGATGTAAATAAGGTCACAAACACTTCAAATAAAATCGATGCGCACAAATAAATAAAACATTCATCTAAATAAAAAAAAATCCATGGGGGTCAATCCGTCCCCCAATACAAGTTTAAATATTTATTACAAATCTTTTCATCGTTCATAAAAGTTCAACAATAAAAGAAAAACCAAATGAACACCAGTAGACTACGATATCTACCAAGTGAGTCAATCTGGCTATACCTGAGCCTTCAGTTCTGGAACGATCACCACCACCTAAGCTTATCCTATCGCTTTCCCTAAAATTGAGAGGTAAGGGGAGTGAGTATACTGGAATATACTCAGTGAGTGAACAAGAAAAAATAAAATGAAAAACTCTATAATGTATACATGTATATAATCAAATAAAGTTTCTGAAACCATATTATAAAATTATTGGGCTGGCTCTTTTTCCGGCAACTACCCTGACCATGGACGTTCCGAGACCGTCAGTGGGTTTTATATGTAGGGAAACATGCTATTTTGTGAAAATAGATTTAAAAAGCATTAGTTATAAAACATGCAGTTTTATCAGAAAAAGGTGTCCAACACTGACGTTTGCCTCAAGCCGTCACAGGGTGACATCCGTAACTAACTCGATAAGACTCATAGGTGGACGGATCTCAACCTCATCACAACACAACCTTACTCACATAACAGTCCACCTATGCAGCCTCCACTCACCTAGGTGACCTCTCTCCCAGGCCAACCCTAGGCTGTCACTATACACTTACCTGGGGGTCCACATCCCAATGAACACCTCCCCAGGTTACCACCCTGTAGCTACAGTAAACCAGCACACAAGACCATTATCACCAATGCACATATCACAAAAATGGGCCCTTAGGCCATATCATCATCATAAATACAGAATGTGGCCTATTGGCCATAATATCACATAACAAATATAACTCTGGCCCAATGGCCATATCATCATCATAAAAACATATTCTAAAACAATAAATCATCATGAAATCCAATACAAAATCATATATTACACATTTCCACATTTCTAGAGTAATGAATAAACATTATTATTTCCTTTGTAAAGAAGATAAACATTTAAATAAAGAAACAAGATAAAAAGTGTCCACTCACTGCTTAGGGAGGGTATACACTCCCTAATTCCCCTCGTTCTTCTGCGACTCACGCGAATACCTCGATCTCGAACCGTTGCCTAACCACACACATAACAATATTATTAATTACACATTTCAATGTGTCTATGCTCGAATGTATGAAATGCACGTTATTTTCGGGTTTCTAATATTTAGACCATTGCGCGTATCTGTCTAAACTCCTCGTTAAACCTCTAGTTATCTAATTAACCTCAACACGGACCCACATTACAGTTAAACCAACCTATTACGACTAACATTTATGATTTTAGCTTGTGGGTCCCATCCAATTGCCAGAACAGTAACCGAAGTTATTATTCACACTTAGCTAAAATCTCCAAAATTATATTTCTAACTTCTTATGACTTCCACGACTCTTTCACAACCCACATTACACCTTAAAACTAAAATACGAGGGATAAATCTACGAAAATCGATACGAAACCCATACGAATAAAAATGCTCAAAACAACGAAATGAAAATACAAACGAGTTAGAATCGAAGCTACGAACCTCATGGTGTGATCGGTTTGCTCTAATTTCGCCTTTAACTCGAAAAGTCCCATTTTCTCTCCCAGAACCCTAACTCCTCTTTCACGAATCCGCGCTCCTACCGTCAAATTATTGCTCTCAGCATGTTAGACATGAGAAATGTGGCCCGTCTGCGAAGAGAAATCGAAGTATCGACGAAGTTTGGCAAAAATTTAGAGAAAGAGATGAGGAGAACGTGAGAAGAGGGAGAAGGGGAAGAAAAGAGAAGAAGAAGGAAGAAAACCATAAAAATTCAATCCCCTGTCCCCTATATATAGAAAAGGGTGAAATTACCATTTTGTCCTTAAGTTTTCTTAAAGAGGAAGCTTCTAGAAGAGGGCAATTTCGTTAGTTCACACTGATTCGATCAAACAAATCGAAGATTCGTTCGATCAAACCACTCTTTTCGGTCAAACGAACCCTCATTCATTCGAACGAACCCACACTTCGATCGAACGAATGGCTCCTTCAGTCGAACGAATTCCAGTTCGATCAAACAAATCCCCTTATTCGTTCGAACGAATCTGAAGCCAAAATTTTCCAGAGAGTCCTCAAAACTTCGTTCGAGCAAATCACCCATTCGGTCGATCGAATTCACCAAAAATGGACTTTTTCACTTGAGTCATTTCCGAAATTAAAAAACACAAATGGAGTCCCAACGTACACTCACCTAAATTCTTTTTAATCAACATAAATGCTAAATATATCCAAATTTAGGTGGACGAATTACCGATATGCACGATGAATACAAAAGCATGAATAGAAAATGTAGTGAAGTTACAAATATGCCCTTGAGGTACAAACACGGTGTCATAAGAATACTTGTTAAACTCAGGGAAGTCCGCTCAAACTCTGGGGAGAACATATATAGGCCAAATGAGTGAACACATTTATGAATTTAGACACCACTTCTAATCTAAAGCCTTAAGGCACTGTGTCTATGGGTTCATTTTATTTATATATTATTTATTTGCCTTGTAACTTTTCAATATGAAATTTTTTTTACTTCAAACACTCACACTTGACATCCTAACACGTTTATTATTATTTTCTATCTCCTCAATAATTTTTACATCTTCATCATCGACATCAATAATATACAAATTATTATCGTCATCCTTTTTTTTATCTCTTTATCATCGTCATCAGTAAAATTTAAATAATCATTTTCACCCTTGTCTAAACCCAAATCATTCTTATCACTTATAAACACCGACTTATCTTCATTGTCATCTAATATAATTCTTTCGATACCCTTTACCTCCAAACTCTGCACGTTTTCGAAATTGACATTAATAATATACAATCTTCTTCAATTGAATCTGTATCAGTCATCTTCAATCAATCACATTACCCTTAGCACTCAAAAGCACTTTATTAACTTCAAAACCACCTTTATTTATTTATTTTTATTTTTGTTCTTCTATGTTTTCTTTTTGCCAATAATTTATAGTATCACTCATAGTTAAAAGAAAGAGGGTTAATTGAGGAGAAAGATGACTTGCAATGTCTACAAAGAAGTAATCAACACAGATTTAGAGTCAAAAATAGAAATAATTTAAAACAATAAATAAAAAAAATCCTTTAATAATACATAAACATAATATAATGAAAGTTAATGAAAAAGATGATATTAATCAGTATAACTTGATCACTCTCGATATCTATAACTTGATTACTTTCAAAAACAGTTATCTTATCACTTTCGAAAACAGTTATTAATATTCTATACTATTCTTAAAAATAATAAATATACAACTTTCAAAAACAGAGTAATTCTAACAATTGAATTTCACTCTCGAATTAATATCTATTCTACTCTCGAATTCCATTACACTATTGTATATTACTGTCGAAAATAGTGCATTTTTAACTCTCAAACTATATTCTACGCTCTGGCGATTAGTACTCACTTTAAAAAATATTTCAATTTTACATTCTCAAGTTTACTTTTGATAATAATCTGAACTCTCAAAAAAATATAAAATATAGCTCTTGAAAATCAATTCATTTTCACACTTGAATTTAATATTTGTCAAAGATAATTTCCAAATTTACTCTCAATACTCTCTTAGATAACTGTCGAATTTTCTTACAATCTCTCAAATATTTCTCACTTTTGAAAATAGTAATATTCTACATTTTCAAATTTACTCTTGATAACAATTTAAAAGACAACTCTCAAAAATCAATTTGTTTCACACTTGAATTTGATATTTATCACTCTTAAATTTACTCTCAAACAAGTATCTGCATTATATCTAAAAAGCAATTTAAACTTAATATAACTGTCACTCTTGAAATAGATCATAATTAATTTTAAGAGTGATTGTTCACTTTCGGCAAACTTTTTTGCTTAAAAATAACCTATTACACACATAATGTGTATTACATGTTTATTTCGTTTCAAAATAGCTTTATCAGAAAAAAAAGAAATAGAAATAGTTCAAAACCATAGTTTAGGGCTTCACAGAATCAAAATTGTACCATCATCCTCATCGTTGTTATGCCAAAAATGAGTTTGAGAGTGATTTGACAAAGAAGATGAAAGTATATTAGAGAACGAAAAAATATAAAAAATGTGAAAAAAATAATTTATTTCAAATTATATGATCTGAAAATAAAATTATCTAAACAATTATTTTTGATTAAGTTTAAAAATATTTTTTTAATCGGATCAATTTTAAAATTATAAATTAAAAAATGATCATTTGCATCAATTTTCCTTACCTCCATGTATTATTACCAATAAGATGATTCGTGAAAATTTTTACATTTGATGTAAGTCCAAATGGACCTCTGAATTGCCAAAGAGTCAGATTGTATCATAAACAGAGAAAATTTAGTGAAAATAATTTTAACTGTTATTATTTGAGATCACAATTTGAGTAAACTTGTTATGTTCATAAATTTATAATATTTTTTATACTGATATAAATTCAATTCGTTTATTAATTATATAAAAAATTATTAAAAATTTGGTTTAAATTTGTAATAATCACGTTATTCATTTATTAAACGATAATATAAGACAATGTGATTATTACTTTGGCTTCATAAAACAAATACAATTCGATTATTACTTTGGATTTATAGAACAAATCCGCCAGCATCAGCAAAACGGTCCTCCAATATATAAGCATCTACAATTCTATATATATAATGAAAGGAGTAAGTTAGATTCAGATTCAATATCTTTGGTAAGGGGCGATTTTGCCTTGTGTATTTCAGTTAAATCTACCACATTCCTGTTACAATATATAACTAAGAAAAATTTGGAATATCCTTAAAGTTTCTATTGTATATGCAATACACATAAAGTATATATAGACTCTAATTTCTCAGATGCAAAGTTATGCATGCTCAAAACATAGACACAACTTGACTTTTGAGAATGGCTTATCATTTATAAATGTTCATATATTAGATTTCATTACATATTACAATATAAACAATAGAATATCAACTTCTCCGTAGTACTGTAGTCATACACATCCTAGACAGACGCACAACATTTATAAGTTTGTCATATATTTATAATCTATGAAGCAAACACGCAACCCGGGTACGACACGACATAAATACGACGATACGGCAATTTCTAAAAAATAAAGATATGGGTACGGTAGAATATAACAAATTTTTTTATATATATTTATTAATATAAAAATAATCAATATAAATGTAAATTTTATCAGTAAATATTAAAATAAGTACCATTCCAATTAAATATTAAATTTTATTCAATAATATAAAAGCAACAAAATCCAATTTTAGCCCATTTAATAGTATAGGCGCTTGTTCCCGTATAGAACTATGAACAATTCTAAATTATCCTTGCATAGGCCTATCTTATAAGTTTCTCATTGCATATTATAAACACACAATATAGTAGATAGAAATCATTGTTTCTCAGTGGAAAAAATATCTTTAAAATTGGACATCTGATTGAACTTCTATCATAAAAATAACAATACAATTTCCCGTGGGCCAGTTTTACGTTAATCAAACAGAAACACCACGTATCATGAGATAGACAAACATAGCAGGCGTGAATGACCTGCCAAATTATTTTAAAACCTTCAAATGAGTGCCATAACAGTTTCTTTGCAACCAACATCACTATGGACAACTTGACGACATGCGTGATTACACTAGCAAACCACATTGTGTTATTAAATTCCTAGTAATCATGACAATGATAAACCAACATAATCATGCATGGTGATGACATATATAACATACCTGACAAAACATTTCCTCAGAAGTCAGAACTGAAGCATCAATAATTAATGCCACACACTTCTTTCCTGTCAAGTTACCTTAAAAAATGTCTTTTCTCAAAACAAAATTATCTTAAAAATGGAAATTCCAATTCTGATCAGGATATTTTTGCATTCTTCAGAGATCTGCTCTTCACCACGCCAATAGAAGTCTGCATTAAATGCTCTCCAAGCATAGCAATAGAAGAAGCATCTGTCTTAAGATGAGGCTGAACCAATTCCCAAATCTTTTGCTTCTGAACCTGCAAGATATTATAATGGACAATGAAATGTAACTCAGGAATCATCTGCTATACATAAGAGAGTGCAAAAACACTAAAAACTGATAAACATAAAGATAATGCATCCTATGGAATGCCATCTAACTGGATCATTGGTGCTTAAATGCCAAAGTTTTATCCTTCCATGAAGCAAGTTACATGTTATTTCCAACATAAAAACCAGTCTCTTGCTGGCACAAAAACATAAGTTAGTTCCAACATATACTCTAATCGACAAAAAAATGGCCATCTAAAATAAGCAGCCTGCCTGTTACAAGAGGGGCTAATCACGTGGAAGAATCAAAACCATATGCAGAACAATACAAAGGTTTCCTTTCCAATCAAACTCTTCTTCCAATGAACAATAAAATCTAAGAGCAGAATTGAAATATTCTTCTTGCAATGACAGCTAACAACCAAACAATATGTGACCAACAAATCTAATCCACCATTTGAATGCTTTATTTCAGATAATAGCACTAACTAATTAACCTGATTGGGTGTTGCAGCATCAGGTTGTTTTTCTTTATCTTCTTCAGACCCAAACCAAATTCTTTCACCAGGGAGGGAACGTTCAGGTGGCTCAAGAAGCTCAACATTTTCATGTGATGCATCCGAAGCAGCCAAAAGCATTCCTCTTGACTTGACACCACGCATGTTCCTCGGCTTCAGATTAGCCAGTACAATTACTTTCTTATCCTGTAAAAATTCAATAGGTATATATTTGACCAGTCCACTGCAAATAATTCTGGGTTCAGCCTCACCCACATCAACTTCTTCCACGTAAAGCGAATCAGCCTCCTCGTGTCTCCAAGCTTTAATTATTCTCCCGACCCTTATGTCGAGCAGGTTGGCTGCATCCTTTACACTGACATTGTTCTCATCCTTAATCTTATCTTTCTCAGTTGATGAAGTTGGCAACGACGGTTCAGTGATCATATTAGCGGTTTCCGTGTTTGTAGTTTGAGAAGTGCAAAATGAGATGGTGCCTTTTGGATGATGTGACCGGAAGAAAAGCACAGCGCCGGTGTTTGTTATTGTTGGCGATAACCGCAAAAGGAGAAGCCGTGGATTTCTTAAATTTCCGGAAGAGGTGGAAAGGAGCGTATGTACTCGGGCACCTCCGCCTTTTAAAATGGTGGATCCAACCGCCATTACTGTCGCCATCCAACTCTGTTCGGAGGCAATCTCTTTCTTTATTTTATGCTTTTAGCCTCAGCCTGTGGTTCAATTTAACAAAAGATAGCTCCTTCGTAGGAACATTTTGGGGACGATATATTTATTATTCTAGGTTAATGTCAATTTCGTCCCTAAATTTTAAATTTTTATCAATTCAAGGCACTCTACGGTCAATTTTATCAATGCCATCCCTTCTTACCAGAGTAATAATTTATATCAAGACACGATTATTCAATACAAATTCGACATAATTAAACAGATTTAAATTTAAAAATTTTAACACGAATAATAATTGAATCGTATTTGTATATTAATATATCGGATTCGGATTTGACCTTTTAAATTCGTTTATTCATTTTATTGGTGCAAGAATTATCCGTAGACCTTTCTCGCAGTCAATGTAGAATGACTCAGCTAGTGAGATATGAGATTGATGTGATTGCTGTCGGACGGTGATTTTTTTTTATCGGAAGGTGGCTAAAAGTGTCACACCTCAAACCATGGGGCCCACCTATGACAGACGCCACAGATCTCCAGAGTGCACTCTAACACACAGAATACCCCCTGTAGGCCTGTAAGACAATCAAACAAAAATCCTGATTTTCAAAACACTTCCAATACCAAATTAATCTAACACCCAAACTCAGAATGTATATATAAATGATTATACGCATTGCAAAATATATTCAGAACGCATAGCATAGATAAAACATTCATCCTGAATAAAATCCATGGAGTCAACACGCT
>JAVXUL010000010.1:1812548-1825118 GCA_035590515.1 Trichilia minutiflora
CCCCCGCGCCCAACGCCCTTCCCCTCCCCCCCCCCCCCGACCGACACACACACAAAATTACAAGTATGTTTTCATTCCCATTGAACACACTAATTCAGCACAACATCAATGTCCAAATTAAAAACCAATGTCATTTTTGTGAGGAAAGAACAAAATATACTTACGAAAAAGTTGAAAGAAACAAACCTGGAGTTACGAATTTTCCGAGGATCAAATATCCACTCTCGATTGCGACCACGACACGAAGCAGATGAAGGCCAGCTGAAGAATGCGTTGCGTCCGATGGAAAGCCAAACACCGGGCGGAACTCAGGGGCGGAAGGTCAGTGGTTTTGGGCACGAATAGCTCGTGTACGTGGGGGCGCCGTGGGTTTGGGTCAAGAGTCAGTGCTGCGAGGACACAGGGATTTCTCTATTTTTCAAATTTGTACCTTTAGTTAAAGTGACGATTTTAACCTTACAAAATTGGTTAATGCCTAGTTCACTGTTCATAAGCGAGATGACGAGCATAACCTTCAAAATGTAACAATTTTACACGGACGACGGAAACATCATCGATAAAATTGGCCACAGTGTACCCTAAATTAATGAAATTTAAGCCTCAGAGACAAAATTGATATTAATTCATTTAGACTTACTATAAGAACTCTAAAAGAAAGTTTTGGCAACCGGCGCGCGAAGAATTATGGAAAACCGAAAAATTAATCAAACCAGTCGATTATCAATTTTTACTATAATACATTTAATAAGGCTTGCTTTTGGTTTAAAGTCAATTGAAAATTTTCAATTCTATCTTGTCCAAGTGAATATAAGCATTTTTTTTCAAGACAGAAAGAGGATTAAGATCTTTATCCTATCTTCCTTCAATTTTTTCTCAAAAGGATTCCACTTTCGCTACATATAATTTTCCCATAGATGGTACCTGTAATTAGAAATACATATATAGCTGTCATAATTATAAACCAATTATTAAAACTATGATTCAGACATATATAGGTGTTCTAATTATAAACCACTTATTAAAACTATGATTCAGACAACCAAACCTTCCAGTACTAGCATCATCGTATAGGGAGTGAACTTTGCTATCTTCCCTTGCTATCTTCCCGACTTGTCTTTGAGTTGATCCAAACATAACATGCAAAACACGTAAGATCCAACAGAAACTTATACAGTTCAAAAAAAAGCAAGGACACAGATACAGATCATGGAAGTAGTCAAGTAGTTACTGACAAAATTTTAACATTGAAATCCATCTCAGTAATCATCGCCTCTTGATATCACCTCTTTGCAGGTCGGCCGTAGCAAGATGGTATGCTCAAATTGAGAAACATAGCTGCCTTTGACATCACAGAGAGGAGGACAAGGCCGACGATCAAAATCACAGTAACCAACTTGATGTAAGTTTTAAGAAAAATATTTGTCTTATATAATAGCTATGTGCATCACTATCAAGAATCATTTTGGTAATGCATATTTATTTGGTTCATTTAAAAATCAACTTAACCTTGGTAATTGAATTAAACAAGAACTTTCAATCCCAACATATATAAAAATGAATGAATAAATGAACGACTTCAAATAATCAAGGATCTCAACAGAATTGTTGAATCTGCATTAACACCAACAAGAAGAACCCTTTATGTCATTTATAGTTGCTTCACTGAAAGGTAAATGAAACCAGGAAGTATCTACTAATGTATGCACCTAACTGTTAAGTTAAATGCCAGAGGAAAATGGAAAAATTGTTGTTAGCAGATAATAAAGCAAGAGGCAAATTAAACAACTGGGAAGAATTTGTGTGTCACTGCTCAGAGCTCACTTACAAAAAGATGGAATCTTGGAGTGAAGTAAAAGGATGATTAAGAAGCATGTGGGAAAACATTGATAGAAGTCAATAATGCTAAAAAGAGTGAAATACCTGAACGATGCCAGTATCACACAAATTCTTCAGCTCCATCAGATATTTAGTCTCTCCCAGGCGATCCAAATATCGTCTGCAGAATGCCAATGTAGAGAAATTCTTGTTGATTGTTGCTAATAGTTGCTTTGATCTGGGAATCCTCAGTGGGACGTGGCCAACATCAAAATTTTTCATGTAATGGCTGCACTCTAGATCTTCTCTGACATATCCTTTCCCTGAACATATAAAATAAATGATTAGTTACAATCTAAGTTGAGGTGCACACTCCATGCTCGCCATTTTGCGAGATAATTTGATGGTATGTGCAAAAATAACCACCTGTTGATGCAAAGGTTTCAATGGCAAAAAATTCACCCTCATCCATCTTTGTCTGCTCCCCTCCTTTCACAATTGGGACAGACTTTCCGGCATGGATCTGATATCGCCCAATGCTGTGACCATTCAAGTTCCGGATACTTTTAACTGCCACAAAAATTAACATTTCCATTTACTTGTAGACATATCACCATAAGATATACAATCAAATCTACAGACATAAACTATAAACCATGAATTCATTAACCAAATAGAAGGAAACAAGATACAACAAAAAAGATGCAACAGAATTTTCTGGGTGGTTGGAAAATATCCCTAAAGCAAAAAAGAGAATACTGCTAGCCTAATCTTCAATTATGGCATGGAAATTAAAGAGCAGTCTGATTTTACCAGGACACATCTTTACCGGAAAGTAAGTTAAATTTTGGAGACAAACACAAAGGTTTGCTAAGCCAGTCAACATTTGATTTCTGTTATTAAAATGAGGTTTGCTCATTTAAAAATAAGCTATAAATCTTAAGTTTCATTTGACTAGAATTTATGTTAATAGCACTATCATCTCGAACAAACCCATTGACTAAAAAAGTTTAGCACTTTCTGTTAATTGATAATTAACAACCGTTATTTGTACTGTGATGTTAAACACACAATTGACAGAAACAAAGCTAAAACATCTAGTTTGCAAAGAAAGCAAAGAAGCATGACCCATCTGTAGAAACATGGCAACAAATACCTTCACATAAACATCATAGTTGAAATGCTTTCCATAAGGACTACTGTTAGACTAATCGTAAATTGTACTTAGCAACAAAAAATTCACATAAACATTATACCTGGAAAAACCTTTCCATTAATTTCAACCTCATATGATTCCATAACCTCTTCTATTGCAGCACCAATATCACAAAGACGGACATCAATCCCAGCTTCCTGAACAATTTAAATCACTATAAATGGCATTGTTTTAATGGGTAAAAGACCCTTAAATGTCACAAAATTCAATCGGATTTCCAAGTACATATTGTGAATAATATGAAATTTCAAATAGAACAAAAGGAGATAATAGTTGGAGATTGCGTGTTATGCTCTGTGTGTTGTGTGCTGCCTGAAAAAAAACATTTGACAATAGGAAGGAAAGGTTAATTGGAAAGCAAAAGAAAGAGAAGGGAGGCAAAGATATGGCCTCACAGAAACAGTCATGCATAATAAATTGTTTGTTTAAGAGGCTCAGTACCTTGATACCCATATTGGTTGCCTCACGCGAGGCCTCAAGCAATGGATCGAACATGGGATTGAATGCTATTGTGAAAGCACAATCAACTATATATCCTGCAAATTCAACCACTAATGATATGTGATGACTCCTTAAGAATACATTACACATTAAGAGAACAGTATAGGTAGTAAAACACACTGAAAAGATTGGGAAAGTGGATGAAACAAACTTGATTACCATCAATATGAGTCCCAAAGTCTAACTTCATCACATCATCATACTGAAGTATAGTTTTATCTCCACTATTTGGGGTCCAATGTGCAGCAACCCTGACAACAGAAAAGAGCTTCAAATAGCAACACAACCAAATAAATGTCAAACAATGCAACCTCAAATGACAAATATAAAACTCACCAGTTCAGGGAGCATCAAGTAGGGAATGCAATTCCTGCTTGCAGACCATTTTCTGATATTAGTCTACGAACTGTGCTCTCTAATGTCTCACAGACGTCAGCCATTAACATTCCGGGCTTCAAGATGCTTCTAACGTATTTCTGAGCCTATTAAGAAGTAAACACAACTCAAGTGAATGTCTAAAACCAAAATGATGAGGAAAATTTCAAAATCTTCAACATGGTGTTTTTTCCTTCTTTTTTTTTTCTTTTAATACCCAAAAATCACACTCCCTTTTGATGTTCACCAGTTTCAAGAGACTACTACCAGACCCTACAACCTTAGTAATAAGGAAACGTGTGAGATACAAATATCCCAGGGAGTGGCTCTAAGAGATTTAGAACCCTTGACCATTTCATTGAATCCATCTTTAGGGTTAGTTTTCTCCTTTTTTGGTACTCCCTCGAATTGAAATTCGCAATAATTTGGTATATTAGATTTTCTTCTTCCTCTTTTTTCTTTTCTTTTCCTTAAAGCAGCCACATAACATAACAATGATAATATCCAAGTCAAATTTAACTAGTTATGACGGCACACAAAAATTTGGTTTTTATTTCATGCAGGAACAAAAGAACATCTACGACCACATAGCAACCTGGCGATGAACTTCCGCTGCTTGGCGAACCGAATTGTATCTGGGTTTCTCAAGGCGCTCCAACTCCCTCTTCTCTTCAGATGTGGTCCTCCACAGATTACTGATACATGAATGCCAGATTAAATGTTAACTTCTGAAATACTTTTGCAAAAAGGGAATAGAAATGTAAGTATATTAGCACAAAATAAAATCTACCATGGAAGAAAATTAATTGAAATAAAATTGTGATTAAGCACCATGCAGAAAGCATAATAAGCATTCTTGGCCATAACTTTTTTAATGATAGGTTAGGTCACACTTCACTAAAGGGACAGAAGAATTGTCTTCTTGCAGAGAACACTGTTCCTTTCTCCAAAACAGTATTTGGAAGTGCCTAATTAGGAAAAAACCATATAAACTGGAAATATAGCATGGAAGCATGATGAAGAAGATAGAAAAAAACATAAACCCACAACGTACATGCCCTCCATTATAAGTATATAGGTTTATTTTCCTTTTTCTTTGACATATGACTTCAAGATTGTACAGTTCCACACAACACAAGCAGAAAGAATATACAAATAGCACATACAGGGGAACGATTGCAGAAAGATTAAAAGAAAGAAAAGAAGCCCAGAAACATTGTTCACAATCTAAATTCACATCTAGGATCACCTCCATTAAACATATCGTGCGCATGGTTTTCTTTTCCACTTACGATAAAACCATACAGTTGCTCAACACAAGCATAAAAGAAAAAAAGGAAAAAAAGAAAAAAAGAAAAACAAACCATTAGATCCATCTCAACTTAGAACAAATATTGCATATAACTGCAGTAAACAAAGTTTTAACCGAAGAAAAATAGCAAATGCTCACTCGTCTTTGTACTGTTGAATTTCACCCTCAGGAAATTCACCCGATGGGAAAAGCTTAATTACAGGAATAGATGGTGGATTTGTTTGCTGGGGCAGTTCCTTCTTTTTCCTGAGAATTAAGAAGGAGACAATATTTAACTATCAAGTCAAAATGTTTGACCAGAAGTCGACATTAAAGGTAGAAAAAGGTTCTCGCTTGCTTTTACTTTTCTTCTTTTTCTTCTTTGATGAAACTTCTGGTAAAATACAATTTTGAAATGCAGATTTGTGAATCTATTAGCAAAATGCAGGTAAATTCTTATTCAAGTAATATAGATTCAGAAAGGCCACCACTATAACATTCTGAGGAATTCACATACTATAAGAAGGAAAATTTAACACAAAGGGTTTATGCTCTTCAAGAGGATAAGTTTGTACAGAAACAAAGATATCTTTCAACAAAACTAATTCAATGATAGCAAATTATGGTCCAACTATCAGCATAATTAGCTAATATGTATAGGCTGATTTACAATAACTTCTGTGAAATGACAACAAATATAAAATGCAATAAGATAATTGAACAAGAGACTAGTTGCAGGCTTGAGAACAATCAGAGTTGAAAACAGTTGCTAATTTGTCATGATAAGTTTCTTGTCACACATTATGCATCGATACTGTTAATACAGAGGGTTGAGGAGAGAGGGTTTTTCATTTTTATCCTCCACTTAACTGGTTGTTAACTAATATTTTGGGGATTAATGTACTCTGCTTTTCCTATATCACTCTCCCCCTTGAAGCATCACACATCATGAAAAAAGGGTTCTAACAGAGAAGGATAAAAAGCATTTCCATTGCTTATATACACCTTAAATACATATATAATGTTCCCATGAAGTGTTTGAAACAGATTCATTTCAAGAATTTCATAAAATAACAAGAGTAAATTAAGCATTGGTTATGAGTAAAAGGCAAAAAAAAAAAAAAAAGAGAAAATAGAGAGCCACGATAAGTATACAATGACAAAGTAAGATGAATCATTGGATAGGAAATCATAACATTGTCAAGGTCAATCTACTTTGCTTTCCTTCTCCTCCTTAATCATACATTATCAAAGAACAATGAAAATACTATCCCATTATAATAGGCAGAGGCACAGCAAGGGTAGAGCATTGAAGTTGCTACATTAAATGGTTCTAATACAGAAGTTGGGAAAAGCCTTTTAAATTGTTTTATTAGCTTTTAAATGAGCATAATAGCATTTGAAACAAATTCATTTCAATCTTGTTAACAAGTGATCTACATAAGATCTAGATACAATCAAACACCAGAAAAAAGAACACATTGAAAGAACGAAATAAACCTTCAAATAGTAAACCATCACCTTTCCCCTCATCTTCATCCTTTTGCAACGCCGAAGATAAATCAGAAATCTCTTCCTTATCATTTACTGGCTCCAAAGTTCCATTTTCTTCAACCGGAATTCCTTTATTAACATTTTCAGCTGCCATCTATTTGCATAACATATATCAAATTCAAGATAAACTTACAAAATAGGACGAGGTAAACATTTCTGCTTCATTTGTCTGTGCTAGTGTGATCATCAAACAGAGTTAATTTCTATAAATAATTCAATAATAACATAAATATCGTTCACAAATATGAATATGCCCGTATTCTATCGAACTGTACCGAAAGAAAGAGCCGATAACCTAACGAAATTTTGGCAAGAAATAATTTATAAAAAAAAGGAAATTATTACAGCCACAGAAAAAGAAATAAATCACAATCCCATTGAAGTGAAATAGACTGAGAAAATGATCATCAGTGTTTGCCTTGACTTTACCTTGTTGAATCTCCAAGAAACGAAGGAAGAAATCTTTCTCTTCACACAGAAATGAAAAACCCTTCCAAGCCCCTCGCTTCTCAGCTGCTCGCGGCTTGTAAATTGGAAATCATCCTCAATTCACTTTTGCTGAATTTAATAAAAAATGATTACTGTTTACTTATTAAATTAAAAAAAATAAAAAAATTTCAATTAAAAATAATTAAGTATACTATTTTTGTTAAATTAAAAAAAAAAAAGTCCGAAGTGTTCTGGATGTATTTGCTGGTGCATTGTGACACATCCTGGTGCACGTATTTGAGAGCACCAGGAATCAACAGTGTCATTTAAAAAAATTTTTATTGTTTAATTTTTTGTTTAAAATACTAATAATATTATTTAATAATAATAATAAAACAATAATATTTATTTATAATAGTAATATAATAATAATATTTAATTAATAAATTTTAAGATATTTAAATAATAAATATATAAACAATAGTTTAAAAAATATTAACAGAACATAATTTACAATAATTAATTAATAAATAAAATTAAAATATTTGATTAATTAATAAATAATTTTTAACATTATGTTATTAACATTATTAATAAAAAATGTTAGAAATTAATTAATGTAAATGTATGATTTAGGTAATGAATTAATATGATAAATATATTATTTAGGTAATGAATTAATAAATATTTAATTAATATTAAATGAATTAATTAAGCAATGAAGTAAATATTTAATTGATTAATAAACAAATTGAATATTTAATTAACATTACAATGTTTATTTTAATTAACTAGTTTACAATCATATTGTATATGAATTAATTATGAAAATTAAATAATAATATTAATTAATAAATACTATTAAAAAACAATACTTATTTAATTACATATACTAATTTAATGTTAACTAATTCTTATTTAAATATGATAGATTAACTTAATTTTAATATATTAAAAATAAATTATTTTTATATCACATAATATAAATTGTAGTTATTTAAATTTAATGATTATAATTAATTTATTGATATGTTTTTTATTGTTATTTAAATTTATTGTCATATAATTTATTTTACTATAGCCTTGATTTTTTAAATTTATTAAATTTTAGTCGCTAATTTTGTGTAATAAAATTATATTTAATTATTTTTTTTATTAACAAATAAAGATATATATATTGAAGAGAATGAATAATAATAACTAAATTGTACTATAAGGTCATAAAGTTAAGAAATATAAATAAAAAATATTCATTGCCCTTACATGTTAAAGGCGTAATAATAAGTATTGATATTATAAATAATAATATTATCATGATTGTAACAAATATTAATTAATTACGTAAAAGGATAAACAAAATATTATAGGTATCATTCAGTTGAATATAGAAGAAATGAGATCTCAGATCAATTATGACCAATGCTGTAGCATCTATTAATTTAGAATATATTCTAATAACTACGTCTTCTTCCATAAAAGGAATTCGTTATGTTCTCAGTCTCTCGAAAGATATAAGTTGTTTAAGTGGATTGATATTAATTTTTTATAATTTTGATGGTACCACCCAATCTATCTCATCTCCTACCAGTTAAATAAACTCTTTGTATGCTGTGATTAATGCTTTGATAGTGTAAAAAGATGAGCACAAAGAATTATACAATAATCATATATGTTCACAAACGGTAAGAACATGTACGTATGAGAGTTGTTACTGGTCAAATAATCAACAATTACATCTCTTATTTTCTATGTTAACAATGTTAACCTTACTATGTTCTATTACTTAAAATTATCATTGTGAAATACGATTTATAATCATCGTATGAGACAATTCCATTTGATTATCAATTTTCTTTTTTATCTTGTCAATAGTTCATCTTTTGCAACAGCTAACTCTTTACGTTTGTAAAATCATATTTACAATACTGACCTTATGTATTCAGGTAATGCTACAATAGGGAGAGAGAAAGCATTTTTAAGCAAGGTATTTATACTTTTAATAATATTTGTAGTTATCATGTCATATCGACGAGTTGAAAATTGTAATCTCGTCCATTTATGTACTTTAATCTCATTCTTTAATTAATTAGCTGCCTCCGTATTTATTATCCTCAAATTGGCCATATATTCATGAAATCATTTACTTGGTACGCTTTTGTAACTTGAAAATATCTTTGCATGAAAGTATTTGTCTTCTGTACTCGTATCTTATAATTTGCTTTGACATTAACTGATATATGGTAGGTACAAAAACTGTGAACTGTATTGGAGAAGACTGTATTGATTCCCTTCTCAATACTATTTGTCCATCTAAAATGAATACTAAATCTTCTATCAAGCATATGGTTTCATAAAACTTCAATAAAAATCACTTTTACGAAGCATCATTTTTTGAATCAGCAACACTAAAAGTAAATGAAAATATTTGGTCATTTATATCAAATACGGTTGTCAAAAACAATATTCTTTGATATTTACTCTTTAAAAGGGTAAAATTAATTGTAATAACAGGTTTAATATGATTTCGAAATCCTCAAATATAGTAACCAAGAGCCATAAAATAATATAGGAAGTTATCTTCATCGTTTTTTTTAAAAACAGTAACTGAACCTGAATTTTTATCCTCTAACACATCATAGTAAAGTGGGATGCCTTGTATAATAGTGTCAGATCTCCAAACATAAGTTTCAATGCTTCTTCTTTATTATGGCAGGTCTTCGAGTATAATAAATGTATTCCATACTCTTTATGAATATCATCGTAAATATTTTTTAGCATGTAAATCCTATTGACATTTGTGAACTTGTCTTTAATCAATTAATCGATTAATTAAGTGCTTGTTTGTCGGTGACTATCTTGTAATTGCTCATGCAAATAATTATATACTATGCATATTCTGATTACTTGAAAGTATTCATCATTTTTAAGCTTAGTTGCACAGATTCGTCATTTACAACCCTCGTCTATACACTTTATCTCAAAATGGTCCGTAACAAACTTACACACCTTTATCTCAAAGTGACTTTTTAATGCCATCAAATATAATTTATCACGTAATTCCTACTTCATTCTGAAGATTTGGCCAACACATACATCATCCAATCTGGTAATCGATAAATTATCGTTTGACATGGTTATAATAGATATAATAAGAGACAAAGACCTAATGTACCGATTTGAGAATGATGGTAGACTTATACGAGTACTTTTATGTGTATGACTTGTATCAATATTTTTTTACATTACTTCTATCTCTTTCTATCTCTATCAGTAAAATTATTACCGTCAATGTCTGGGTCAACAGCATGATATTCGTGCTCTGACTCTTATTCTTGATGTTCATGATGATCAAAATACTCAATAACATATAGCTTTTTATTCTGTATAAGTGATGAGTAATGTGGTAGAATTTTTGTATTATTCAAATCGAATTGACTCTTGTATTAGACTTGTGTTGGTATTGTAGAAATCGTATCTCTTAATATATTATTTCTACTTAAAGACCTAAACGAAGGTACAAAAACTTTATTATTTGTATAAGGTTGCAAAATATTTAACCTAGTATGCACTGTCTTGTTAATACATTCAATGGTGACAAACAACAGACAAAAGTCAGATTATTAACATTGATAAAAGCTCAAAAGCTAAATTTATCCTTAATATCTGCTGCAATATGAGGCACTACTGATGATTATATATTATCCATAAATATTGCCTTTATCATAAGAGTGGACTTAACATGATTAATCTGATACCTCTCGTATAATATTTGCACAAATTCTTCATAGCTGATGTTTTGATTTACATAAAAAGACATTATCGATATGTCAGTATATACCTCATCGTCATTCGATTTGAATTCCCATGAACCTATGTATCAAGTGATAGTTGTTAGTTCTTCAGCAACAACTATAATCAAATGCATAATAAAATGAGTTTATTAATTTTTGAAATAATAAGAAATAAGTTTAATAAAATAAAGAGTTATAAGTAATATCAAATAATATTATTTGGTATATTAAACAATATCAAGTAATTTATTAATTAAAATTAAATTAAATATTTTAATGTTTAGTAAATAAATATTTATATAATTATATTTATTAATTAATCATATATTTATGTTGGGATTGGTGCCTTGTATCCATCCCACATTGACTAATGAAATGTCCTATATCCCTCATTTAAATTATAAATAAAAGGGGTATGTTGGGTTTTAAGAAGAGTGAAATAATTGAGAATATTTGAGCTTTGGGTCTTTTGTAAAATTAGACCTATAAGTCATTTGGGTCCTTAAAGTTAATCGAACCCTTTTTAATTTAAAATTTTGTGCTCCCTTTTATTTGTAAGTTTAGGAGCACTCTCTTAAATTTTGTATTCTCCTGTTTTGAGATAATAAAATATTTTGCTCGCCTTCACCCATAGACATAGGTCACTTTGACCGAACCACGTAAATATTAGTGTTTTGTTATTTTTGTTTTATTATTTAGTTGTTTAAAATCTCTTTTGTTAATTTCTTAGGAATACTTTTTCAACAAATTGGTATCAGAGCCTCTTTCGAGATTTTGACAACGATGATGATAACAAAGACCCATATTGAAAAGTTTGATCGAAATGTCAATTTTGGAATGTGGCAGCTCAAGATGGAGGCCATCCTAATCCAGGATGAAGTTGAATTAGCTTTTCAAGAAAATGAGAAAAAGCCTGAGAATTTGGGCGATGAAGATTTTGCTACTATAGATAAAAAGGCGAGATCGTGTATTATCTTAAATCTCTTTAATGAAGTTCTCCGGGAAGTCACCACTGAGACAACTGCGAGAGATATGTGGGAGAAGTTGAAAGCTTTGTATATAAAGAAAACAGTGGAGAATCGGCTTTATTTGAAGCAATCCTTGTATATGCTTTGGATGACAGAAGGTACATCTATACTCTCATATTTTGATAAATTTGATTATATTGTTATGGATTTGGCAAATATAGATCTTAAAATAGATGATGAAGATCAGGTCCTATTATTATTATGTTTTCTTCCTTAGTCCTTTAAGTATTTTCACATTACTATAATTTATGGGATGTATACAATCTCGTATCGAGAAATTAAATTTGCTTTAAAATCTAAGGACTAGATTGATAGGGGTATAACTGAGAAAAGTAGTGAAAGTCAGGCAGAAGGCTTAATTGCTAGAGGTAGATCAGAGAAGAAAGACTTCGAAAATAAAAAATCTAAAGCTAGATCTAAATCCAGATATAAGAATTCAAAATGTAATTACTGTCACAAAAAGGGGCACATTAAGTCTGAATGTTTTAAGTTAAAGAATAAAGAAAAGAATAAGGAGAAAACTGTTCAGAAAAATAATGAAACCGCTGAAGCTAGTGTTGCAGAAGATGA
>JAVXUL010000010.1:1825218-1850360 GCA_035590515.1 Trichilia minutiflora
TCTGTAGCCGTGGGCACATGAGGTGAGGTTGGAATATCCTCTTCTACAGGTGCATCGTGTACTCTCTCAACTCGAACCTGTTGCGCTCCAATTGACTGTTCGTGTTGCTCTTCTCCATGTAAAGAGTGAGGACGTATTGGACTCTGCAATGAAAATTATCCTTAATTACCACATGACAAGCTACAATTTTATTGTTACGAAAGAGTAATGCACAAAATGTGATCCATAATGGTTTTACGCTTACTGGATGACTATGCTCAACACTATCTTCGACGACTGTGTTACCAAAATCGATGTAGTAAGGCTGTAACCGCTCTTCCTCAGTATCCTCCATGTATTGCAAGACAAGAGGTGCCTGTATTCAACAAATCACAAAATCAATCTTAATTTAAATAATCAATTTCACAACGCAAGTATAAGTTATTTACCGTATCAGCCTTGAAAATATATTTGTCTATATCATAGGATCGTGTATTTTTTTGCAATGACCGCCATCGTACCATACGGGGAACACGATCATTCAATTTCTTCCCCAATACAGATCCTTCCGCAGAAACTACCTCATAAATCCAGACCTAAAAATTAAAAGAGTATTACAATTTTATTAGAAACTGAACATAAGAAAAACAGTTCATAAAGAAGAATATTAACGACTAAACTGTTTACATACCTGAAATGCAATAGGGAATCCCTCCAAATTATAATTAACGGTCTGACCACTCGTATTATTATCAGTAACGTAAGTAGTCAACACATTGCGCAATGATCGAAATGTGCGTGGCCAGGAAACAGAACCCCAAGGATATTGATTGAACTCATCCAAATCATCAATAATCCGTAGTGTCCATATGTTTGATAGATATCTCCATCCTCTTCCACAAATAATAAGCTCTATCAAGAAGAATAGTGATAGTTTGACAGCATCTAAGTCGTCTATCACGCTTAAATCAAGTCCGAGGTAAACATCCTTGATCATTTTCAATGAGATCGATGATGATCCACCAAAATATAGGTCTCGTAGGCGATCACTCTGAGATGCAATAGTGGGAAATGGGCCTAATCGCAGACCTGTAACCAGTGCAAATTCTTTTTGACTAAATCTTGTCAAATTATTCTGAACAGCAAACCACATTATCTCCTCACAATCTGTCGTACACTCAACCTCGTGCAGAAGCATATGATGTATCAAGTTTCCAGAGAAAGTGAGGCCTGCATTTATATCTAAAAAATGTCCTAAACATGTTTGCCTGAATAACAACTGCTGGTCAGATGTCATCTTCTCTCGTATATCCCTGATGTAGCTCAAATGGGACAATGACGTCACTTTAGCCTTCACATGATGCTCCTCCATCCTTTTTAACCTAAACATCTTTGCCTGTTCATACAAATTAATTACAGGTAAGTAATAAAATAAGAAACAAAGTCAAAACAATAGATAAATTGAATTTTATTATTATCTACAATTTACATGAATAAATAACTTATTAATTGTTATTATTAATTTTAATCAATTCAAATAATTTATTAATTACACCATATTATTATTATAAACCTAATTACTTAAAATATTATTACTAAATTTTAATCAATTCAAATTATTTATTAATTACACCATATTAATAAATAGTAGACCATATTACTACTATTATTATACCATATTATTATTATTATTATTAAACAATGTAATTAATAAATATTATTATTATTAATAATAAATACATAATTAAATATAACAATACAATTATTATTAATGAATTTTATTAAAAACAACTAAATTTAAATAATAAAGTCTTTTTATTAATTATTATAATTTATTCAATTCAATAAATATTATTAATCAATAATTATAATAGTTATAACAATAAAATATTAAAATATCAAATTAATAACACTTCCGAGTAAGCTTACTCGGAAGTGCCCTGGGCACTTCCGAGTAAGCTATGCTCGGAAGTGTTAATTATACCATATTATATTTTTTTAAATTTTATTATTGTTTCAAATTTTAATCAATACATAAAAAAATTATTAATGACTATTATTATCATTATTATTACAAAATAAATAAATAAACTATTATTATCATTATTATTACAATAAAAATATTAATGACTATAATTAAAATAAATAAATAAATAAACTTTAAATTTATTATTATTATTATAAATATTTATTATTATTAATGAATTTTATTAAAAACAACTAAATTTAAATAATAAATTCTTTTTATTAATTATTATAATTTATTCAATTCAATAAATATTATTAATCAATAATTATAATAGTTATAATAATAAAATATTAAAATATGAAATTAATAACACTTCCGAGTAAGCTATGCTCGGAAGTGTTAATTATTTTATTATATATTTTTTCTAAATTTTATTATTATTTTAATTTTAATCAATATATTATTACCAATAATATTTATTGATTACCATTATTATTACCAATAATATTTTTTCTTATTATCCTTAAATTACAAAATAAAAAAATAAACTATTAATATTATTATTATTATCACTATTATCGTTATTATTATTATTATTAATTTCTAAAAAAACTGCCATTCTTACTCGGAAGTGTGCTAGCCACACTTCCGAGCAAACCTTACTTCCGAGCAACCACCACCTCCCAGCAAACCACAAAAAACCGTCCACTTCCAAGCAAACCACAAAAAATCATCCACTTCCGAGTAAACTACAAACACCGTATGCTTCTCAGTTTTATTTTTTTTACAGTTTCCAATATTTTTTCCTATATTTTTCGATTTTCGCAATTGCTATATTACCCACAATAACTGACCTTCTGATGTGAGAATGTAGGCCGTCGATGGGTGAATGCAGGGCGTCGATCACAATGCAGACCGTCGGTGTGAATGCAGGCCGTGGATGCGTTGGGAGAATGCAGCCGCCGTTGTCTGTGTGTTATGTGTGTTAGAAAAGGGGGAAATTAGGGTAAATAGAATGGGGGCAATTTTATCACAAATTTTCAGTCAAAGGCAAAAATCAACGGCACTATTCATTTTAGTTATTTTTGATTAGCAATTATGAACAGCGATCAATTTTGCTTAATTCCCTGCGAATTAACCATTTTGTTTTTACATTAAACCTAAACAGTGGCGGTCAAAAAGCAAACGACACCGTTTCATGTGCAGATTTGAGACCTGACTTCTCAGTTCCTCAGATTTCCTCGTTGGACATGGAAGAATAATGCGACGGTGTTAGAATAGTAAAAAGGAAGACCGCGTATTGCATTTCTATCAGAAATCTCTCTGGATCTCTTAGAAGGAAGAAAAATGCTGCGGCTGAGAGCATTCCGGCCGACCAACGATAAAGTAGTGAAGATTCAATTGCATCCAACACATCCATGGCTTGTCACTTCCGATGCATCGGATCACGTCTCCGTTTGGAATTGGGAGCATCGACAGGTAATTTACGAGCTTAAAGCTGGCGGCGTTGATCAGAGACGTTTGGTGGGAGCCAAGCTGGAGAAGCTCGCCGAAGGCGAATCAGGTTCCATTAATCATATTCTGGAACTTGTAAATTGATTAATTGCGGGATCTAGATGCTTAATCATTTCTTTTTCTTTGGTTGTTTGGCAGAACCGAAAGGAAAACCTACAGAAGCTATTCGAGGAGGGAGGTAATTTGATATATTCATTTGGATTTGGACTTTGACTTGGATTTTGTTTCCTTACCTTTGTATTTGTTAAAACCTGATTGTATTGTGGCGGCGTTTGGTTTTATGTTTAAGTGTTAAGCAGGTGAATTTTTATGATGACGATGTAAGATTTTGGCAACTGTGGCGAAATCGAGCTGCAGCTGCTGAGGCTCCAACCGCTGTCAACAATGTTACTTCTGGTTTTACTTCTCCTGCTCCATCAACTAAAGGAAGGCATTTTCTTGTCATTTGTTGTGAAAACAAAGCCATATTTTTGGACTTGGTGACGATGCGTGGCCGTGATGTACCCAAGCAGGAACTTGACAACAAGTCACTTCTCTGGCAAGTGCTCATTACGTTCGCTACTGTTATTTGATGGTGGTTTATGAGGAATTCAATTTATTCATCGATAACAGTTTCTGATGCTGTTTGCTAGGAAGTACCATAAGAGGATGGGTTTACATTTTGTTAGCCTATGTTACGATTCCCTGCTGTTTATGACTTTTTAACTTATTTCTATATGAGAATTCTTGTAATATGTGGGAGACAAATGTGTTGAACAACTGAAATTGCAATATGGACTTTTCTGCCTTCTTGTTGTTCTAAGAGACAGCATTGTGTTCTACTTCTGTTTCGGATATTCTTTCTCATATCAGCTATTTAACATATTAGAAATATGTCTTGGAAATTCATGAGGACATTTTGGTTATAGTCACTTCTGCTAGCACAATAGTAATGGCCTTCCAGTGCTTAGCATGTGCTATTATTGTCCTGCAGTGATAGATGGTTAATTTGGCATGTATTCTTTGGCAAGGTATACATTGAGTTGTCATCACAATGGCTAGTAAAAGGTATATACATGGGATAAAAAGGATGGTTCAATCACTCAACATAGGCTTATCTTCTGGGACGGACAACTGGATTCTAGGTCCCCCAATAAGTGCTATTAGAGCCAGAACCTAGTAGTGTGGAATGTTATGAACTAAATGTCGGATGAAAGTTGCTGTTTCACTGTCCACTGGCAGAGGTTATTGAGGGAGAATTGTTGAGTTGGTCCACAATGGCTTTAGGATGAGTAATATCACCCCGATAGACTAGTCTTTGGGGGATACTATTGAATTGTCAGGGAAGATACATGGGTTAATATATGGAATGGGTAACTTCACCCCCAATACACTAGTCTTTTGTGTTACACATATGAATCCTAGGGGACAGGTGGCACATAAAACTACATTATAAGTATAAATCACTTTGTCACAAGCTATTTTTCCTTTGTTGTGGAAAAAAGAATAATTACAAAGAATAGCTATTATTTTGGCTCTCTTTAACACAGCTGTAGGACCTAGAACCAAGGGAATCAGATTTAATGCCATTGGATATTTGATGTTGTAATATGTGCAGATGCCAAGAGAAATGGTTTTTCCTTCTGCTAAACAGTTGTCACTTAGTGATGATGGACATTATGCTTGTTAAAATCCTTGCTGTTCTTTTTACCTAAACACTAATCTTCCACTTTCCTTAGTTTGCTGAAGTGCCATGTAACAAGTTACCTATCATATATTATCCTTTTTCTAATTGTCATTTCTTGCAGTATGGAGTTCCTTTCTAGATCTGCTGCTGGTGATGTTCCCCTTGTTGCTTTTGGTGCATCAGATGGTGTCATCAGAGTTCTTTCAATGATAACATGGAAGGTTTGCGGTTTGTCAAGTTTTTGCTTTCTCATATTAATTATGATTATTAGTTGTTGTAATTTTGGTTCCTCTCCAGCTTGTACGCAGATACACCGGAGGGCATAAAGGATCAATATATTGTTTGATGACTTTTATGGCTTCTTCTGGTGAGGTAAATGCCTAAGTTTTCAAGTTTAATTTATTTTACCATATTTATTGCATTCCAAAGTAGCACAAATTCTGTATTTTCCATTTTAAGATCTACTGTCAGAGTTGGAATCTTAGTTTGTATGCTTGATCAACATGATATTATAGGTGATGTATTGTAATATTTTCTTTTTGAAAGATAAACAGGTGTACTTATGAGAGAGATTTGTCCTTGAAAGACTGGGGCATCCTTGAAGAAAAAGACAAAATCTTAATGAAGACATAATAATATCCTATGATAAACGTATGTGAAAATGGAAGTATAAAGGGAAGCAGGTGCCTGCTAACTCTAAAAACAGGCATGGTGGGAATGGTGACAGTCTTATCATCATAGGTCCCAGGGTGGATTAAAGGGAGTCTAGAAGTTGGAAATCATCTCTTCTTTATTTGTATGTAAGAAGGGAAATGGCTTAGAGAAGGAAGACACTCTTTTTAGTTGGAAAGAAATGATAAAATAATGGTGACAGTCTTATCATCATAGGTCCCAGGGTGGATTAAAGGGGGTCTAGAAGTTGAAAATCATCTCTTCTTTATTTGTATGTAAGAAGGGAAAGGGCTTAGAGAAGGAAGACACTCTTTTTAGTTGGAAAGAAATGATAAAATGAAATGGACGTGGAATGTTTGGATTTCCTCTAGACCCAGCTGAACCTGTTCACTTATATGGGTAAATTGAAGGAAAATCCAAATGTCTAAGCTTTTGGTTTTCAAAAATACAAATTGAATTTATTTTCCGTTAAAAGAACGTCATTTTTCTTCTTGACAGAGTGATCCGTACACCTAATGTTTCCTTTTGAAAATGTGGTGGAAGATATATTTATAGTAGAGTCCCATCATTTACTGGAGTTTCCTGTTGGTCATGCAACCAACATTATTTGTGTTGTATTTATTATTGTAGGCACTGCTTGTTTCTGGTGGTAGTGATGGTTTACTGGTACTATGGAGTGCGGACCATGGTCAAGATTCACGTGAACTTGTGCCCAAGCTAAGTTTAAAGGTAACTATTCCTTAATCCCACGTTTTACAACTTGTATATTTTCTCAAGATGGCTTTCTGTCTCCTTGTATTTCTCAATCTTTTCTTCCCAGTTCTCCATAGATGTTACTATGTACTTTGGACAAATTTACTATCGTCTCTTTCTTTCCTATTTTTTAATTTGTCATGTACTTGTGCTTCATTTATGCACATTGTGTGAACAATTGGTTTGGCTCTTGAACCAGTGGCACTGAGTGATGGTTTTGATGTTTTTGTCTATGATAACAATAGGCACATGATGGTGGGGTTGTGGCTGTTGAACTTTCTAGAGTGATTGGAGGTGCTCCACAACTAATAACAATTGGCGCGGATAAGACACTAGCCATATGGGACACAATCTCTTTCAAGGTGTTTTACCTAGCTTGAGGAGTTTTTGTTTTTATAAAGTTAAATGATAAAACTATGGTTTGTTGTCTTTTACATTCATTCACTTTTTGTCACAGGAGCTGCGACGAATTAAACCTGTCCCAAAACTTGCTTGCCATAGCGTGGCATCTTGGTGCCATCCACGAGCTCCAAACCTTGATATTTTAACTTGTGTCAAAGATTCCCATATATGGTAAGCTTATACATTTTTTTAGATGCGTTTATTACTGAGTTTCTTATCAGGGATTCTGGCGCATAATGAGACAATCATTGCAGCTGTCAGCAAAACAGTTAAATAATGACAAATTTTCACATAATGTCAAATTTGTCATTTAATTGATTATGTTTGAAGAACCTTAGAATTTTGTTTGAAATTTTGGCAGGGCCATTGAACATCCCACATATTCAGCTCTCACAAGACCTTTGTGTGAACTTTCCTCGTTAATACCTCCTCAACTACTAGCATCAAACAAGAAACTTAGGGTATGCAGTGTTTTTGTGCTTTACTTGCAAAATTCCAATTAGCTGTTCTTTCAGTTTATGATATCGTAATGTTTTGATATAAGGAAGCTCATATGAAATGTTTGATGAGTTGTAAGAGGAAATATATGATGTTAAGAGCTTCATGATACTACCAGATATAGTGTGACCAACAACAGCATCTTAAAATAAAACACTCAGAGTCAGATTTTTTTTGGTTTTTGGGGTGAAATTTAATTTCCCTCTCCTCTTCATATATTTTAATCTGCAAGCTAATTATTCTCCTTTCCCAGTCATTTTTTGATGCTTGTAATCAATTATTGGAATATTGCAGATTGAATGAATCTTTTGTGATATTTCTGTCAGTTTTAAAATGTCAGAAACGTGGACCATCAACTATCCACTACAGAACCTAAATTTCCGGTCCCACACATTTTTTCACCAAGTGATGCTTATTTTCATCAATCCTTGGAATATTGCAGATTGAATGCATCTACTGTAATGTTTACATCAATTTTAAAATAGTGGAAATATGGAATTTCTGCTATGACCTGCAGAAATCTAAACTTGCAGTGGAAATTGCACTTTATACAGTTTTCTAACAGTGCTTCTTGGATGGGATGTTACTCATCCACTTGAAACATGGCCCTTTCACCTCATAAAATGTTCATTTTCTTAATTTTCTTGAATATATCTTTGTTGACGTCCATGAATTTCTACTATAGGTTTACTGTATGGTGGCACATCCTCTACAGCCTCACCTTGTTGCCACTGGAACCAATATTGGTGTTATTATCAGTGAATTTGATCCTAGATCTCTTCCAGCTGTAGCTCCCCTGCCAACACCTTCTGGAAGTAGGGAGCATTCAGCTGTCTATGTAATTGAAAGGGAGTTAAAACTGCTAAACTTTCAATTATCCAGCATAGCAAATCCATCTCTTGGAAACAATGGCTCCCTGTCTGAAACGGGAAGGCTGAAGGGGGACTCGTCTGAAGCATTACATATTAGGCAGATCAAAAAACACATTAGTACGCCTGTTCCTAATGATTCATATTCGATTCTCTCTGTTAGCAGTTCGGGAAAGTAAGTTGCTTTTGATTTTTGCCTTGATGCTATTGATGCTTGGTTTTCTCCATCAATGACAAAGGGTGTTACTGGGTATATTTTGGCTGCAAACACACGAATGCAATGATGAATTTGTTATTTTGTTGTCTTTATGTAGTATGAAATATCTAAATCATTTTTTTGTTCCAATATATCCTAAAAGAAATGGGAACTTTTATTCTTGTGGGGGCCTGTTCTAATTGCTGCTTCTTTACCTTGACAAAAACTCGTGTTCCATGTGAGAAATTTCAGCCAAAATATATTTCTGTATATTTGACTTGCATGGCATGTTAGCTTATTTTTATAGCAAAATTTGATTTCAGGTATCTGGCAATTGTGTGGCCTGATATCCCCTACTTTTCTATCTACAAAGTCAGCGACTGGTCCATTGTTGATTCAGGCAGTGCGAGGCTTTTGGCTTGGGATACATGTTGCGATAAATTTGCTATATTGGAATCAGCATTAGCTCCGAGAGTTCCTATAATTCCTAAGGGGGGGTCATCAAGAAAAGCAAAAGAAGCTGCTGCAGCTGCAGCGCAAGCAGCGGCTGCAGCTGCTAGTGCTGCTTCCTCGGCCACCGTTCAAGCTCGTATCTTGTTGGATGATGGGACATCAAATATATTAATGAGGTCTATAGGTGGCTCCAGTGAGCCGGTATTTGATCTTTTCTCAGTGCATATTGTTTCATAGTTGATAGAAATTGCTTTTAAGCATTATCTTTTTTAAGCTAAGTTAATCTTTTTCTGCATTTGTGGGGCTTGGAATTATCTGCTATTTTTGTGTCATTTGTATAACTTTCCGATTCACTACGGAAATTCTAAAAGTGAAATATGAACTGGCATTGATTTCTTTAAGAGAACTTAAATTTATTTTTCTTAACATTCCTAGGTCAATTATTTAATCAACTAACTTACAACTAGTGAAATTCAATTTTTGTGGTATATCTAATCATATTAGATGGAACTAAGTTGCTACTTTTTACACCTTCTCACATTTATATCAATATTTTTCCTAGCTTTATTTGTCTCTTTTATGCATTAATTTGTTGTCACGATGTCTGGGCTATGGGCTGGAGCTGAATTGAGTCTAACCAAGTGATTTCTAGCTGTTCAAGGAAAAACATAGTAATGGTATTCTCTATCAAGAAAAATTTCCTCCACTATGATCTTTACATTTAATTTTGCCGGTAAAAAAAATTGCATAACTGATTTTCTGTCCATGTGCTGAGCTATTATGAGAAGCAAAGGGCTATTTGAAAAAACTTATTTCAAATTTATATTAAACTAATAAACAGTGCAAAATATGTCACCTTCTGTGCCTATAACTTAATTCTTTCTGAGTGGTCTACTTATTTGTTTTCTTATGTTGAAAGTAGGGTATAATTTGTTTGCCTAGTTTCAAACTGACACCTCCGGCATACTCCTTTGCAGTATCGTGTTATGACCATTTGACTCACATTCTCAAAAAAATTAAATGTTTATTCCTATTCTTATGGAATTTTTTTTCTTTTAGGTTATTGGTTTGCATGGAGGAGCACTACTTGGTGTGGCCTATCGAACATCTCGGAGGATTAGTCCTAATGCTGCAACAGCTATTTCAACAATTCAGTCTATGCCCCTATCAGGATTTGGAAGTAGTGGGCTTTCTTCTTTTACGGCCTTTGATAATGGATTTTCCTCTCAAAGTTCTCCTGCTGAGGCAGCACCTCAAAACTTCCAGCTCTACAGGTGATGATGGAATTTGGTTGTTCAACTTATCTGTCATTGAGGAGCTATTGCTTTTGGAATGGGCAGTCTTAAGCTTTGATATACAAAGTCTTTATCTTTTTGGTGCATGCTCATTAATTCTCATCTTTTTCTTTCCTTTTTATTTTTTTATTTTTGGAAATACTAGCAAAACAAGAATTAATGCTGGAAACAGTTTGAGAAACAAATCTATGTTTAGTTGTTTTTATTTTCAATTACCTTGCAATTTTGGTATTGAATTTTGAGAACTTATCCTGCTTGGAACAGAAGAAATAATTTAATTTGTCCAGTCGTCTCACCATAGGTACTCCCAAGTGATGTTCAAACCTGCCCAGTTGCAATGTCCTGCGAATATTGTCAACTTGCAGACCCTGAATAATCCTATAATTCATATGGTTATTATGGATTCAATTGGTGTTTGGACCTTATATTGCTGTGTCTACACTTCATCGTCTTGTTTTTTTTTTTTTTCTTGAAAACCAAAGGATTCTAAATGGAATTTAGATTATTTTCTTTTCTAATATCTATTATGGTGTACATTTGAGTAATATGTTTTTTATCTACCGATTAATAAGATCCGTATGGGTTCCGTTTTTATTGTGTATAATGTTTTTAATAAAGACTTTGATGTCCAGTTGGGAAACTTTTCAGCCTGTGGGTGGCTTACTTCCACAACCAGAATGGACTGCCTGGGACCAAACTGTTGAGTATTGTGCTTTTGCTTATCAGCATTACATAGTCATATCTTCTTTGCGCCCTCAATATAGATACCTAGGAGATGTTGCGATACCCTGTGCTACTGGAGCTGTTTGGCATCGTAGACAGCTGTTCGTGGTTACACCAACAACCATTGAGTAAGATATTGGTTCCCAGCTCATGTTCATATTCAACTGGCTCAACACTTTTCTGCATTCTTAATTATAATAACAGCATACTTTTATATTTATATTTATAGTATGTGTATGTGTATCTTTGATGTTATAGCAAATATTTTGCCCTTGCCCTCCTCCCTTGAAAGGGAAATGATAGTAAAAGAGCTAGTGACATTGTACATCTGAAATTAATTTTTCATGCTTAGGTTATTCAAGGAAAATTTTAACTGAAGGAAAACACGGATAAATGTCTCTACATTTGATAAAGATTCCCAGTTTTGTTCTAAGTCTCATAGTGGTTCAAATATTAATCTGAAAAATGTTAAACTCTAACACATTGGATATACTCTCAATTGTGTTATTCTTAAATTAGCTGTAATATTATTTTCTTTAACATTTGTGAATAATTGGTTCCTCCTTTTCTGTAATTTTCATTATCTTCAATGTGGAATTTTCTTTATACACAAACACACACACACACGCACACACACACATATATATATGTTGGGGTTGCTTGAGAATTTGAGTAATGGGTATCATGCATGTTTGGCATCAGATGTGTTTTTGTGGATGCTGGAGTTGCACCAATTGATGTAGAAACAATGAAGATGAAAGAAGAGATGAAATTGAGAGAGGCACAGGGAAGAGCAGTTGCTGAGCATGGAGAATTGGCCCTTATCACAGTAGAAAGTCCCCAAACTTCTGCTCAAGAAAGAATAAAGTTGAGACCCCCAATGCTGCAGGTTACTTTTTTCTTATTTTTGATGAATTTCACGTTTAATTGAAGTTTGCTTTTTGGCTTGCTAGAAGGAATTTTCTTCTCTATGCTAATATATGATGTACAGTCTCTAAAGTTTGCTTTTTGGCTTGCTAGAAGGAATTTTCTTCTCTGTTCTAATATATGATGTACAGTCTAAAGCTGAAACAGATAAAAAGGATAAAATTGAACTAAAGTTGAGAGGACACTAATGCTTAGTGGGCATTACAAAAATGTATATAGAACACTCATACCAGCAAGATATCATGTCTATAATGCAAATAAAGAATTTGTCTCTTACCAGTATGTATGAATGTTTCTCCTTTTTAGGTGGTCCGATTAGCTTCTTTTCAACATGCTCCTTCTGTGCCTCCTTTCTTAACAATGCCAAAACAAAGTAAAGTAGAAGGGGATGATTCTGTGATGCCAAAAGACATGGAAGAAAAAAAGGTTAATGAAATAGCTGTTGGTGGTGGCGGGGTGGCAGTGGCAGTCACTCGTTTTCCGACAGAGCAGAAACGACCAGTTGGACCACTGGTTGTGGTGGGTGTCAGAGATGGAGTTCTTTGGCTTATTGATAGGTAATTAGGCCTCCTATGCTCAGGAATCTGATGACTAGTTACAGATTTTATATTGTTTCTATTCAGCTAATACATTTTGAAACACTTTTTTTTAATCATTTTAAGATTTTAGAAGAGAAATAGGAAAGCCCATCACTAATTCTTTTCTTATCCTTTTTTTTTTCATCTTCTGACTTAAAACTTTAATGCTAATGTTGATGGACTCTAAGAGTTCTTATCTAGTAATTTGAAACTTTATCTACAAATGATGTCCTGGAGAGCTTTGGTAATTTTCACTTTTGAGGAAAGAATCAGCTAAATAAATTATAATGTGACATATAATAATATATAATATTATAATATTAAAATGATGTATTATAACAATCTTGTTTCATATTTTAATTTTTGTGAAAAGGAAATACATTTATATATTTATTATTTCATGATAATATATAAATGCTATTGTTAAGTTCTGCTTTTAAGGTTACTGTATGCACACAAAGTATTACTTATTTTGCTTTTGTGTGCATTTTAAGTGTTTGCACTGTATTCTGATCCTGCAAACTCCAGTATCCATTGCAGTAATAATGGGGTGACTAAGATATTCATAATCACATTGCTTCTATTTAGTACTGCAATTTCTTGCACATGAAAAGTTCAGAGTTTTACATTTCCCCATATTTAAAAGGGAGAGTATTGTTGTGCCTTTCATGACATTTTTGGTGCTGATTCCTTGGTACTCAATTATTTGATATAATTAATAGATTACAATGAGTTTTGTATATTTTCTTTGTTAGGTACATGTGTGCCCATGCCTTATCCCTAAGTCATCCTGGAATCCGTTGCCGGTGTCTTGCTGCTTATGGAGATGCAGTTAGTGCAGTAAAATGGTATTGTTTATCTATTTAGCCATTTATTTTGTTTCCTGTAAATGGTGATACAATTCTGTTCTGTTTATTAAGTTGTATTTTGTTATTCAGGGCAAGTAGGCTTGGTAGAGAACATCATGATGATTTAGCACAATTTATGCTGGGGATGGGCTATGCTACTGAAGCACTTCACTTGCCTGGAATATCAAAGAGGTTTGCAATGTTACCTTATTGTTTCAGGGTTATTTTTCACCATTCATATTATTTATTATGTTTTGTCCATCTCAAGCTCAAGCTTCCATGCAGTGATGCCCCATGCATGTATTTCATTGTTGGTTGATGCGTCAAGAACTTTGTGCTTGTGCTGGACCCTTATTCATACCCTTAGGATAATAGATTGAATTTAAGCGATTCCAGACTATCTGTGCAGCGATAGCATTGTGTTCTTCTTGTAATGTGATTGATGGATTCACCTTTTTACTCAGGTTGGAGTTTGATCTGGCCATTCAGAGCAATGATTTGAAAAGAGCTCTTCAATGCCTTGTTACGATGAGCAACAGCAGGGACATAGGACAAGATCATGCAGGGCTTGAATTGAATGATATTCTGAATTTAACAGCTAAGAAGGAAAATATTGTGGAAGCTGTTCAAGGAATAGTGAAATTTGCTAAGGAGTTTCTAGATCTCATTGATGCTGCCGATGCTACTGGACAAGCTAACATTGCTCGCGAAGCTCTTAAGAGACTAGCTGCTGCAGGTTCAGTGAAAGGAGCATTACAGGGTCATGAGTTAAGAGGTCTTGCTCTACGACTTGCAAATCATGGAGAGTTGACACGATTGAGTGTATGTGCCAATATTTATATATATTTCTCTTTCCTTGCCAGTTCTTATAGCTGTTTGACGCTTGCTAACTTGTTTTTACCAATCATCTACTGCACAACAATTATTTTGGTTAACCCACTTATAACTTTATGCATGATTTATGATCATGTTTATTTTACTTTTGTTGCAATATTATCGGCATTGAATTGCTGCATGGAAGAAATTTTCACTGTTGAGTGATATCTGTGCTGGTCTTTCCGTTTGTATCACAAAGGATAGTAAGGATGTTTATATAGTTATGCATAATTGTGGTTGAGTTTTGTATTGTGTGATTTTTCTTGAATGCCGCTACTTCTTAGCTCAGTCGAAATTTTAGTATAGATAGTCCAATTTCTTTATAGGGGTGTTAATATGGAATTCATTGAGGGTCAACTATATGGGGATGGAGTCTGCAAGGTCATCAAAGTTTTTATGTTCAAGTTTCAGTGATTCATGGTAGCAATTTCTCTCAGAATGTTCAGCAAAGGATGTGGTTTAAGTCCTTAAAGAAGGTGGTAAGCACGTACGAGGTATTCTACACAAGTTTTTGCTTTTTTGGTGGGGGAGGAGTTGGTTTAGAGATTTGGCAATTTTTGAGCTTTGATAAACAGACATAGTGGCTTATCTTTCGAGGAGAAGGGTATTTCGATTCTTTATTTGTGACATAACAATAAATTTATTTCCTAAAAAAGTTTGTAATGTGAAGAAATGCATTTTCAGTTTCCTCTAAGATTGTCATGCTCCAAATGATTAAAAGTGATTGTAAAGTGGGTTTCTGATTTACTCTTGAAAATGCTTTAGCGATAGAAATGATTCGCTGGTTCCTTACTAATTCCTAGTGTGGAGTTTACAGTCTGCATGAGGAATCTCTATTATGTGGGTGGATCCCGTCAAATCCTTTTGGCTTTTGTTTCGGGAAATCCAAGGATCAAGAATAACTATCTAAGATGGACCAACTAAGAAGCATGAAACTGTTCCTACAATCAATTGATGTCATGTGAATTTTAAATTTGTCTTCATTTAACTTCTACAAAGAAATGCAGTCATTAAACTTCTGTGGTTCTTTTCTCATGGGGAAGTTTGTCTACAATTCTTGGCTTTCTTGTTCCCTGGTGGGTTGTAAACAATGTTGGGAGGTAATAATGTTCATTGGTCTTAATGGGGTAGTCTTGGGCATTGTTATTGACAAGAACTAATTATTTGATTCATCACTAATAGTGCATATTCCTGTACTTGATGGTTGTTTTTTACCTTTTTCTTTATCAAGCTCTTCAATTAATTGTATGCGCCTGCAGGGTTTGGTAAATAACTTGATCACTCTTGGGTTGGGACGTGAAGCAGCGTTTTCAGCTGCATTTTTAGGTGACAATGCTCTCATGGAGAAGGCTTGGCAGGATACCGGGATGCTTGCTGAGGCTGTGCTTCATGCTCATGTATGACTTGTTTTTATGAACTGTTCTGCTTTAACTCTTAAATTGATACTTTGATGTAAGCAGCCTTGTGAATTAACTCAGGCTCATGGACGACCAACACTCAAAAACTTGGTTGATGCCTGGAACAAAATACTACAGAGGGAGGTTGATCACACCCCAACAACGAAGACTGATGCTGCTGCTGCATTTCTGGCTTCACTTGAGGAACCCAAGCTAACAAGTTTGGCAGAAGCAGGGAAGAAACCTCCCATTGAAATTCTTCCACCAGGGATGTCATCTATTTCAGCTTCAATTTCCATTCAGAAAAAACCTGCTTCCGGTGCACTGAGTTCACAACAGCAACCAAGCAAACCATCGGCACTAGAAGCTTCACAGCAGCAACAAAGCAAACCATTGGCACTAGAAGCTCCACCTCTTACCTCTGCACCGGCTGAAGGTAGCTATCCCCCACCAGCCGAAAGAATTTCACCGCCACCAGTTGAAGGAAGTGCTCCACCACCAGCCGGAACTAGTGAACCCACTTCAGGTGATAAAGCTCCTATTCAATCCTCAGGAAGTAATTCAGATCTGGTTGCGTCTGCTATGGAAGAAAGTGCTCCAGCATCATCTAAAACTGATGCAACAGCTTCTGAGGAGCCGAACCAGGTACCAGATCCCCTGGAAAAACCCAAGGAAACAAATGTTCCAGCTACATTAGCAGTGAGTGATCAGCTTGCTTAGCCATCAGTCTAAACAATCTGTTGAAAATAGTTTACAGTAAAATGTCTTCTGGTTATTCTTTCGGTTGATTTTTATCCATGCAGTGACTGAAAGTTGTGTAAAATTGATTGAAGAACCAAACAGGAAATTTTAGTCTTAAGTTTTGGGTTGAGGTTTTTAAATTATTTTTCAATCTATCTTTTTTTTTTCAAAGGAGTTTTCAATCTATTTTTTTTGGAGTTGTCAATCTATTTGGCATTACTTAGATAATGTCAACTTGAATATTAAATAAAAACATTTTTAAAATGGTATATATGTTAAAACTTTCTTTAAATCTAATAAATGTTTTTATTTTGTTTATTTTTTCACCGTTTTTCTTTCTTTTTCACTTTCATTTTTCTATACGTGTCTCTCATCTCTTTTTCATTTTCTCTTCCTGCCTACATTTTTTCTCCAATTATCACTTTTTTCCCTTAAAATTCACATTCGAAAAATGTTACTCAAAATCAATCTAACACCAGTATTCATTTCAATCTATCATAATTAAGCGGTCTACGCCATAATGAAATAGTTTGGATTTAGCGTGCAGGGCTATGATAAACTTGGATGCTCTGTGTAATTGTTTTATGTAATTATCAGTTATTTTATTAAAATTTTGATCTCATTATTAAATAAAAAAACATAATAGTGGAACAATCAAATATTATTAGTTGTGTATTTTTATTTATGATAGACCCCATATCTAAAGATGCCAACGTGACAACGCAAAACTTTATGGGCTTTAGAAAGGTCTATTCAGCAAAATTTCATTTATGGTCCACTCGGTGAGATTCGGTATTTTTATGGTCCACAGGACAAAATTCTCGCTTTCACGGTCCAATCAGTAAAATTGGGGCTTTATGGTTCATTCCAAAAAATTGAGCCTCTTATGGACCATTCAGCAAAACTGAGTTGAGAATGACTATCATTTTATTAGCCGCGAGCGGCAGAGAAGCGTGGGGATCGGAAGGGTTTTTCATTTGCGTGTGTAAAGAGAAAGATTTCTTCCATCGTTTCTGGGGTATTCAACAAGGTAAAGTCTAATGCAAACGCTGACGATCATTTTCTCAGATATTTCACTTCAATGGGATTGTGATTTATTGATTTTTCTGTGGCTGTAATTATTTCCATTTCTTTTCTTTCTATAAATTATTTATTGTCAAATTTTCGTTAGGCTAATCGGCGTCTTTCTTTTGGTACAATTTGATAGAATACAGTCATATTTATATTTTTGAATGAAATTTATGTTATTATTGAGTTATTTATAGAAATGAACTCTGTTTGATCGATCACACTAGCACAAACAAATGAAGCAGAAATGGTTATCTCGTCCTATTTTGTAAATTTATCTTGATATATGTTGTGCAAACAGATGGCAGATGAAGATTTTAATAAAGAAATTCCGGTTGAAGTAAATGGAACTTTGGAGCCAGTAAATGATAATGAAGAGATCTCTGATGTGTCTTTGGCGTTGCAAAAAGATGAAGATGAGGGGAAAGGTGATGGCTTGCTATTTGATGATTTATTTCGTTCTTTCATTCTGTGCTTTTTCTGGTGTTTAATTGTATCTAGTTGTTATGTAGTTCACTCGTGAGCAATATTGAAATGAATTTGTTTCAAATGCTATTATGGCCATTTAGAAGTTAATAAAACAATCTAAAAGGTTTTTCCCAACTTCTGTATTAGAACAATTTGATGTACAAACTTCGATGCTTTAACCCTTGCTTTGAGTAGATTGACCTTGATGTTAATTATTTGGCATCCAATGATTCATCTTGCTCTGTCATTGTATGCTTATCATGGTTCTCTACTTTCTCATGCTTTTATGCCTTTCACTTGTAAACAATGCCTACGTAATTTTATAAATTTCTTGAAAAGAATCTGTTTCAAACACGTTCTGGGTAATATTATATATTTATTTATGGTGTATATAAACAATACAAATACTTTTCCTTCTTTCTCTGTTAGACTTCTTTGATGTAGCAACTTTGATGTTCTCGTTCTTCCATGATAGTAATTTTTTTTTTTTTGATGATGTGTGATGCGTGATATAGGAAAAGAGGAGTACATTAATCCCTGAAATATTAATTAACAACCAGTTAAGTGGAGGATAAAAATGAAAAAGCCCTCTCTTCTCAACCCTTCAATCCCCCTTTTCTCTCGTCAAGGAGAAAAAATCTGTATTGACAATATTGATACGTAATGTGCAACAAGAATCTTATCATGACAAAATAATAGCTGTTTTGAACTCTGGTCGTTCTTGAGCCTGCAACTAGTCTCCTGTTAAATTATCTTCTTGCATTTTATATTTGTTATCAGCTCACAGAAGTTATGGTAAATCAGCCTATACGTATTAAGCTAATTATAATGATACTTGAGCTGTAATTTGCTATCATTGAATTAGTTTGGTTGAAAGATATCTTTGTTTCTGCACAGACTTATCCTCTTGAAGATTTTAAATCCTTATTGTAGTATGTGAGTTCCTCAGAATGTTATAGTGGTGGCCTTTCTGAATCTATATTACTTGATTAAGTAATGTTTCAATGGTTTCATTCTTAAAGTTTAGTTGTATTTCGCTAATACATTCCCAAATCTGCATTTCAAAATTGTTTTTTACCAGAAGTTTCATCAAAGAAGAAAAAGAAGAAAAGTAAAAGCAAGTGAGAACCCTTTTCTGCATTTAATGTCCATTTTTGGTTGAACATTTTGACTTGATAGTTAAATATTTTCTCCTCCTTAATTCTCAGGAAAAAGAAGGAACTGCCTCAGCAAACAGATCCACCGTCTATTCCTGTAATTGAACTTTTCCCATCTGGCGAATTTCCCGAGGGTGAAATTCAACAGTACAAAGACGAGTAAGCATTTGCTGTTTTTCTTTGGTTACAACCTTGTTTACTGCAGTTATAAGCAATATTTGTTTCTAAAGTTGAGTTGGATCAGCTGGTTTGTTTTTATTTTTTTTGCTTTTTCTTTTTATGTTTGTGTTGAGCAACTTTATGGTTTTATTGCACATGGAAAAGAGCCATACTCACAATAAGTTTAATGGAGTTGATCATGTGAATTTGGATTGTAAACATTGTTTCTGGTCTTCTTTTCTTTCTTTTTATCTGTCTGTGGTCCTTCCCCTGTATGTGTTACTTTTATATTCTTTGTACTTGTGCTGTTATGGAACTACAGTCTTGAAGTTGTATGCCAAAGAAAAAGGAAAAGAAAACCTATATACATATAATGGAGGTGATGTACGTTGTGTGTTTATGTTATTGAGATCATTTATTTTTTATTTTTTTGATCTTTTTCATGGTCTTCCATGCTATATTTCCAGTTTGTTTGGTTTTTGTGCCTAATTAGGCACTTTCAATACTGTTGTAGGAAAAAGGGAACAGTGTTCTCTGCAGGAAGATAATTTTCTGCCCCTTTAATGAAGTCTGACCTAACCTATCATTAAAAAATTTATGGCCAAGAATGCTTATTTTACTTTCTCCATGGTAATAATCACAATTGTATTTTAATTAACTTTTGTCCATGATAGATTTTATTTTGTTCTAATATACTTACATTTCTGTTCTCTTTATGCACAAGTATTTCAGAAGTTAACATTTAATCTGGCATTCATGTATCAGTAATCTGTGGAGGACCACATCTGAGGAGAAAAGGGAGTTGGAGCGCCTTGAGAAACCAAGATACAATTCGGTTCGCCGAGCAGCAGAAGTTCATCGTCAGGTTGCTATGTGGTCTTAGATGTTCTTTTGTTTCTGCATGAAATAAATACCAAACTTTTGTATGCCATCATAACTAGTTAAATTTGACTTGGATACTATCATTATTATGTTTCGTGGCTGCATTAAGGAAAAGAAAAAATAAAAGAAGAAGAAGAAGAAGAAGAAAATAATCTTATCTACAGAATTATTGCACATTTCAATTTGAGGGGGTAACGAAAAAAAGAGAAAACTAATCGCAAAGGATGGGTTCAACCAAGAGAGGGGTCTAAATCTAGTAGAGCGACTACTTGGGATATTTATATCTCACAAGTTTCCGTACTACTAAGGTTGTAGGGTGTGGTAGTAGTCTCTTGCTAACTGTGAATGATAAAAGGGAGAGCGAGTTCTGGGTATAAAATAAAGGGAAAAACACTAAGATTTTGAAAATTTCCTCATCATTATTGGTTGTACACATTCACGTGAGCACTGTTTACTTCTTAATAGGTTCGGAAATACATCAGAAGCATCTTGAAGCCTGGAATGCTAATGACTGACCTCTGTGAGACATTGGAGAACACAGTTCGTAAACTAATATCGGAAAATGGTCTGCAAGCAGGAATTGCATTTCCTACTGGATGCTCCCTGAACTGGTAGTTTTATATTTGTCATTTGAGGTTGCATTATTTGATATTTATTTGGTTGTGTTGTTATTTGAAGCTATTTTCTGTTGTCAGGGTTGCTGCACATTGGACCCCGAATAGCGGAGATAAGACTGTACTTCAGTATGACGATGTGATGAAGTTGGATTTTGGGACTCATGTTGATGGTAATTATGTTTTGTTTCATCTAGTGTGTTTTACTGCCCATATTGTTCAGTTCATGTGTAATGCATCATTAAGGAGTTGTCATATAGCATGAGTGGTTGAGTTTGCAGGATATATAGTTGATTGTGCATTCACAGTGGCATTCAATCCCATGTTCGATCCATTGCTTGAAGCCTCACGTGATGCAACCAATACAGGCATCAAGGTACTGAGCCTCCTAAATAAACAGTTTATTATGTATGCCTGTTTCCATGATTTTAATCAGTTTAGCATTTATTTTTTCAATGTACAGACTTTCCACATATTCTCCTCTCTCCAGAAGTAGTATCCATGCCTCAAGATTTTGGGATCATAAACATAAATAAACACTTTGGTAGAAATTTGTGTTTACTAAATATGCATTTGCATATACAAATTTTGTTTTTCTGGTCTGTGGTTGAAATTATATCACTGGATATTGTAATTTCTATAGTTGTGTCAGCCTTCCTGGAAAATTAGAACACCAGTGGGTGAAACTACTACCTGATTCTATAAGCTGATTTCTGCATACAATCTGCCTTATTATTATTTTATTCTTCGTATAGGAAAGCATTACTTTTTATGACTTGTGTGATAGCTATTTATATTTCAATAATATTATGAGTACCACAATCATTTCTAGGTGGGCTTGGGTGGAGAAAATTGAGAGGATTGGGTTTATCTCTCGGCTTTCTGCTGGGGCAAAAGGAAAAGTTGCTGATAGAAAGGAATTTTTTAAGGATTGTTGCTCACCTGGGACCACTTCTTTGCCTCCCTTGACTTTTTTTTGAGCAACACATAACACTCAGAACATAACATGCAATCTCCAATTGTTGTCTCCTTTTGATCTATTTGGAATTTCCTATTATTCATGATATGTACTTGGAAATCTGATTGCATTTTGTGACATTCGAAGGTCTTTTACCCATTAAGACAATGCCATTTATAGTAATTTAAATTGTTCAGGAAGCTGGAATTGATGTCCGTCTTTGTGATGTTGGTGCTGCAATCCAAGAGGTTATGGAATCATACGAGGTTGAAATTAATGGAAAGGTTTTTCAAGGTATAATGCTTGTGTGAATTTTTTTTTGCTAAGTAAAATTTACAATTAGTCCAACAAGTATACTTATGGAAAATATTTCAACCGTGATGTTTATGTGAAGGTATTTGGTGTCCGTGTTTCTACAGATGGTTATGCTTTGCTTTCCTTGCAAACTATAGATGATTTAGTTTTGTTTCTGTCAGTTGTGTGTTTAAACATCTTTAGTCAATGGGTTTGTTCGTGATGATAGTGCTATTATCATAAATTCTATTCGAAGGAAATCATAGGATTTATAGCTTATTTGCAAATGAAGCAAACTTCATTTGAATTATGGAAATCAAATGCTCACTGGCTTAGCAGATCTTTGTGTTTGTCTCCAAAATTTATCATATCTTTTGAGTAACAATGTGTCCTACTATTTTCACACCACTCTTTAGTCTCCACGCGATAATTGAATATTAGGCTACCAGTATGCTCTTTTTTGCTTTGGGGATATTCTCCAACCACTCAAAAACTTTGTTATATGTTTACCCAGATAATTCTGTTACATCTTTTCGTTGTATCTTGTTTCCTTCTATTTGGCTAATGAATTCATGGTTTGTGGTTTATGTCTGTAGATTTGGTTGTATATCATATGGTTATATGTCTATGAGTAAATGGAAATGTTAATTTTTGTGTCAGTTAAAAGTATCCGGAACTTGAATGGACACAGCATCGGCCGATATCAGATCCACGCCGGAAAATCTGTCCCCATTGTGAAAGGAGGGGAGCAGACAAAGATGGAAGAGGGTGAATTTTTTGCCATTGAAACCTTTGCATCAACAGGTGGTTATGTTTGCATGTATCATCAAATTATCTTGCAAAATGGCTGGCATGGAGTGTGCACCTCAATCTAGTGTGTAATTAATCATTTATTTTATATGTTCAGGGAAAGGATATGTCAGAGAAGATCTAGAGTGCAGCCACTACATGAAAAATTTTGATGTGGGCCACATCCCACTGAGGCTTCCCAGAGCAAAGCAACTATTAGCAACAATCAACAAGAATTTCTCTACATTGGCATTCTGTAGACGGTATTTGGATCGCCTGGGAGAGACTAAATATCTAATGGCGCTGAAGAATTTGTGTGATTCTGGCATTGTTCAGGTATCTCTCTCTTTTTAGCATTATTGACTTCTATTGATGTTTTCCCGCATGCTTCTTAATCATCCTTTTACTTGACTCCAAGTTTCCATCTTTTTGTAAGGGAGCTCTGAGCAATTCTTCCCAATTGCTTCATTTGCCTCTTGCTTTATTATCTGCTAACAACAATTTCTCCATTTCCTCTGGTATTTAATTTAAGAGTTGGGTGCATACATTAGTAGAATTAGAAGATGAGATATGATAACTTCCTGGTTTCATTTACCTTTCAGTGAAGCAACTATAGATAACATAAAGGGTTCTGCTGGTGGTGTTAATACAGATTCGACAATTCTGTTGAGATTCTTAATTATTTCAAGTCGTTCATTTATTCATTCATTTTTATGTGATGTTGGGATTTAAAGTTCTGGTTTAATTCAATTGCCAAGGGTAAGTTGATTTTTGAATGAACTAAATAAATATGCATTTCCAAAATGATTCTTTCTAATGATGCACCTAGCTATAATATAAAAGGACTGCTGACAAATATTTTCCTTGAAAACTTACATTAAGTTGGTTACTGTGTTTTTGATCTTCAGCCTTATCCTCCTCTCTGCGATGTCAAAGGCAGCTATGTGTCTCAATTTGAGCATACCATCTTACTACGGCCGACCTGCAAAGAGGTGATATCAAGAGGCGATGATTACTGAGATAGATTTTAATATTAAAATTTTATGAGTAACTACTTGCATGATCTGTATTTGTATCTTTACTTTTTTGGTACTGTAAAATTTTCTGTTGAAACTTGTGTGTTTTGCATATTATGATGTTAGCTACTTGATATTTGAATCAACTTAAAGGCAAGCCTGGAAGATAACCAAGTTCACTCCTTATGAGATGATGCTCATGGGAAGGGTTGGTTGTCTGAATCACAGTTTTAATAATTGGTTTATGATTGTAATACCTATATATGTATTTCTAATTATAGGTACCATCTTTGGGAAAATTTGTAACAAAAGTGGAATCCATTTGAGAAAAATTAAAGGCTGGATAAAGATCTTAATTAACGTTTGATGAAAAGAGAATTGAAAATTTTCAATTAATGGCAGCTGGGGGGTTTGGTTTGGTTTTCGTTTACATTGAGTAGGTTTGGTAAATTTTAGGTTGTGATTGTAAAAATTTAAACCAAAAACATCTTATCATAGTAATTGATGATAGATTGGTTTAATTAATTTTTCGGTTTTACATTTTTCTATGCACTTTAATTGTTAAAATATTTTTTAACAACTTTTAATAATAATCTATATTTTACGCGGTACGTATAACAGATTCGAAAATTTATCGGGCTAAAAATGTTTTTGGATATTAAAAGTTTTAATTTTTGGATATAACAATTAAAACCTCAAAATGTTGCAATGGGTTATCTTTGGTAACTTGATCCATAGGCTGACGTTAAAAGCATTAAAAAAAAAAGATTTAACAAAAAAAATAAATGTTTATTTATTAAATTAAAAAAATAAAAATAAAAAATTTTATTAGAAAATACTGAAGTATGCTATTTTCAAACAAAAATACTCCTTCGTAATAATTATATTGCCTAGATTATCTCTAATTCAATTTACCTCTCCTCTCTCAAAATTTTTTATTTTTTATTTTTCATCTCTTCCTATCCCATTATCTCTTTTTTCTCGTATGTGAAAACTCAATTTGATCATCAACCATAGTGGTGTTTAATGGGCTTGAACTAATGGATTTGAATCGATCGGGATCGGTTTGATGGTTTTAATTTTCTAGAACTGATCCGAATCGGAAGTTCTAACGATTCGATCCGGTTCAACGATTCATGATAGATAAAACCGAATCAGAACCGAAATTGGAACAATAACGGTCCAGATTAGTCTGAATCAATTCGTCAAACGGTTCCGATTCTGAGCCAGTTTTCGGACTAGTTTTGGGCCGGTTCTGATTTTATTAATTTAATTTAAATTAATTAATTAAAATTTTATTTAGTAATATTAACTTAAAGTCTTAAACTTTATTTGTTATCATCTTTGTTGATTTATTATTAATTTTACACATTTCATAAA
>JAVXUL010000010.1:1850460-1863470 GCA_035590515.1 Trichilia minutiflora
CTAAAATACGATTAGAATCCAAATACGTGCAATGCATGTTAAACCCGAATTCCTAACATCGAACCATTTTTCGAATTCGTTTAAAACCCTCGTTAGATCTCGGATTACCAAACCATTATCGCTACGGACCCACATTGTGACTAAACCAATGCATTTTGACTTATACTCGCGATTCGAACTAGTGGGCCCCACTCCTTCGTTGGAACAGTAACCAGAGTTACTGTTTATGTTTATCCAAAATCTCTGAAATCATAAATCTAACTTCCTACGACTTCTACGACTCCCCTACAACCTACATTATGCCTTAAAACTAAAATATGAAGGCTAGATCTACGAAAACTCATACGAAAACCCATACGAATCAATGTGCATAAAAACGTGAAATAAATATGTAGACGAGGTAGAAACGGAGCTACGAACCTCGTGGTGTGGTTGGTTTACTCCGATTTCGCCTCTAACTCTAAAAGCCCCAATTTCCCTCAAGAACCCTAGCTTTTCTTTAGCGCGAATCTGTTGTCCTATCGCCAAATTAACGCTTCCAGCTTGACGAACACGTAGAATAAAACTTGCGGGTGAAAAGAAATTGAAGTTTGGATAAAATATGGGTGGATCTAGAGAGAGAAATGGAGAGAATGAGAAAGGAGAGGAGAAGAAGAGAAAATGGAGAGAAACCCTTAAATTTCGGACCCCAGACCCCTATTTATAGAAAAAGGGTGAAATTACCATTTTGCCCTTAAGTTTTCTTAAGGAAGAAGCTTCTAGAAAGGGACAATTTCGTCATTTCACGCCGATTCGATCAAACGAATCAAAGATTCGTTTGACCGAACCACCCCCTTCGATCGAACAAATAGCACTTCGTTCGAACGAATCCTTCGGTGCTATAGAAGTCAGAGAGCTTGCAAATGTTCGGTTGAACGAAACAAGGTTCGGCCGAATAAATCCACACTTCGGTCGAACGACTCTCTCATTCGGTCAAACGAAACCCAATTCGATCGAACGAATCTGGAGCCAAAATTTTCCAGAGAGTCTATAAAAACTTTGGTCAAACGAATCACCCTATTCGATCAATCGAACCCGCCAAAATTTGAATTCTCACTTAAATATTGCCCACACGAGCCTAGAATTACACCCACAACCACATGAAACATGAAATGAATGCTAACGTAAGAACTGGAGAAGTAGAAAATGACGAATATACCCTCGGGGTAAAACACAGGATGTTATAATTAACACCTCCGTATACACCTCAACTTAATGGTGTAGCAAAAAGAATAAATCGTACCTTATTGGATATGATGCAATCAATGGTTAGCTTTACAAACTTACCATTGTACTTATGGGGATATGCTTTACAAACCGCTACGTACATCCTCAATAAGGTTCTTACAAAATTAGTCCAAAAGATCCCATATGAGATAATAAGTCCAAAAGATCCCATATGAGTTATAAAGTGGTAAAAGACCTAACTTTAATTATATGAAGGTTTGGGGTTGTCCGGCAGAGGTTAAACTCTAGTTGTCCAGAATATTCTCTATGAAAGATTTAGGGGATGCAACTTATATTCTCGGGATACGAATCTATCAAGATAGATCGAAAAAGATAATAGGATTATTTCAAAGATTGTATATAGAAAAGATGCTGAAAAGATTTAGCATGAAGAATTCTAAGAGAAGTCTCTTGTCCTTCAATCACGGTACTCATCTTTCAAAAGATATGGGTCCAAAGATAGAAGAAGAGCAATAACGAATGTGTGGTGTATCATATGTATCGACTATTGGTAGTTTGATGTATGCCATACTATGTACGAGATCTGATATTCTTTATGCTGTAAGTGTTACTAGCAGAGATCAGGCAAATCCGGAAGAAAAACATTGATCAGTAGTGAGAACAATCCTTAAGTACTTAAGAAGGATTAAGGATTTGATTCTGAGTTATGGATTTCAAGAGTCAGATATTCATGGATACTTGGATTCAGACTTTCAATTTGATGTAGATGATCGTAAATCTATATCAGATTTTATCTTTTTATGTAATAGAGGAACTGTTAGTTGGAAGAGTTCCAAGTAGACGACGATAGCTGACTCTACCACAAAAGTTGAACATGTTACTGCTTCAAAAACAGTTAAAGAAAAGGTTTGGATGCGAAAGTTTGTATCTGAACTTGATGTAGTTCTTAGCATGTCTTATCCGATAAGCGTATTATGTGATAATACACGTGCTATTGTACAAGCAAAGGAACCAAAAGCACAAAAAAATCCAAGCATATTCAACGGAAGTATCATATTTTGAGAGAGTTCGTTGGTGCTGGAGACATTCTAATTCAGAAGACACTATCAGCTAAGAATGTAGCTGATCCTCTTACTAAAGCGATGACACTAAAGCAGCTAAACCAGTATTTTTAGAAGATAGGTATTAAATACAACAGCGAATGGTTTTAGTATAAGTGAGAGTTTATTAGTGTAGTATGTCCCAAAACCATTAATGTTGTTAGTTTGGGGCATTTTGTATTGAATTACTTTAAATGATATGTACTGTACATATTCATTAATAAAGAAATTATTTCTGATTCAAATGTGTATGCTACTTTCTCTTGTTATACATACTAACGATAGAGTATACATATGAATAACTCAGATAATAAAGTTATCAATATGTTCCCTATATAAGTCATATTGATTGGGTATCAATGTTGTATAGTAAATACACTTAATATCTCCGGTAAATATCATTAGATGCTATTAGTGCGGGTAACATGATAGTCGTGTTATTAGGATATTAGGGTTTTGACTCCAAGCGAAAACTGATATTAGGGTTTTGACTCTCGTAAGCCCTAACTTAGTTAGGATTAGATGAATGGAAGGAATTTACTCACATGGTACGTGCAATCAAGAGTAAAAGATTTAATGAAGATTTTCTTCATTGTGATTTAAGGACTATGGCATGTTGCTAGATGTCAATCATAATCGTTAAGTAATCAAACAGTTCAAAACAAACTTGATAAGATCATTTTTGACTTACGGCTACTATTACAATGAACCAAGAGGTTACAACCATAAACTTGTATTTATCCTTGCTATTAGAGAGATTAAATATGTAAGAGGGCTGGTATTTTCGGAGATAATATAAAGTCAAAAAGTGTAAACATTTACACGTTAAATAGTTTAATGAACCCGAGAGCTTTCTAAAATGACTTGAATATAACTTATGATAAGTTATATTATTCTATTTATATTTAGATATAAAAAGGAATTGAAAAATATTTAATCAAAGTTGGTTTGACCAAATTATGGACCTAAATGTCACAAAACCAAAGTAAATGGGGACTTTGTGATATTTTATATTTTTACTTAGAAAACTTGCTCCATAAGCTTTGGATCCATTAGTTTTTGACTAAAAGATCAAGGGCAATTAAGTAAATGCATAGGTACCTATATAATGAGTCATTTTTTATTTTTTATGAATTTAAGCATTTTTAGCAAAAAAATTAAAAAATTAACATTTACTCTCTCTCTTTAAAATTCGACCGAGTAAGGGATAAGCAAAAGTTTGATTTTTCTCTTGAGATCTTGTGTTTTCAAGGTTGATCTTCTTCTCATAACACTAAATGTTAGTGTTAATTTGCTTATTTTTGCATGTTTTTGGCCTAATCTTTGATATATATTACTAAACCTTAAATAAATGGTTTTGGTTACAACAACTTGGACTCACCGAACTATGTTATAACAAGACTATCTATACTTAGGTACAATAATTTAATTGAGATTAATAGCTACATATAAAATCATATGGTAACCTCGAACTCATCTCCAACAATATCACCTTTATAAATTAATAAATTATCAAAAAAAATTAAAATTATATTATTATGTAAATTAATTGATTTATTAATAAAATTAACTCTATTATAAATTAGAAATAATATTTTTATATATTATAAGTTACACAAATTAATATAAAGTTAAATTATCAATGATTATACCCAATTATTTTTTAATACTTTTTACTATTTAAATATTTACTAATAAATTTTTTATAAATATAAAAATAATATAGAAATTATTTTTTTTCTAAATTCTTTATATATATATATATATATATATATATATATATATTGGTTAACACACATTACTTTCTTTGCTAAAAAGCAAATAATATGAACTTTAAAGTTTAACGTAGTAATGATTGTTATACATTTAATCGAATATTAATTGAATGTCCGTGCGAGACTCTCGTGACTTTTCAAGAAGTTATATCATAATTATTAATTAGTTGTTCACTCTAATTCAAGTGCCGATCAATAAACACTATATAAGCCTTGAAAATAGATCTGTTATAATTTGTAATAGGATAGCATAATGTGAAGGTGAATATTATAGTTTATTGTGATAATGATTAATGTAATTCAAACTAATTTTAAAATATCTAGCCATGCAACTATCAAAGTTTAATGTGGTAATGATTATTATGTTCTGAAATCAATTTTAAACTATTTAAGTTGCTCAATTATCGATCTAGATGCTACAGATTAAAAAATAAAATTCTAAACTTGACTGATTTAATTGAAGCTTAAAACTAAAATTTTAAGAATTAAATAGTAATTTTGACATATGTTATCTTTTTATTGATTTAAAAGTACTTTTTTTTTAGTTTTTTAGCTTTTTATTTCTTAAAATTTTGTGACAAAAAATTTATTAACTGAATTATAAACTCAAAAAAATTTTAGTCTCAATTTTTTTAGTGTAGTCTGAATTTCACAAAATCTAATCCAATCTAATCTGTAACCATGTCTACTACCAGTAATGCAGATGGAACCATCAAAGATGAAAGTTTGACTTGAAAGAGGAGGTGGTGACAATGACTATGGTGTGAGGGATGCGCAAAAATATGATTCGAACCTCTAATTCTCAACGTCAACCTATACTAGTGATTTTAGAAACCATATTTTAAAAAGTTCTGTTAGATTTCAATTATATGCAACTTCTCGATGGATTCCTATTTGCTTTGCATGTCGAAATGTAAACTAACACATAGTATTTTTGGTTAGCCTATACTCAAGGGCAAGTCCCTTTAAAGATACACTCGACCTTGCTATTAGGGCATAGGTAATTGCAACTATGCACTATTCTGTATTTGCAACTATGCACTATTCTGTATTTGATCCCAACCAAACTTTTTTGTTTTATTCTCGAGTTATAATTTGACGTGTAAATGAGTTGAATTATTCGTACTTAAATTCATAGGACTCTTTGAAACAAATTTAAGTAATGTAACCGAATTAAATTGAGTCTAATAAATTTTAAATTTTATAATAATAAATATAAAAAATATAAATTTGATCGAATTCGAATATTAAATTTTTAAATCGAATAAATTTCGAATAATTCACTATATTAACTTGACTCAACTTAATTACACCCCTAACCGTAATAACAAAAATGCTTGATCAATTCACTTACTTAGGGTGAGTTATCCTTATCCTTTATGGTTCTCTTTAAAATCTTTTGAATAAAAAATAGTTATATTACATTTACAAAAATAATATTGGTCTTGCTATTTATAAAAATAAATCAAACTCAAATTATATCACACTTTAGATTCAATTTTATTAATTCAAATTTGTTAGTGCGATCACTCGTTCACACCATACAATAATAATTGAGAGACAAATAATTTTTAAATTTTAAAAATTTAGTAAAACATATTAATCCGATGTTTCTTTATTTATTTTACCAATAAAAAAAATTCATACCTCAATGGCTCCGAATCCCTTTCTTGGTTCACGAGTCCAACAATACAGGCCTTATAGGTCATTGATGGGTGACATGTCTAGCTCATTCTCTAATGTGTATTTCGTTCAATTTTAAGTTTCTAAAAATTGATTCCTTGGATCTCTTCTTTTCGGACACACAAAATTGAAGAACGAAAGAGGCCAACTCTGCGCAGGTTTGGTCACTAACAAAGGTCTAAAGTCCTACAGAAATCCCGCGTATAAACACTATAAATATGGTCACAATACAGAGACAATTAGAATGTTTTTATTCCTTTTTTAAAGCACAAACGAAAACCCAAAACCAAAAACTACACTTCCCGGTCTAATAATTGACATCAGAACCTCATGGGGCTCCAATCATAATATTTGCTAGATTATGAAGCTTTTGTGGATTCATCTCCTGGTAAATCATCTTCATCATGGTAGATGTTCTCTGCCATCTGCCATATTTGGAGAATGTTATCTTCCGCTACACTTGAAATAACACAATCTTCACATGAGTTCCAGGAAAAATCTGAAATTTTACTCGTATGACCACCATGAATAAAGAGCAACTCTGGAGGACCATCTTCAGCATCCTCTGGGGTCTGTTCCTCATCAATCCTGGTAAAGAGAATAAGAAAAACAAGTCCAATTAATAAAAGCAAAACAAAATAGAATCAATCATTAAATTACTGAAGTTTGCACGCAGATGGATGAGAGAGACCCAAGATGGACTGAGGAAGAGATTTCATATTTAGTGGGAAGAAACATACAATTCATTGATATTACAGAAATTGCCATGAGAGTGCAGTCAATTATTAGTTTCTATGTTGGATCTCTTCTTTTAGGACTCAAGAAATTAAAGAATGAAAGAGGCCAGCTCTGCGCAGGTTTTGATCACTACCAAAGGTCTAAAGTTAACTTACATTGTTGGTAAACCCTACAAAAATCCCAAAATTAAACACTATAAATATGGTCACCATACAGAGATAATTAGAATGCTTTTATTCGTTTTTTTAAGCGCAAACAAAAAACAAAGATAAAAAACTCACTTCCCATTCTAATAATTGACATCAGAACCTCATGGGCCTCCAATCATATTTGCTAGATTATGAAGCTTTTGTGGATTCATCTCCTGGTAAATCATTTCATCATGGTAGATAAAACATACAATCCATTTATATTAAAGATAAAATTGTCATGAGAGAGCAATCATTTCATCAAATTTTAATTTGTTAGTCAATTACTGGTTTCCATTTATTATGCAATCAATTTACAATTCTAATAATGGCCTCACGTAAAAGAACATGATCACTTGAAATTACAAGACCATGAAACTACAAGGATATACCTGCTAAGGTCCCACACCATAAGCCTTCTACCCAGACAACAAGAAGCTAAGATTGTCTCATTCTTTGGGTTCCATCCAACTTGGAAAACCTCCTCCCTTTTGATCATATTGCATCCATAACAAGAAATATATTAAAACTTACATTTTGTTGGTTGAAAGTACGATGGATTAGGAAAACTAGTAATGACAACTCAAAATAAAGAGAAGAAATTAGTCCAAAACACAATGAAGCATTCTGTCCCAAATGCAAAACTATCAACAGAGAGAATCCTTACTTGTGACTATCAAACGTGTGGAGAGCAGTACTAATCTTGCGCAAATCAAATAACTTAACTGTCTTATCAGTAGATCCCGTGGCCAAAATCCATTCGTTGAAGGGGTTGAAAGCTAAGCAGTTAACCTAACACAATAATTTCACACATTAATAAGTCATATCGCACAAACAATGTGAAATGCTATTTCTGAAGTACCAAAGCACTTGCAGAGAAGACAGTAATACTTGAAGTTTACAGATAAGTTATCACCCGAAGGAAACATTATTAAATGAATCAATTTAAGGACAAGATGCACCATTTGCTGCAACAAAGCAGACTGATATATAGAAGTTATAATTTCAATTCTTACAGAACAGTTTTTGGCCTAAGGCTCTTCCAGGTTTCTAAAAGAATGAGGGTTGATCAATCTAGCAGAAGAGATTAAAGTGACAATCTAAGGCAAAAAAGAGAAAAGGGTTCTAAAAGATCCTGAAAGCACTTATATATAGATCCTGAAAATAGGTATATATCAGTAAATTAACTAATGAAAGAATAAAATTATAATAAAGAAAAAAAAAAGCTTTATTACAAGGTAAGGGGTTTGCAGTAAGCAATTATGAGAGGCTGATCTTCCCAACAAAAATTGAAGTTAAATAAAAAGGAACAGGACAAACATTGAAAACTAGTATTGTGGTAAATATCTGAAGCAGATGGTTTCTCTTGTGTCTGTGTGTGCATGTATACATCTCCTCATAAGAGATTCTAAAACTTGGAGATACCCACCTCACTCTGGTGAGCAACAACAGATTGTACGGGTTTGCCAACAGATTGCGTTCTCATATCCCATATAAGCAGGTATTGGTCATCCCCAACAGAACCAAATAAGTATTCATGCCTCAGATGCCACGCTACGTCTTCTACAACACCTTCATGAACCGATTTAAACCATTTTCAATATTGAAAAATCATGTTTCAAAAATACAATTCTTGAACTGTCTAAAGTTGATTGATGACATAAAAAATTTTTGGTCTTCACTATATCAGGAACTTTAATCAGACACAAAAGGCTAGTAGCAATGCATTTTTTTTCTTTGGATATATAAATCTATCTTCTTCTTTTTTTGCAACAAGGTAGACATTGTAAACCCCAGAAGGGTGGCATCAACTAAAAAGGATGACCAAGGGATGACAATGCTCTGCTCAAAATTTTTGATGGATCACGACCTGGAGCACTTCATATTCCTCATAGCCCAGTGACAAGGTACAAAAAAAGGCCAGAATATAGCCCGAATCCAAAGGATATAAGGAGGGGAAGACTCGAATCATGACAAATCTAGAAGAGATAAGAGCAAAGGGTGAGTTATAGAAGAAAGGGAAATTGAGGTTTATGTTAGGAGGTTAATAAAAGATTTGGAGAATAAAAGGCATAAGATCAACAATGGAGTATTGATCCAACACCATGCTCTAGGTCACATTCTAAACCCGCCTTTTCCCAATAGATATTGGACCTAGTGCTACCTCGAAAGTTAAAGATGTCATAAATAACCCCTTTCACATAAAGAATTGACCTCTCCCATCACACTAATTCAAGAACTAAATGAATATCAGATGTGTCACTTCTTTTTATAAACACTAGAGGGACAAGTTAAGAAATGGTTCATAAGCCTAACTCCCAACAATATCCTTAACTTTGGTCAATTATGTAATATATTTTTTAACAATTTCACGAGAACTATCTTGAATATAAAATCCCTGAACTCATTATTATTAATAAAGTCAAGAGAAGGAGAAAACCTTAAGAATTTTGTTAGGAGGTACTATAATAAGGTCATAGAATTAGGGCTTTTTTGTCATCCATTGATTTTAGAAGACTCCCAAAAAAATTTGTATATGAACAGGGATGGTATGCTATTTGAAAGCATTCCATCACAACCTATAAAATGGCTATCACCTAATTGATGGTATGGCTAATTAGCTAAACACGATCAAGGACTTAGATATATTCTAGTACATTTGCCACATATGCGGAGCCTGCCCATTACTGAAGAAACTCTACAGTTAAGAATGGATTCTTGGATAACTATTGATTGTATATATTTGTTTATTTTTTAATTATTTAAATTTATTATTTAAGACATCCTACAATTCATTTTGATGTATTTGAAAGTATTTAAGTAGACAACTGATCAATCCCGATGTATTTAAGATAAGTCCCCATTAATCCGTACGGAAAAGCTAAAAAGATGGCTGAATATGTAATCCTGGATTTCTCTAAACGTTCGCTCATGGCAATATATTTTGTGTAACATTTAGAGGCTGTTCTTTTTTTTTTTTTTCCCTTAACGCTTAATTGTCTAAATTTCCATTTAAGTAATTAATTTGTTTGTTTTTTATGAACTTTTAAGATAAAGTAAATTTTTTTTCTACTTTTTGCTGAATATTAGAAGTCTGAATTATTCTTACTTAATTTTTTTCATTAAAAAATTACACAACTTGAAAATTTTGATATAACAAAATAATATAATTATCATTTTTTTGTTTTATTTTATAAGAATATAAAGGTAAAAGCATTAATTTTAAGACCTTTTTTATTTGAAAAACAAACAATTTAGTACTTATATCGTATTTTTGATCAAAAAACAAATAGATCATTCAGATTCAAACATTTAGACCTATTCACAATTCAGATTTTTCGAACATTCAGTATAAAAAACCAATGCTACCTTAATTTATTCTCACCATGGCATTTTAGGCTGTCATTCACTTCGGATGGCATTAGAATGAGCTATGTCTGAGAAGTCATACATGATCCTGTCTTACGAACAAATTTATCTGCAAAATGGGGTGCTGATGACAGTCAGCTAGTAGTTGACTCATGATTTCTTCCCTTAATTTTTCATTCCTAAAATTTAATCATAATTACTCATGATTATGATTAGAGAATCACAGTTTTTGTGAAAATAATTTCCAGAAAATTCAATGTCATCGGGTCAGATCCAGAGGGTAGATTAGGTGAAGCTCCGAAACCTTAATTACGAGAGCATGGACAAATTTCTGGTGGTTGAAATTCTATTTGTAATAGCTATTGAATATGTATCTTCCCTAAAAGGATATTGTAATCTCTTCAGCCCAGGAATAATTCCACGACCTGCATCTAAAGGTTATAAGATAGTTTTTCAATCAATTGAGAGGGTAGATTCTTTCTTTGTCACATCTATCTTATTCTGATTCTATTATGGTGTAATAGTTTTAGAGAGGTCCCAGTTATTCAAATGCATTTTAACAGATAATAATAGCTTAATAATTCAATCGTGATATGCATACACAGGTACACCTGCACCTCTCATGATTTGTTTGTTTATATTCTTCTACCTCCGGTACGAGTAGTAGTACTATACATCCCAAAGGGTATAGCTCTACTGATAAATTGAATCCATTTCATCATGGCTTCCTTTTACAATATTTTTTACTAAAATGTTGGGTTGGTCGGTCATAACGTAAAGAGATTAAAATAATATATATATATATATATATATTTTACTTATATTGTTTTGATGCTAATAAGAGTTGATTTGCATTGAGTTGATGCAAAATTGGAGAGGATGAACATTGTGTAGAATCCAAAATTAGAGTACATAAATATTGCATTGATACAATATTTAGTAGAAGAGATTGTCTGTCTCAAAAGATCAATGCCAGTTGAATTCTTGTTAACATTGCGTTGTAGCAGAAAAAAAAATGGAACTCAAATTTGGTTTGTTTTTTTGCTTAATTCAAGGATAGTTTTGTTACAATAAAATAAAAATAATGGTAAATACGTAATTGCAAATAATCTAGTCTAGTCTAGTCTAACATTTATAAAGGTGGGGACCATCCTGTTGGTTCTTGTCAAATTGTATACTTAAATATTGTTTCGTAAACCTTAGGGACTAAAATATTATTATCCGATTTTTAATATTTGCTGGGCCTTCTGGCAGGCAACCAACAAGTCGATATAGATGAACACGTATCTATAAAGATTAATGAACGATTGAAAAATCTTTAAGAACTTAATACATATAATTAATTTATTCGAAACTTAAAATTTATAAATAGAGGAGGACAAATTTTAGGAACAATCTTAAAAAAATATATTTAATAAAATTCAGCGCCTAAATTTTAGCAGCTTCTTCCAAGAACTAACCCAAGGCTATGCACAAGGATTCATATGTGTTAGGGCAACCGACAGGTCGATGGGATGATCTTAAGCAAACAAGTGTATAAAGATTAATGAACGGTTGAAAAATCTTTAAGATTAATTACATAAATATTTATTATTTAAAATTTTTATTTTATAATAATTATAACTTAAAAATTATTATATTATAATATTAAATAAAGTATAATATTTCTTTTTTTTAATTTTATTTTGTTTAAAAAAAATAATCTTGTTGTAGTAGCTTTTTGTTATATATAGAGTAATACTAAAATTATAAATTTTTTACATTAATTATTATATACAAATTGATATAATAAATATTATTTCTTATGTTAGTTTATATATAATAATTTATATTTTTTAATTTATTCTTTTGATAATATATTAATAAATAACATATTAATCAATTTTATGCTTAATGTAATGGGACTGGAGAATATATATACATTCATTCTCGTAATGATGAAAGCCAAAGCATGCACTTTCTCTTCAAAGGAGACCTTTTGACCTAAATCCCTTGAAGACAAGTGAAATAGAATTAAAATATAGCAAAAGGGAAAAAAAAATTATAATACATAATATATTATTATTGAATGATCGATCATATTGGTGTTTCTCTTCAAAGATGGTCGGCAGAATAATAATTCTATCATAATTTATGACTTATATATTCACAGTCTTAGTCTTGGTCATAATAAATTAACAATCAATCAATCATACACTATCAAAGTAAATTAGGATTTCCTTGTTTACTTTCGAGTGCGAGAGAATAGTTGTACTGATAAATTGCATCAATTTCAATATGTTTTACTAAAATGTTGTGTTGGTTATAAATTTTAACAACATTTTTGTCCCTGATATGAGATTTGTCAAAACAATATTTCAGGATATGGTTTCTATCGTTATACCCATTTGCTGCCGTTAGTGATTTCAGGGGCATCAATATATTAAAAATAATTAAAACAAACCGGTCGAAAGCCAGCCATTTGTCACAAAAATAAAACCCTAAGGGATGCGATTTTGCAACAATCACTCTACCAATTAACACTAGTTGGAGTTGATACAAAATTTAATAGAAGAGATTGTCTCAATGCCAGTTGATTTCTAGTTAATGTTGCGTTGTAGCAGCCAAGATTGAATTCCAATTTGTGTTTGTCTTTTCTTATTTCAAGGACAGTTCTTTTACAAAAAAATAAAAATAATGGCAAATACGTAATTGCAAATAGTCTAACAAATATTTATAACCACAGGGACCATTTTGTTATTTCTTACCAAATTGTAACCTTAAATAACATTGTTTCGATAAACCTTAGGGACTAAATATTATTATCCCATTTTAAAAATTGCTTGGCCCTCGGGCTGGCAGGCAAAGTGATAAAAAAAATATTAAATTATCATCAAGAATTTTATAAAATTACATATTACACCTAAATTTCATCAATTATGGTATATAAA
>JAVXUL010000010.1:1867481-1881749 GCA_035590515.1 Trichilia minutiflora
AAGGAGGCAGGTTAGAGTTTTTTAAAACCCATACTTTCCTTTACATAGAGTTAGAGAGGGGACCTAATCTTTTTAGAAACGTTACGTCGATGGTCAAAAGAGGTACGCACCTCTAATATATAATTGTATTTTATATTCGAATATGCGAGATCTTGGTGAATATAGGAATTATAAAATTCTAACAAGTCAGGTTAGGATTTTTTGAAACCCATACTTCCTTTATATAGAGCTAGAGAGGGAACCTAATCTATTTTAAAACATTGTATTGATAACCAAAAGAGGTATACATCTCTAACACATAATTGTATTCTATATTCGTATATGTGAGATCTTAGTGAATATAGAAATTATAAAATTCCAACAAGTCTTGTTAGAATTTTATAATTCCCATATTCACCAAGATCTTGTATATACGAATATAAAATACAATTATGTGTTAGAGATGCATACTTCTTTTGACCATCGACGCAGCGTTTCAAAAAAGGTTAGGTCTTTCTCACTATTCTCTAATTTATGACAGCCTACTCAATGGGAAGGAGGCAGGTTAAGGTTTTTTGAAACCCATACTTTTCTCTATATAGAGGTAGAGAAGGGACCTAGCCTAACCTTGATTGATCTTTGTTGGGCTTCCTCATTAAAGGCCTCAATATGACCCATGGCTTACATTGATAGTCAAAACTAGCCCATTATAGACATTAAGCCTAACTTTCTTTAAATCACATAATTGGGTCCTCTTTACTCAATGACTATGACATTAGCTCGTTTTTAATAAAATCATAATAACAATTTAATGTAAGCCCACAAAAAATCCAATAATTTTTACCTAGTTTCAAAAGTAAAATTGTAAAATATATTTAGTAATATTAACTTTTAATTTTCTTAAAAAACATAAACTTATAATAAAACTCACTCATATTTTATTTAGTTTTTTATAATAATTGTATGATCACAACACTTTAATATCAAATATATATTTTTTATTCTTCAAATTTAGCCTATCGAATATCGAATGTAACGACATTCAAAAAGAAAAAAAATATTGTTGTTTTTTTTCTCTTGATTATGCTATGCAGAAATAGAAAAAATTTGAAAAGTTCAATTTATAACTAATTGAAAAAAAATATTTTTGGTAAATTCTAAACCATATTAAAAATTTAAAAATCTCTTCTATTTGAAAAAAAATATCTGAGACCCCAAAAGCTTCCTATACGTCAGCACCCCTTGAAAGATATACTAACATCGAGAGGAATGCCATATAAAAAACCAGATGTCAAGTAGTTATGGTAATGCAAGGATTCATATACGTTAGGGTAACTGACAGGTCGATAAGGATGATCTTAAGCAAACATATGTCCATAAAGATTAATGAACGATTGAAAAATCTTTAAGATTAATTACATAAATATTTATTATTTAAAATTTTTATCTTATAATAATTATAACCAAGGTTATTAAAATCGTTTCCTATTTGAAAAAATAGAACGTAAAAATGGAGTTTTTAACAATATATAAATAATAAAAAATTTAAGATATTTTATAAATTAATAAAATTAAAATGTTAAAATATAAATTTTACTGACCTGAAAAATCAGAATGAAAATAATTTTTCAATTCTTACAGAACAGTTTCTGGCCTAAGGCTCTTCCAAGTTTCTAAAAGCATGAGAGTTGATCAATCTAGCAGAAGAGATTAAAGTGACAATCTAAGGCAAAAAGGAGAAAAGGGTTCTAAAAGATCCTGAAAGCAGGCATATATAGATCCTGAAAATAGGTATATATTAGTAACTTAACTATCTAAAGAATAAAATTTGAATAAAGAAGAAGGAAAAAAAAAAGCTTTATTCCAAGGTAAGGGATTTGCAGTAAGCAATTATGAGAGACTGATCTTCCCAACAAAAATTGAAGTTGAATAAAAAGGAAGGGATAAAAATTGAAAACTAGTATTGTGGTAAATATCTGAAGCAAATGGTTTCTCTTGTGTCTATGTGTGCATATATACATCTCCTCATAAGAGACTCTAAAACTTGGAGATACCCACCTCACTCTGGTGAGCGATAATATATTGTACGGGGTTGCCAATAGGTTGTGTTCTCATGTCCCATATAAGCAAGTATTGGTCATCCCCAACAGAACCAAATAAGTATTCATGCCTCAGATGCCACGCTACGTCTTCGACAACACCTTCATAAACCTATTTCAACCACTTTCAATATTGAAAAATCATGTTTCAGAAATACAATTCTTGAACCGTCTAAAGTTGATTGATGACATAAAAAAATTCTAGTCTTCACTATATCAGAAACTTTAATCAGACACAAAAGGCTAGCAACAATGCATTTTTTTTCTCTGGATAAATAAATCTATTTTTTTTTTTGCAACAAGGTAGACACTGTAAACCCCAGAAGGGTGGCATCAACTTGTTTGTATCAAGAACAATTCAATATTGATAAAGACCTGTACCTTAAAAATCTGCATCGCCTCAACAGCCTTATTCTTGGGGGTTGCATTGATGTCCCACAAACATATTTGAGCATCGTCTGAACCACTAAGCAAATAACCATGCTTGAACTTGCTCCATGACAAACCATATCCTTCAGTGCTGTGGCCCCTTAGCCTCAAATCAGGACTACATGCACCATCCAGAGGAGGCTTAGATGGGTGTTTGCTATAGTCAAAGACATAGACCTCTGCACTAACAGTCTTGGTTGCAATCATAAAAGGATTTTGAGGCATATAACGAGCCCTGTTAACTTCTCCATCATGGTTTATTTGTTGAATTATTTGGACCTGTGACAAAGAGGGAAGACATTTACATATTGACAATTATGTTAGACGGTTCTTACTATCATGCATAAATCAAGAATTGAATCTAATATATAATTTCATCAATCAGCTGCAACAAATTTAAACTAGAATGAAAAGAAACATTAGGGTACAATAAAGTTATGCAAAATCTAGACTTTTTATTGGAATATTGACTACAATGGCAAGGATTAAACTGAAATCCCTATAAAATGCATAGGGAATCTTAACTAAAATAGTAGTACATTTTTCCTGGCAAGAAACAGATATGTTTATCAAAAAAGGAGAGCAAAGGATTACAAAAGTGAACCATAGGTCTTCAATAATCAAAAACTTCCCTCCCTGAACCATATGAAATAGAAAGATGTCTTCAGAGATAAATTAAGCAATCAAGTGCTTATATCATCCAACTGCCTTCCAAAAGAGAATGAAAAACATATATTACTGAAAAATGAATATTTGCATTACTAATTTGTGTTTGACTATTCATTTTTTCATTTTCTAGAAGGGGGGAAGTACCTTGCCATTGGCGCAGCCAAAGCCACCAAAATCAGAGCGGTCATCATCATAATGCCGGGCATCATTCTCAGAGTCATCAAGAGGAAGCTGGACCTGGGCGAGCATGAGATAGTTGGGCTCATTCTCAGAGGTGTGTGTACCAAGGATCATTTTCTGAACTGAATAGTCTTTGCCAGGTGGCTCCTCTCTATCAGGCAACCACTCAACAGTGAGAGAAGGCCATTCAAGGGCATGTGTGATGACGAGATCGTACAAAAATGGAGTGTTCTTCTTCCAAATCTTGTATTCTTCATTTATTAGCCTCTCTTCTATCTCTCCCCTCATCTCTTCCTCGTCTTTTCCCATTGCTCTTTTCTCAATTTCTTACAATTTGTACCAGCCAAGGCCCTACAGTGTGGGAACCAAATAAAACCCTAGCAAATTTATGTGTAGATGAAAACATCAAAATAAGGCATCGAAGACAAGATAGACAAACTCCACAATCTACTCTTTAGAAGCTGGAGCCCATTTTTTGTTATACTTTGAAGGATGGAATTGAAGAAAGAATGAAATTAAAGTAGCAAATTAATTAAGATTTGATCCCAGTGTTTGGTTTAAACATGGAGTTGCCATGACAATGGAAACTGGAATCTAATATGCATTGAAATTGACATTTCCTTTGGTTATAGATTATAAATCAAATAAAACAAAAACCCATTCTTCTTATATAAACATCAAAACTATCTGTCAATTATTCATATAGTACACAGTCCAACATAACAGTAGATGGGAAGTGACAACATAGAATCAGAACATAAGAACAATTATTTTATCAACAAGCGTCCATTCATCTTTCTCTGTATGAACAATAATCTAACAACATCAAGCCTTCAACCATCAAAGAATCTTCACATACATACAGAGCAGCAAGGGGTTGATTTGAGATTTCACCTCATATATATTTTTTCCATCAATAATGCAAAATATTAACATAAACAACGATTTAAGAGTAACATATTTTAATCACTTGGACAAAAAATTCACTTATTATTTACATCTAAAACTAGTTTTTGGATGAGCACACGGAGTACCAGAGCTAGACAAGAATTAACACTCATTTTCATCATAAACATTTTTTCACTCATCTTTTCCAAAACAATAGAATGAACGCTAGGTGCATATATATATATGTAACTGAACAAGATAGTCACAAAAGAAGTAGTTGCTGCATTAAGACGTTGCAGTTGGTGGGTCAGTAACTCAATATAAATGTACAACAATCAAGCAATGAGCTCCATTAAAAAAAAATGGTTTAACAAAGAAACACATGAAAACATTAACAAACAGAAAAATCTTTTCATAAAATATTAATAACAATAACTTGTCAAACCTGAAAATTTTGTCTTCAAGGCAAACAAAGAAAAATTCTGCAAAAAAAAATAAAAAACGATAGCACATGAACACAAATAAATAAAACCCATTAAAAATTAGTCATTTTACTAAAAATTTTAACTTACAATTGACAATGTAGGTCAAAATTGATTAATTAAATCAGAATCCTCCAGAAAAAGAAAACATTAACCTTTAAAAACTCAACTAGTTAACAGCTACTGCTAATGAAGACACTCACAAAATGAAAAGTCAATGATAGTGATCAACAAACAGAATTTTAATTTTCTACAGTAACACATTGAATCAATATAGACAACAAACCCACAAAGCAGAACATCGGAATCCAAAATATACTTTGAGTGCATATCACCCGCAACATAACAATGAACTCATATGATAACAAAAGAAATTGTACCATCACTAGATTCAGCTCAAAACTAAGAAGAAAAAGAACAAGCTGACAGAAAAGATGTGCAGGCATGCCTACCAAGCATTCACAATTGCTTCACTAGATAGATTATGATTGAATATCGTGAAAGTTAACATAATAAAAAGAAAGGAAATAGGTTCCTTACTTCAGCAACTGAGGTGAAAACAACAGCATTCATCTGCTTTTGAAATTATTTGCAATGTCCATTAACTGGAAGATGCAACAAATTGGTCTTAAGAATACAACAATAAAATCAGCTACAAAATGAACATCAAGTAAAATAGCCTATAATCATAACCCATAACCGAAGAAATTAGAACTAGATAACCACAGAATGCTGGAAAGTAACAACTAAAATCATGGATCCATGGGGTCATTGAACACTAAAATCCCCACAACCAACAAGAAGAAAACAAATCACAACTGGTAACCAACCTACAAGAATTTTATAAAGTTTCCAGTTTTAATTTTTGGAATTTTTAGTGTTTGAGAAACTTTCTGGGTTTGAAATTCTGTAGGATATTTTCAAACCCAGAAAGTTTCTAAAATACTAAAATTTCCAGAAACTTTTGTAAATTATTAAACAATTGAGGGAGGAACAGTTCTTCAATACAGCTATATCCCTTAAAGAACAGGGAATTGCAGAACCATTCAAAAAATCCTCTAAAAATGAGAAGGAAGTAAACAACTACACTAATCCATATTGACAAAGTATGGGTAAGCAGATGACAAGGCTTAAAAACCTCTACAATAAAGAGGAAAGTTCTGTGAAAAATACTTCTAAAGTTTCTTCAACAGAAGTAAAAGAAAAGCCTGAGCCTTTATTTTTTAAACCACCCTCAGATCTCCAAGAGTGTAAACTAACATCCAAGATGAATTTATTGATTCTTTAGTCAATAAATTATCAAAGCCTCAATATTGCAAGGGGAAGGAATTAATAAGGTTACTTTTAAACCAACTCCTACTATATAAGTCCGTCTCCAGTTCATTTGCAGATAGAAGACACTGATTATGTGATTGCAGCAACTTATGATGGAAGATTTATAGTAGAATGGAGTATTGATGAATTGGCCCAATATCAGATTATAATAGTACTAAAACATATGGCTATGTATTCTACAGCATGTAGAATTCAAGGTAATTCTGATACGACAATCGCCAGAGCTAAAATAGCAGGGTTTGTCGGTCAACAACAAGGATGGTAGGATAATTACCTCACCCAAGATCAGAAAAATGAAATCTTGTTTGCTGTTAAACCTATAAAAATGGAAGCCACCGCAAGTGGGGTAAGACCAGTCCAAAAGTCAGATGCGGTTAACACTTTAATATATACAATCCTGTTGCAGTTTGTTGGATCATCTTCTATTCAACATGATAGGAGTCATCAGCTTATAAACCTTCATTGTCCAACTCTTTCCGAGTGCAGATGGTACAGGGACGTTTTCTTCTATAAAATATTTATGAGAGAAAATTGTAATAATAACTTCTGGAAAGAGAAATTTATTTCAGGTTTTCCATCACTATTTGCAGAGGCATGGATAAAGTTAGAATAAAGCTTAGGCAGAGGCATGGAGGAATAATTCCTTATGATCAATATACTTACGGGGAATTAGCTTCTAAAGTTATAGCAGAGGGACCAAATCCTTGCGACTATATCAAGCTTAAAAGACAGCTTCAAAAACAAAATCTTGCCGGTCAACAATTTGGGCATAAAGACTTTAAGGGGATTAAAAAGAAGGCTGAAAAGCCTAAGAAAACTTTTATGAAAAATCAAAGGGATACTACAGAAAAAAGCCAGAAATTCTACCTCTAAACCACCAAGGAAAGGTAGTAAGAAGAAGCAAAGGAAAACTCTTTTCTATAAATGTGGTAAAGAAGGTCATTGCAGTACTCATTGTAAGTCGGAGGAGAAAATTAATAATCTAAAAGGTAATTAACACAAGTCTTACTCACAGATCACTCTGAATCAGAAGACTTTGAGAATAATGTTCTCCTGATATTCAATAAATATTTGTACGTTCTTTCCTCGATCGAACAGAGGAATTGAAGTCTCATTCGTATTATTATTATGAAATAAATTAAATAGAAAATGACAATACATTCTTTCGTATTGGTCAAAAGGCTGAATTGAGTAGTAATAATTAGAGTTGATTTTCTAGCAAGATTATTTCCTTTTAAAGTTACAGAGTAAGGAATCTACGTGGAAATTGGAGAAAAAACATTTAGGTTTGAATTTTGCGAAGAACCTAAATATTCAGAGACAAATTTACTTAAAAGACAAAATTTAAACAGATGTTTTTACTTTCTCTCAAGAGGAAATTAATTACAAAAGAATACAAGAAATATTAAACTCTTTCAAAATTCAATCACAGATAGAGAATTTTAAATCTAGATTTGAAACGGAAATCTGTTATGATATTCCTAATGCTTTTTGTTCAAAAAAATTTTGATTACAAGCCAGATTTTAAAGAATCTCAAATTCCTACAAAAGCTCACCCAATTCAAATGAATGAAAGGCATTTAGACATATGTAAAAAAGAAATGACAGAACTCCTAAATAAGAAAGAGTTACTCTCCTTGGTTATGTCCAGCATTTTATGTTGAAAATGCAGTAGAAAAGGAACGAGGAGATCCAAGACTGATAATAAATTATAAGCCCTTAAACAAGATGCTTAGATGGATTAAATATCCACTTCCGAATAAAATGGATCAGTTCAACAGATTATATTCGACAATAATGTTTTCTAAATTTAATAAGAAAAGTGGATATTGACAGTTTCACATCGATGAGCAACATAGGTACAAAACAGCCTTTGCAGTCCCTTTTGGTTATTACAAGTAAAATGTAACGCCATTTGGATTAAAAAATGCATCATCTGAATTCCAGAATATTATGAATTGAGACTTTTAATCCATATACTAATTTCATCATTGTTTATATTGATGATGTATTGGTATATTCAAAATCTCTAGAGCAACATTTCAAATATTTAAATGCATTTCTTAAAGTGATTAAATCTGCTGGGTTAATTATCTCTGCTATAAAGATGAAAATGTTTCAAACAAGTCGTCATATATGAAAAAGATCAATTAAACCTATTGATCAAGCCATTGAGTTTGCTTCTAAATTCTCAGATGAAATTTTAGATAAAAAGCAATTTCAAAGGACTTTGGGAAGTCTTAATTATATTGCAGGACCTGGCAAAAGATGCTAAACCTCTTTTTGCTATACTTAAAAAAAAGCCCCTCTTGAAGAGTGTACTTTAGCAGTTAAAAATAAAAATAATGCCAAAGAATTTCCCTGTTTAAATTTAGCAAACCCTAATGCTTTTAAAATAATTGAAACAAATGTGTCAAAGTTAGGTTATTGAAGAATTTTAAAACAAATTCGAGGGAGAAGAAAGATTTTAGTTAGATTTAGTCCAGGCAATTGGAATTAATCTCAACAAAACTACTCTACCATTAATTTTGTGTGTGTCCAAGTTCCAAGAAAACCTTCTTAAAAAAAAATTTCTTCTTAGAATTGACTATAAATCAGGCAAAGAAGTCTTAAAAAATGCCGTTAAAAACATAGCATCTAAAAATATTTTTGCCAGATAGCAAATCATTCTATGAATCTTTGATTTCACAATTGAGCATATTAAAGGAGAAGAAGATTACCTACTTGATTTTCTAACTCGAGAATTTTTGTAAGGTACCAAAAAGAGTTAAAGACTTAATGCAGTCATATAGCGGAAAGCTTAAAATTTAGCACAGTTCACTTAAATCTCAGAAAAAGGACAACTTTCCTTTTGTGAAATCATGCTTAAGAAAATAACAATGATTGAGGATCAGCATGTATCCAGTAAGGCACTTAAATTTCAATTTATTGCTTAAATCTCATCAGTATTTTGCAAATATCTTAATTGAAACGGGATCCATCAAAGTTAATCATAGACTTTGAAATGACAGATATTGCCTTCTCAACCATAAGGATATATAAAGTAATATCTATGAAAGAATGGGGACTGATTTCGGAAGTAAGAAAAACCTTAAGCATAGAAAAATTCCTCCTATTCTTGATTATACTTATTTTAAGAAAAACCTTAATCATAGAAAAATTCGTCCTATTCTTGATTATAATTATTTTGATTCTATTCAAGCATAAGATCAATTTTTATTATATCAAAATAAAAAATTCTCTCATGATTCTTTAAATTCGCTTGAGATGACTTAAAGCGTTTTCCAAACTAGTTTATAGACCGGTTTAAATTCTGTAATCCTTTAATACTCTTCTTCCAGTTTCTTTACAAGACTTTCTCGAGAGGTTTTATGAATTTAATGAGTTAAAAGAAGAAGATAAAACTCTTCTCTACTTTTTAGCTTGTTATTCTATTCCTTAAATCTCTAAATGGGAATACAAACTTAACTACGAACTAAATTAGAGATCTCAATTCATTCATAGGCTTCTTCATTGCATTTCAACTAAATGGTGGGACAAACAAGAAATAGAGCATCTAATTGGCAATTTTTCAATAATATAAAAATTTTTCAGGCTAATGAAGATGAACATGTGGGAACCTCTAAAAAAAAAAAAATTTAGAGATTGATCAATTACTTTCATAATTTTCAGCCTGGGGTGTCAGCTTATTGGTGAATAGCCGACAGCCTTAAAGAAGGGTAATCAAGAAGCATCCTTATCAAAAGGTGGAGTATCTTTATCAAAAGACACAAACATAAAGATAGAAAGAGACTCCGACAGTAGCCTTAATGATGACATGAATTTGGCATTAAGATCTTAAAATCTAATTAAGGCCTTAAACAAAAAGAATGATGGGATTTCATCCTTATCTAGGACACATTCTTTTAAAACCAACTATGGTTGATAATTAACCATGGTAAATTATTGTAGTGAGTTACTTTTTGTTGTAAAAGGAGAATTTATTACTTTAAATTGTAAGGTTTGTAAGCTTAAAAATCACCTTATACTATCTCTCTGTAATATTCCAAGATTATTCTCCACTTTCATATAAATAATGAAGTGTACGTATATAGAAGTATGGAGAAGCAAAGAAAAAGTAAAATGATACGAGGCATTTAGTAAACTTAGTTTTACTTTTCTCTCCAAATTTACATTTTTATCATTTTTTATATTTTATTTTAATTCAAATTTAAAATCAAGTTTACTTTAACCATGCCTAGGTTTAGCCCTAATTTATTAGTATAAAAAAGACTCTAATCTTAAGGTTTAAGATTAGAAGGTTGATTATTATTTTAGAGAACTTTTACTTGAATAATAGAATTTTTCTCTAAACTTTAAATTTTCATAATTTTCTTAGTGAATTCCAAGATTTTTGAGATTCAATCTTGTGTTGGACTCGTATAAACACGCTACACATTGCGTCAAATAAAATCAATATTCATTGCATATAAGTATTTTTTATTATTTTATCTCTCCAAAAGTAAGTGATCTTGGTATAGAATGGTATCAAAGCCATCTTAATAATAGAAAAAGTATCATAAAATACTAATTTGGTTTCAATACTCAAGAGTATGCTCTTCGCTCCCTAGTTAATATGGATCTTGCAAATCAGAAATTGAAATTGAAATTGAAATTGAAACCCTAAATACTATTTCCAGTAGCTCTAGGGTTCTTTGGGAGAAAGACAGATTCACCAGAGGAGTGAGCTAGGGAATGGTGTTTTAAGGCTAGGTGAGGTGCACCATTTCTAGTCCATTTGAAAGCCAGGAGAGTCGTGTTAAGGACATTTTGGTAGATAAGTAACAAAATCCGAGACCTTTAAACGTTAGAATTAAAGATGTCTTCTTTGATCAGATCTCTTCTAGAATTTCCAATTCCTTCTAGAACTAGTACTTCAAGGGATCCAAAAGGCAAAACGACAATATTTGAAAGGGTAAATACACCCTTAATCCCAAAGAATACTGTGCCTAAAGAAATTGAAGAATTGGATGATGGAACTATCCAAATCAGTTTTAATTCTTCATGATCTTTCAATTTAAAGCTAATATCAAGAATGGGTCAAATCCTAGCTAAAGCTTTAACCTCTAGTCTTTCAAAATATATATTTAGAGGAGTAAATGAAACTACAGAAGGAATAGCTCATCCAATCTTCCAAGTGGATGAAGTAACTAGTAGTAAAGCACCTATGTGCCCATCTTTTTTGCATAAGGGACATTCCTCAATAAATATGATTAAATTAGCAAAAGAAGAGATTAAATCAGGAGAAGCTTTGTAGTAAAGCTATACAGTTTTAAACAATAAGCTACCAAGAAAATGGTTCCAAAATAAGCTTAATAAAAAGATCAAAGTATTTTGTTCAAAAAATATTTAAACTAGAACATTAGTATAGATTTCTTTGACAGTTTGCAAACTTATTTTGTAAAAGAAGAGTGGGAATATCCTACACAATTTCAAACCCAGAGCTAATCTGCCCTGATTGTTGTACATTTATATTGAGTTACTGGCCTACCAACTGCAACGTCTTAATGCAGCAACTACTTCTTTTGTGACTATTTTGTTCAATTACATATATATGTACCTAGTGTTCATTCTAATATTTTGGAAAATATCAGTGAAAAAACGTTTATGATGAACATGAGTGTTGACTCTTGTCTAGCTTTCATCTTTGTGCTCATCTGAAAGCTAGTTTTAGATGTAAATAATAAGTGATTTTTTGTCCAAGTGATTAAAATATGTTACTTTAAATTGTTGTTTATGTTAATATTTGGCATAATTGATGGAAAATATATATTAGGTGAAATCTCAAGTCAACCCCTTGCTACTCGGTATGTATGTGAAGACTTGACATTGTTAGATTATTGTTGATATAGAGAAAGATAAATAGACATTTGTTGACAAAATAATAATTCTAGGTATGTAAAACAAACACTAATATCTATGGATCCCATACTGATAAGATTGCTATATGTATTTAAAACAAAAATCTGCAATTCTCATAATGATTCTAATTCTTCAAAAAGAAAAAAAATTCAATTAATGCATACAATTGAAAATAGTAGGCCCGTTCAATAATGTTGAATTGAATTGTTGAAATTTAAAATTTCATAGTACGAGTCACATTTCAGAACCACCTACCACCTCCTCTATCTCAACACAAGATACTGCATTGGATTCTTTTCCTTGTGTACATGTAAAACTATAGTAACATAAACTAAAAATGAATATCACCCTATTCAGTAGATTTATGGATGGGAATCTAATCGAATTAATTCAAACATATTTCCACAGAAACCTAACCAATAATGAATAAAACACTTCACCCTTCGATTTTGCACAAACATAAATCACAAACCCATATAGTGCTCCTACTCCTTTAACAAACCCACCGAACACAACGCTCAAATAGCATTAAATCACAAGTTTTAGTACAAAATTAATTCAACATATGAAATATTAGCTGAAATCATACCTCACTATTGTCAATTTCTAGTTATAGCAGCTAATTCAGTCACTCACTAACGTTCCACTCCAGATTGAAACTTTGTTTTCACCAACAAATAGAATAAACAGGAACACAATCGAACTAAACTATTGACTTTGTTGTAAAATTTATGAATACAAACTCAAAAAAACAAATGGATAAATAGAAATCGAACTAACGGTAGCTATGCATATAATTTAAATAATATCTCGATCATTAAGAATGTAATGTACACAAATAAGCAGCAGCCTATTCTCGGCAAAATCAATAGTAAAATATCTAACAATCCAGAACTGACCTCATTTAGCAACTAATTCTAACTCAAACTCTTAAATCAACACAAGAACATATTCCATAATTTTTCACAGTAGTAGAAAACTAGAAATTAAAACTAACCTGTAAAGCTCAGATGATGGATGACGAAAAAGAGTGAAAGGACAACGGAGGAGTGATGTAACGATGAATGGTTTGCAGGTGATGCGAATTACTAGGGTGGGTGAGTGACTGATTCAAGTTTGAAAGCTTGAAAGCATGCTAAGAAGAGGAAACCTAGAAACGACGAAAGTGACTAATTTGCAAAAGAAAATTTTAGGGTTTCTCATTTTGTATTTAAGTTTAATCTTGTGGAGTAGGGTGTAGTGTAATGAGTTAATTTGCCTAATAAAAACTTGCAACGTGTATTTTTAATTACGAAATTGAAATTACATTTTTATCCTCGAGATTTCTGGCCGGTTCGAAAATTTTACATATTTCCAATTACCCGAAGATTTCGAGCCTTTTATTAAAAAGATCGAAATAAGAATTTTGATAGTATTTCAAATTTTTTATTTCCATCTATCATTATTTATTTATTACAACTCTTTTTTAGTACTTGCAATTTATTAAAATTTAATATTACTAATTTTCGATATCCAAAATCTCTAAGATAAAAAATCTTGACACTACAAAAATTTTGTTCTCTCTCTTGTTTGTAATGACTCGTATTTATATGTTATGATAACTTATAGAACAACCACAATTAGATCATTTATCTATTTTATGATAAAAAAAATTCACATACTTAAGTTAAGGTTCTAGATTTTGATTTTCGAATATGAAGTTTAGAGTTTAGAGTTTAGGATTTTAAATTTATGATTTAAGGTTTGAGGTTTGGAATTTATTTTTCGTTTTAGATTTAGGATTTTTGGTTTGGGTTTTAGAGGGTGGAGGTTTTAAGATTTAAGATTTGGGTTTTGAGGTCTACGATCTAAAGTTTAAGATTTAAGGTTTGGTATTAGGATTCGAGATTTAGGGTTTAGATTTTGGGATTTAGGTTTTGGGTTTTGGATTTTGAATTTAGAATTTTGGGTTTTGGATTTTGAGATTTGAGGCTCGAGGTTTATGATTTTAGGATTTAGGATTTAGAGGTATCGAGTTTTGGAGTTTCGGGTTCGTGGTTTAGAGTTAGGGTTTTTAGGATTTGGGGTTTATGGCTTTTTAGTAATTAGAGTTTAGAGTTTTTCAAAATTTAGAGTTTAGGGTTTAGGTTTTTAGATATTTAGGGTTTAGGGAAAAATTTTCCTAAGTTTTAGAAAGAAGTTAATGAAAGAATTTCCTCTCGAGCTTCCTTGGTTTTAGTCATTGTTTTCATAACTGTGAGAAATAGAATCGAATCTCATAATCTAGGTGAGTTGAATATCTAAGAATCTCATTTCTGTACTTTCCT
>JAVXUL010000010.1:1881849-1893146 GCA_035590515.1 Trichilia minutiflora
AAAATAAAATAAAATATTTATAAATTTAAATTATAAAATAAAAATAAATTCATAAATTTTTATGTATATTTTAAATATAATTTTTGAAGATTAATTTATAAGTTTTTTTAATAGAAAATATTATAAAATAAAATATTAAATTATAAATTAAATTTAAGATATTTTTTAAAAAATTTTAATTATTTTAATTTAGAGGTTTATATAATAAAAGTCAATGATTTATACGATAAAAATATATAATTTTAATTTTAGTGAAGAAGATATTTATTATTTTTAAAAATATTAGAGGGAGTTTTGTTTGAAATTTAATAACAGGGATAGTTGGTTTTTCAGCAAACCACATAGGGAAGATGTCAATCTCCCATTCACTAAAAATATTACTTCTTTATACCACCACATACCATCAAATTATCTATAAATTAAGATAAAGTGAGTAGAGCTTAAATATAATTTTAATCTTTTATTTGCTCCAAGAGTCGAACATGAACTCCAACCAAAAACTGTGGCTAACTTATATTACTGCAAATCAATAGGCTGGACCCTAGAGCAAAGGTTTTTTTTTTTTTAATACTACTTCACTTATCATATTATTTTGGATATATTTTTAAGATAACCAACGTTATAAAACTAAAAAAAAAAAAAAAAGGCCAATAAATATTAAAAATTAGAAATTAGAAAAAAGATTAAAATTTCTGAATTTAAGAGAAAAAAATTATAGAGAATTCTAAATTTAAAATATCAATTTATTATCATATTATAATTAAAAATTCGTTTTTCTTAACAAAAAATAGCTAAACGTGTCCGTTTCAAAATTGAATTAAAATCCTGTATTGATCTAAACTTATTTTACAGTATCTATTGACATGTGCATATTTTAATTACTATAAAATTCAAATTTATCTCTTATTTTCTTCTTCTTTATTAATCATCAATTACATGCATATATTTTCTCAGGTAAAGGTTTAGACCAACAGGGAATTTAATTTTTCAAACATATCTTAAAAGTTTAAGAGTATTAAAAAATATAAAATACTCATAAAATCTTATAGAAATAGAAAAAGTATTATTTTTGCTCTAAAAATTTTTAAAAATATTTTTATAATATCAATTAATCTTCAATTATTTAGTAACTTTTTTTTTTGTTTGAAGTCTGAAATGCAATTTAATTTCAGTTATTCAAATATTTTTTGGTGATTTTTTTTAGATTTAACACTGCTAAGTTAATAATAATGTTTGAACAAAATTTAGAAGAATAGATTATTTAATAATTCATAAATTTTAGACACTTGAAGACTCTTATAATCTGAAATAAAACCTTCTGCAATATCAAAATTGTACAAATATTGTATTCGTACAACATCATTAATGACATCATGGGATCGTCATTGCTGATGCAGAATCACCAATCAGACAATTTCTTAGGGAGAGCAGAAAAAAAAAAAGACACATAATGAATCTATAAATAGAAACCAAAATCGCAAGCATAGTAGAAACTCGAAGGATTAAAGCAAGCTAAGCAGAGCAACAATGGCTACCATTGGTGAAGTTGTGAGCAACAGGCAGGTGATATTGAAGAATTTCGTGGAAAGGTTTCCAAAAGAAACAGACATGGCCTTGATAACAAGTTCAATTTCTTTGAAAGTAGAAGAAGGTTCAAGTGCAGTTGTTGTAAAAAATATCTACTTGTCTTGTGATGCTTACATGAGATTCTACATGACGTTTAGTGAAGATTCCGAGTTTTCGTCCTTCGTACCTGGCTCTGTAAGTGATTCAAGAATCTTCTTTTTTTCTTCACTGAATATTGTTGAATCACAATTTGGTAAATATTTTCCATATTTTTAATAGGCTTTTCTTTCTTGGATTGACTTATTTAAGTTGAAGCTGTAAAATGTAGCCAATACAAGGTTTTGGAGTGGCTAAAGTAGTGGATTCAGGGCACCCAGAATATGAAAAAGGAGACTTTGTTTGGGGAACAACAGGTTGGGAAGAGTACAGTCTCATCAAGAATCCTCAAGTTCTCTTTAAAATCCATCACACAGATGTTCCCCTCTCTTACTATACTGGAATTCTTGGTGAGTTGTGTTCCTAATTGATGAGTTTGTGGTTAGTACTACCTTTCCATGAATCTGGTAAGCAGATACAAATCTATGATGCATCTGTTTCTGCCTGTAGGTATGTCTGGTTTAACAGCGTGGGCTGGTTTTCACCAAGTTTGTGCTCCGAAGAAAGGAGAATACGTTTTCATTTCAGCAGCGGCTGGGGCAGTTGGTCAGCTTGTTGGACAATTCGCAAAGTTGATGGGTTGCTATGTTGTGGGAAGCGCTGGAAATAAAGAAAAGGTAAACAAAATGTAGATAGCTAACCAGGAAAATTTAATTCATAAATTTCATATAAGAGTTTTGGTTAATTGAATGATTTCATCTTGAACTTGTGCACTCGTATTGTTTCTTGGCTACTACTTCATCTTAATTAGGTTGAACTACTGAAGAACAAGTTGGGATTTGATGATGCTTTCAATTACAGAGAAGAGCATGACTTGGATGCAGCTTTGAAAAGGTTAGTGTGTGTATTAAATATAATAATTTCAGTGGTAGACGCCCATAGCTTTTAAATTACAGATTTAAGGAAGTTCGTTTAGGCTTAGTGTAAATTAAAACTGACTTATGTGGAATAGTGTTGTTTACACTTAGGCTTCATTAAGAATTATGCTGGTAATGCTGTACATTGAAGGTAAAGCTAAGTTGACTTAAATATTTTTACACTAATATTTGCTACTTATAATTTTCATCTCATATGGCGCCATCCGCAGGAAAGAAGGCTTTAGCTTCATAAAATCCTAACCATTTTTAAATTCTAACGTCACCAGGTTTTTTCCTGAAGGCATTGACATTTACTACGAGAACGTAGGGGGGAAAATGCTGGACGCAGTACTCCTAAACATGAGAATCCGCGGACGCATTGGTGTGTGCGGAATGATCTCACAATACAATCTTAGTCAACCTGAGGAAGTATACAATTTGTCGAACATTCTTTACAAACGAATTCGTATGGAAGGAATATCGGTTCTCGATTACTTTCCCAAATACTCCGAGTTTTTGGATGCAGTGTTGCCTTCAATCCGGAAAGGGAAAATTGGTTACGTAGAAGACATAGCTGAAGGCCTGGAAAATGCACCTGCTGCTCTTGTAGGTCTATTCAGTGGCCGAAATGTTGGAAAACAAGTGGTTGTAGTTGCTCAGGATTGATTATTCAGTGCTTAGAATTCTATTTCTTGTACTCAGTCGGATCCGTAAAGTACAGCGTAGCAACTAGCGACGAAGGGGTACGGTTTGGTAATAATCTGTTCAATCATGAGCTCTTAAGTTTCGTTTTAATAGTGTTGTAACACGGATTTCAGAAGTTATTATAGCTCTAAAATAACATCTCTAAGATTTCTAAGTATAAGCTTGTGAGTAAGTAATAAATAAAATTTGTTGTTCTTATACACTTGATACGCATTTTAGGCTGCTTGTTTTCATATATTTTAGGATGTGAGGAGTACTCTTTGTAATAGTACAAGAATTGGTATATATAAGGTGTTAAACCACACCTAAATACGAACAACATTTTCTGATGTGTGTATATATATATATATAATATATGAGGAAGTATCTATTGCTCCTTAAAATTATGCTTTTTATATTTTTATTAGCCGTTAATTTAGACATTTTTATAGTTGAGATTTAATTTCGCATACATAATTAATACGCTATAATTAATATAATGCACATATAAGATTGTTATTAGCAGTTAGATTTAGACACTTTTATAGTTGGGATTTTATTTCTCACATATAATTAATACATATACAATATTTAATTTCAACGATTGAGAGTATCTAAATCTAATTATTAATAAAAGTATAAGAAAAAGTGCAAAGTTAAAGGGCTATAGGGCCATTAACCTTCTCCCCATATATAATATATATTAATTTTTTTCCAACTCTTTTCTCATAATCTTGAATTTTTTTTTATTGTAATTCTCCATTTTTTCGCTATAAATTTGAAGAAAGAACTTAGAAATTAAAAATAAAAGAAACAAAAGAAAAAATTTAGGATACAACCTATCTTCATTGTAACCTATATTTTTTTAAAATAATATATATTTGTTTATGTATATAAAAATAAATAGATGAGAAAGATAAAATCCACATAATTGCTGGATGGGCTGGATGGGCTGGATTGGCCCAGTTATAGGTCCAGCAACAATTTTATTCCTATTAGCTTTATTTGACTGGAAGTTTTTTTTTTAAAAAAAATGATCAATTGAATGGCCATGAGGTTAACGTGTAGGTTTATTTTTCAAAGTTCGTTATATTTTAATTTTTTTAATTAATTTGCTTTCGAAAAGCAACATGGAAGTAGTATTTTTTGTTTTTAATACTTAATTTGCTTAGCTGCTAATTAGAGAATTTTAAAAATTTGTTTGTTCTTCAAACAAATAATTAAAAAATTGGCTTTTTTTTATTTTACATTTTTATGAATGCATGTAATGTTACAACAATGTATGGGAATTGCTATTCTGCCTGCTTTCTAGAAAAACAGAAGTAATCAATTCTTTTCATTTCATGTATTTCTCTAGAAGATTTAAATTACGTTGCAGAACTTATATTTCGTCATTGATTTTGATATTAAAATCATAATTTAAATTTAATTGTTGGGTTAAAATGGAGGTACAATAAAAATATTAACGCCACAAATATAAATTTTTTTTATATAATTTGATGTTTAACTTATTGTGACATGATTACATTGCTATTATATGATTTATATTTTTATTTTTATAAAATTTAAGATATGTGACAATAATTAATATAATTATTATTATGTTAATACAAATACAAATACGAATATAATATAATATAATATATTAGATACTTAATTAGCACAATCACTCAGAAACACGGCAACTAAGCAGGAGAGAGCAAAGCAAACTAAGCAAAGGAGTAACGATGGCTGTCGATCGATGGTGAAATGGTGAGCAATAAGCAGGTGATATTGCGGAATTTCGTGGAGGGGTTTCCAAAAGAAACAGACATGAACGTGAAAACAAGTTCAATTTCACTGAAAATAGAAGGCGGCTCAAATGCTGTTGTTGTCAAGAATATGTACTTGTATTGTGATCCTTACTTGAGGACTCGAATGACAATTATTGAACATGACATCGTACATTAAGGTGTAAATATTAAATTATTTGAGTTTAAAAAATATTAGGGTTAAATATAAGATTGTTTTTCTTGATTTATTTATTGGTATATAATGTAAATTTGTAATATCTGTTGATGGAAATCCATGGGACCATAATATTAAATTTAATTAATCAATGATTTTGAATTACTAGTAAATTTTATGAGTTTATTATATATTTACGATTAAGACTCTATAAATATGAATTGCCGGTTGCAAATATGCCTCATTATTAAATATTATCATGTTAATATTTATGTATGCTAATTTTGACATTACAAAATTTTCTCGTTTCAACATATGACGTGATTTACTAAATTATTTTAATATATTTATACTTTTTCAAAGAAATAATGAAATTTGGTACACTAAGTACTTTGTATATATGTCTAGACTAATTCTGAAAAAATTTATGATTTATAATTTAAGGATGATTTGTTACGAATTTTTCAAAGTTATAGGTTCACGGCTATAATTTTATTCTTATTTACAATTGCTAAAACAATTTTACTATTCCAACCTCTTCTGTCAGTTTCTTTATTCAACTAATTTTGTTAGTGGAATGGGAGTTATTCTGAGTAATAATTCTTTTATTTTTACTTGACGTAAACTCTGAGATTAACGTAGAATAATTTAATGCCTACGCAACTATTGACTGGTCGTGTTTCTCAATGTTCTATTTAGTTCTTTATTTCTTAATCTGCTCTTTTTTACTAGATGTGATAGATGGTATTTATCAATAAATGCATTATTTGTGATTAAATATTTTTTTACTCATTTATTTAAATTAATAATCTTGCATACTTATTTATTTTAAACGTTTATTAATTAGGACAAAAAAAATTCAACATACGTAACATATTTGACTGTTTTTTTTTTATGAGAGGATTTTGTCTAATGTTTTTCTTTTTAAATAGAATATGATGCGGTAAAAACGAATTTTAAATAGAAATAGATCAAGTAATCAAATTTGAAATTTGAAATCCACTCAACAAAGTTAAAATCCCAAAATCAAGGTTTATATCAAAGAGCCAAAGTTTTAATTAACATTCACAAATTAGTTTTTTAAAATTTTGAGCCTCTTATATATCCAGATGTTAAGGTTTCGAAAATGATAAAATTATTCATAAAATATACAAAGAAAATTAAGTTTAAAAATGTAAAATTATAAACTATTATATTAGGTTTGGAGTTGATTAAGAGGAGGAACCCGAAGCTAGTTTTGTTTTGGATGCCAGTCTAGTGTTGGTTGATGGAGGAACAACGACGGTCTGGAAGCCTTTTGATTGAATTCAACACCTACTTCATCAAGTTCTCCTCCGATCTTCTCTTGCATTGTTACAGTAATCCAATTTTTGCTCATCTCCCCCTTCACTGTAAAAGACTCGACTACGAGTCCACTTAATCATATGAATAATATGTATAAATGTCTAAAATGTTAAATATTGGTGAGATGCCATAGACTTTGGTAAGTCAATCACATAGGTGTTGTCATTAATTTTTCTGGTGACTCTGAATAAGCTAATTTTTTTTTTTTTGTAGATTGTTGTAATGGTCAATCAGAATCTTCTCTTTGTAAAGGAATACCAAAACTTTATCTCCCACTTCAAAGGTCTTTTTACATTTACACTTGTCTTCTTGGGCTTTATATTTGATATTGAAAACCTCAAGTCATTGTCGTACCTTTACCTATATTGTTTGCACTTGGTTTGCCAAGTTCTTGACTATTACATTCTTCATCGATATGTTGAGTAGTTCATAAGGGTTTAAAGATGATTGAGTATCTTTTAGTGTACTATATCAAATGGTGTTTGTCTAATAGATGTGTAAGTGGTGCTATTGTACGTGAACTCAACTTACTCCAATGCCATATCACATTATCTCAGTTAATCTTGATAAATACTTTTGAAGATGTTCTCAAGAGTCTTGTTGACTACCTCCATGTGGCCGTCCATCTGAAGGTGGGCCATATTGCTATATTGTAAGGCCATTCCAAATTAGTACCATAAACTCCTCTAAAATATACTAAAAAATCGGGTGTTGCAATTGAAACTAATACTCTTCAAAACTGCATGCAAGCGAACCACCTCGACAAAGAATAACTATGCCACATAAGATGTACCTGATATCATCTTGCACGATATAAATGTGTTATCTTGGATTTCTATCTGACAAATATCTTGAATTCATTATCGTTGCTTTTGTCATGTTGCTATCTAGTAACTATGTAAAGAGTAAAGTGATCACCCAGTGGCCAATAGAATCTAAAGAAAAATTCAAGATTCTGAAGCTCAAAACTCATTGGAGTATCATTCCCTGGCAAACAAGTTTATCTCCAAGTGTGAAGATTATACATTGGATTCACAAACTGCATAAGAGTGTTAGGCACATCACTCAAATCGAATGGTGTATCCAACCACTTATACAAATCAACATCGATCTTGAAATCCTTTTTGACACCTTAAATGTCAACGGTTGTCTCATATGGATCCGTATGAACTCGTGGCTCAATGTTAGACAAGCTCACATCTCGTAAAAGTTTTAACACATTAGCAACCTCACTAAATGAGTCTTTACCCAAGTCCCACTCAAGTATAGGCTATAAGTAATCCACCTCCCTAGATGGCTTAGACTAACCTATCCACAACAAGGGAAAATTGTCATCTTACCAAAACACAATAATGCGGATATTTAATGAGTTCAACACACAATTGAATCTCAAATAGTCTTTGAAAATATTTTCTTGAGACTCTATCAATAGTGGTTTAACTATTTTGAAATATACTCTTCTTCCTCTATCGATAACTCTTTTACCTCTAATGGATGCAATCTTGTAGTTTTCTTGAGTTTTCATCTTTCTTCTACATCCTTACTCTCTTTTAGACTCACCTCTTCTTATGGTAATTGTGAAACTCTTATCCTTAATATCAAGTCAAGGTGGCGTTAAAGGTCACTAAAAAATGGCGATTCTTTCGATAACTCTTCAAATGAAATGCCTTGTAGCTAATCAAAGATGATAATGACTTCTACTTCACTTTTCAAGACCCATAGTTATATCTCACATGCACTTATAATCGTTTACTTTGCTTTCCTATTAGCATGTGTTAGAAGTATTATAATTGCTTTCCTATTGGCATGTGTTAGAACTATTATAATTGCTTTCCTATTGGCATGTGTTAGAACTATTATAACTCCCTTCTCTAGCTCTATGATCTTTTGTTCCATTTCTCGGATTTGCGTCTCAAAACAATTACCATCTTCTTTACTGGATCTTTCTTTATCGATTTCTTGGATCTTTTAGGTCCCAATGCAATTATTTGTATATTCTTGGTAAATTTATATATGTTCTCCTGGCCTCTATGCTCTACTCTCATATCATATTGCCATAGCTAGCCTATTAAAATATATGAGACCTCTAATCTCTCTACTATATCAAAATAAACATCATCCACATATTTGTTAATCGAGAACGACACCCTATACTATTTTAGGACACGAACTCCTCCTATCTCCTTTATCCGGCTAATGTTATGCGAATAAGGATGTTTCTCTATCGATAACTCTAATTTTCCTACCATGACTTTGCTAATCAAATTTTCTTGGTTACCCCTATCAATAACAATGACACAACGTTCATCTCAAGATCTACCAATTATGTGAAATAGTTTATGGTGTTGCATATTGTCATTCATTCTTTGAGTACCCTTTTTTCTGATAACACAAGCTCTACCCTCACTATTTAGAGTTCTATCAAAAATAGATAACTCACCTTTCACTATCCGTTACCACCATATTCATTGTCATCGTGTCCATTATCATTTATACCATCATTTTCTTAAACAAGTGGTGTCGAATGAACTCCTCTATATAGTTACTATCTCTAGATCGATCGTCAATTCGTCATATTGTTAACGACAGAATAAAACCTCTCCTTCATCTCGATGAACCAATGATCTAGGGATTTTGATGCCCCAATCCTGATTAACCTCTAACACGGTTACACAACCTAATAATGCTATAAAATCTACGTAAAAGGTGTCTATTAAGATGCTTTGATGGAACATTATATCCTTCAAAGCCTGCAACCTCTAATCTATGCTATGGGATTGGCTATTTTCACCACTGTTTCTACCAACCATTGCCTTAAGATGATACATAGCTTTGATATCAAATTAACTTAGTAAAAATATGTTTGAAATAAAAATTGATTTATATCAAATCTTAAGCTTAGAATCTATAAAAGAAAGTTAAAATTTCAAAACTAAGATTTATACCAAACAGGCAAAGTTTTAATTAACATTCAAAAGTTAGTTTTTTAGGGTTTTGAGCCCTTTATGTATACATACATTAGGGTTTAAAAAATAATTAAATTATCCACAAAATACACAAAAAAAAATAAGCATGAAAGGTAAAATCGTAATCACCACAGTAGGTCTAAGGCCGATTGAGAGGAGAAACTCAAAGCAATTTTTGTTCTAGAGGCAACTCTAGCGTCGATTATGGTAAGAACTGTGTCAGTCTTGTTCTGACTTCCTCTTAGATGCCTTCTGATTGAATCTGATGCTAGTCTTGATTAAGTCCGGCGCCGGTCTTCTACTACTTTATTGTAGCAACCCAACTCTACGTTAGAACAAATTAGTTTTTCATATGAATTTTTTTTAAAAAAAATCGCAAAAAAGAAAGGAAAGAAAGAAAGAAGTCGAGGTATTCACCATGAATAATAGCAAAATTGTCGATCAAGCTTGCATTCTTTTACTAGCATTTATATAAATTGACTAAAAAAGTATCTAGTGTTAGAGATATGCCCTAAAACCAATCATGTCATATGGTTCATAGTCATTATTTATTTGTATATAGTCTTTGTAATTATTTATAAAAATATTTACAATTAATAAAATGACATTTTCAGTATCTTGTATTATGTTCAGTTATTACTTATTTTATTTTCTTTATTGATGTGAGATATATCCTTATATGTATTATGTATTAAGATTCTATCTATAATGGGTTATAGATATGAAAACAGAATCTTTTATTTAAATACATTCAAAATTCGTTCCCGATTGAGGTGGTGTCATCAGGGATAATGACATTACATGATTGACATATATTATTGTTACGAATGATTAGTATTCGATACTAATAGTTGGGTGACCAGTCTTATATCATAAGAGCATAAACATGAGTACCATATTTAAGAATGTGCTACTGAATGTGATCAAACGTAATCAATCACATGAGTGAATATTCATAGTCAATGATTAATCACACAATCGTACTAATATATCATTAGTCTTTAGACTTGAGACATTACGACTGTAATCTGCAGTAAGGCACATTATTCACTTGTGTATATTACACTGGGCTAATCATGTTTGGTGAAAAAAGCTTGATGGTAATGTGTTCTTATTATATGAGAACAGGTGATGGTGAAGATGGAATCTGCTGGCTCAGGTATTTGAGCTTGAGATTTTAGGCAAAATTATCATCTACAAGGATTAAATCGTCTGGCCAAAGTACATAAATTTCAAAAATGAGTTTTTGGATACGTGAATCCCGTTTATGATTAAGGTTCTGATCCTATAATCGAGTTAGGAGTTTAACTATGTCATGACTTGCACTCAGTCGGGAGTCGACAACAGAAGGACCTTAGTACATGTAAGTACGACTATATGGGTTCATCTGAATTTCATTCTCTGTGTTCTAGGGGTTATGATATCTTGTTAGAGATCATCCATGATCATTGAGAACTTTGGTTATAAGGAGTTATACCGAAGTGATGTGAATATGTTCATATTTACTCATATCTAGTTCACAGTGAATTCAGGGGATCACGCACAATAACTAGTAATTGATGATGGGTAAAATAATATCATTAAGTTAGTTAATGATACTTCGTATCGATAAAAAATATATTAATCCGATATGTGATTGGTATACAATTTTATTTTTTATAGTAAAGAATACAATTTTTCAATAATGATGCGCTAGCACTCGTTGGTTCAAAAAATATGATGGTATTAATGGAGACTTGAATAGATATATTTTGATATATCAAGTAATAAATAAAAT
>JAVXUL010000010.1:1894613-1912333 GCA_035590515.1 Trichilia minutiflora
TCCCTAAGGGCCATTTCGCCTCATCCCTGAAAGCCATTTCGCCTCATCCCTGAGGGTTGCTTTGCCTCATCTGTGAAGGCTGTTTTTCTCTCCCCCTGAAGGCGGTCTCCCAGGACTCCAATGTGGTCTTTCCAGACGATCCTTGATGATATTATCTATATCATCCAGAGAAGTACAGTTCCAGGGAAGTTTTCTTTTAACAATCCTTATTCCTTTGTTAGATTTGTCATTATTTTTGTATTACTATATTGTTTGTTCTCAGTTATCTTTCTGCTGTAGATCGATGATTCCAAGCTCTCTTAGCTCGATGCTGAGCTTTTTGTTTGATGATTCTGAGCTCTCTTAGCTCGATGCCAAGCGCTTTGCTTGATGATTTCGACCTACTTAGCTCGATGCCGAGTGCTTTGTTCGATGATTCTTAGCTGTCTTAGCTCGATGCCAAGCATTTTGCTCAATGATTTCGAGCTGTCTTAGCTCAATGCCAAGCGCTTCACTCGATGATTCCGAGCTCTCTTAGCTCGATGCCGAGCACTTCGTTCGATGATTCTGAGCTATCTTAGCTCAATGACGAGCATTTTGCTTGATGATTCCGAGCTCTCTTAACTCGATGTGGAGCGCTTCGCTCGACAATTCTGAGTTGTTTAGCTCGATACTGAGTGCTTTGCTCGATGATTCTGAGTTGTCTTAGCTCGATGCCGAGTATTTCGCTCGATGATTCCGAGCTCTCTTCGCTCGATGTCAAGCTTACGCGCTCGATGATTTGGAGCTCTCTCGCTCTATATTACCGAGCTTATTCGCTCGATACCGAGTTTACACACTTGATGATTCCGAGCTATCTTAGCTCGATGTCGAGCTTACACCCTTGATGATTCGGAGCTCTCTCGCTCCATATTACCGAGCTTATTCGCTCGATGTCGAGCTTACGCGCTCGATGATGATTCGTATTACTGAGCTTACGCACTCGAGAGAACTCCATATTACTGAGCTTATTCGATCGATGATTCGTAGCTCTCGCTTTATATTTCGAGCTTATTCAATCGATGCCGAGCATATGCGCTCGATGATTCGGAGCTCTCTTGCTCCATACTACCGAGCTTATTCGCTCGATGTCGAGCTTACGCACTCAATAATTTGGAGCTCTCTTGCTCCATAATACCGAGCTTATTCGCTCAATACCATGCTTATGCGCTCGATGATTCCAAGCTCTCTTGTCTCGATGCTGATCTTACGTACTCGATGATTCAGAGCTCTCTTAGCTCGATGTCAAGCTTACGCGCTCGATGATTAGGAGCTCTCTCGCTCAATATTACCGAGCTTATTCGCTCGATGCCGAGCTTACACGCTCAGTGATTCTTAGCCTGCTTGGGTTGATGCCGAGCTAACGGACTCGATGATTCGTAGCTCTCTCGCTCCATATTCTGAAATTATTCGCTTGATGCCAAGCTATGCGCTCGATGATTCCGAGCTCTCTTGGCTCAATGTCGAGCTTACATGCTCAATGATTCAGATCTCTCTCTCCATATTCCGAGCTTATTCACTCGATGATTAAGAGCTTTCTCGCTCCATATTAATGAGCTTACGAGCTCAATGATTCTGAGCTCTCTTGACTTGATGTCGAACTTACACGCTCGATGATTCGGAACTCTATCGCGATAATGTATTGCATATACCCATATTTCTAATTTGTTCAGGACTCAACAAAACAAAATGAAAAGTAACCGAATTATATGAAAATTTACAGTGCAAATCCTACAGGTCAATCCAAGTAGTAAATTCTAAATTTTTCAACCGGTATCAGATCCACCCATTCCCCAACTCACCAAATATATGCAAACATTTTAAGAAGGAAAACAGAAGCAAAATTTAAAATTTTTCCATTTAATACATTGGTGGATACGAAAAATAAATGCATTGTTAACCATCAAAATAGATATCCTCTCATACTGTTTCTGCCACCGGTGTATCTGGCACCTCATTTGCATCATTATTTACTTCCTCCTCCACAAGTGGATGCAGGTTTAATGTTGGGTTGTACTGTTGTATCACCACAACAGATGCAGTGGTTGAGAAGTCGGACGATGCTAAGAAGCACCCCACGGGCCCTAAGTCAGAACAGTCACTGCTATCCATCAACGGCGCCGTTGGGGCCATTCTTCCTACCAAAAACAAATTATATTTGTTCATTGATTTCAATGCAGCTATTATTTCTTCCTTGTTTTCTACCACTCGTTCATCACATGTGATTGACTCTTCGTTTTTGCTAGTACTAATAAACTCAGAGAAGAAGGCACCGGCATCATCCAATTTCTCTGTGTCTTTGCCATTCTTGTCATCCTCATGAATTCTTCGTATATCGTCAATGTCAACCACCCCCGGGGCTTTACTACCAGATGTTAGTGACATCCCCGGTGGAGCTATAAACTTGACAACTGTGAGCTTGATTCCCGGGTGCTCGGCCATCCTCATGCCATAGGCAAGCGCCTCACAATCATCGGCACCGCCAAAGAAGGGCACCACCACCGTGTAAGAGACTTCACTAGCTGAGACTTGGGTCGTACCGCCAAGGCCACGATCTACAAGTATTCCCACTGAGCATGGGGCATGGCACAGGACACGCTGGTTCACTAGATGGAACGAGTGTCCTAGCGACTCCATAGCTCCGTCTAGCCTCTGGTGCTTGTGAAAAGGAAGTAGAATCAAAGCTGCCCGTTTTCGGTGTGCACTTGTGTAAATGTCCTCGTGAATGCTATTAAGAGCAGAGATGGCCGTCATGGGGCGCACAGTGACACTGCTTAGTTGCTGATAGGCTTCAAATGCAATTACCATGTAATCTTTGTCATCACGTTTCTTGTCCCAGAAAGGAAGACCGTTGTTTCGTGCTTTATGAACCATTGCAATGGCCGATGACCGCTCTGAGAGTTCCATCATATGCATGGCGTATAAGCAAAGTTTCCCACGCTTTCGAGTACCCCTGGATGATTCTACGAGATTGATTATTGAAGGAATGTTACGGTTGCTATGGAAACAAGCTAGGATTCGAAGCTGTGTATCCTGATCTTTGCGTTTAATCGTCCTGTGCTTGTAAGGTGTGCCCTTTCTGGCTGGTTTATAAACGGACATCACAACAGGAGTGGTTATGAAGGTGGTGAACAACGCCATCAAAACTAGAATTGCAAAAGCCTGATCATTCAACACCTATAACAAGTAATGAGAATACCATTATTATGAATTGATGCTCATGTCAAACACAAGAATAGTTACTGCGTAAAAAAGTAAACATTGAAAACGGCACTGCTCAACTTAGCCGCTAATTCCACAGAAGACAATTGCACGAGACATGCTTAAGATACCTTTCGGTCCTTGCCAATATTGAGCACGATGAGCTCCACCAAACCTTTGGTGTTCATAAGGAATCCAAGTGCTACGGATTCGTTGAAAGGAACCTTATATAACAAAGCCACACTCACTGTCCCAATAATCTTCCCCAAGCAAGCAGTGAATATAACAAGTACTAATAAGCCCCATGATTCCGCACCACTTATTGTCGCAACATTTGTCTTCAGTCCACTTGCCGCAAAATAGAGCGGTAATAAAAGCCCTGATACTAGATCTTCAATCTTTTCTATCAACACCCCGGCAAAAGGACCATCCTTGGGTATTGTTATGCCCACTACAAAAGCTCCAAACAATGCATGTATGCCAATGGTATCCGTTGCAAAACTTGCAGCTAACACTATTGACAAAGTGATACATATGTAGAGCTCTTTTACTGGTTCACCTTCAGGAGAGCGTCTAGTCATCAATGCTAGTACTGGTCGTATAGCAAATATGGCAAATGCAATAAAGACAGCACCACAGAGCAAGACCCACAAGGAGACTAGTGGAGAAGAACTATTTCCACTCAAAGCAATAGCTAGTGCAAGGAGTATCCAGGCAGTAACGTCATTGACGGCAGCTGCGGACATTGCAATGCGACCCAAATCTGTTGTAAGAAGTTTAAGCTCGGCAAGAATACGGGCCAAGACAGGAAAAGCAGTAATGGATAGAGAGACACCCATGAAAATAAGTAAAGGGCCTTCCTTAGCTCCCTTTAATATTGTGGATCGAAGAATGAATGATGTACCAATGCCGAGAAGAAAAGGGAGAGTAATCCCTGCAAGGGCTATTCCTAAGGACTTCTTACCCGTACGACGTATAGAACGGATGTCAAGCTCAAGACCCACAAGAAATAAGAAGAAGAGGAGACCTAGGTTGGCCAGGGTTTCCAGGACCGTCATGCTCTTTTTCGGAAAAATTGTGTGCAGAAATTTCTCGCTTCTTCCCAAGGCTGACGGTCCAAGCAATATTCCACCCTGTTGAAGCCATGATACTCATATATATAAGAAATCCAATCACATACATATAATTAGTCTCATGCGTGCTGCTGCTTGCAGGTTTCAGAAATCTCTCCCAACTTTTATTTCATAATTTTTCGTTTGCTTACTATATCATCTACTCTCTTTCTTTTTTTCACAGCAATAAATATTTAAAAATAATGGGAAGATGAGAATAAAAGATATAGGAAATTAACAGAAAAGGACAAAAACTTACAATGATCTCAGCTATGACTCGTGGTTGTCTAAGAGGTTTAAGAAGGAAAGCGAGGAACCTTGTAAAAGCGACCACCAAACATATCTGAAGAATGGCCAATGGAAGTGCAAAATCCAACGGATTTTCGTCTTGGAAGAATCCGTTAGATGTCGCCTTCATCGGTGCTGGGCACGCTGTTGTTGAATTGCTCGTTGCCATTCTCAAGAATGAACATCAACCATCAAAGAAGCCCACACCTCCTAGCTAGGCTAGCCAAAGACAGCATGAGGATATCATATATCATATGAATATCACATACATATCACCTCTTCAAGCTTGATTCACAAAAGAATACATCTAAAAATAGAACACGTACGAAAGATCTGTGCAGTATATTTAGGAGACTAACAAAACTGAATCTGTTATTGGGAAAAATGCAATTCGAAACATAAGACAAGCGTTGTAGCATTGCAGCTGTGCTACCCCTATAAATAGTTGAAGGTTAGGTGATTTCAGTTTTATTATAATTATATAAGCACCGGTAATTACCACAACCAATTCTCTGACCTTAACATTCCTTAAAATCGTTTTGTATATGACCTTTTCTCATTAGGTGTAATAAATTGCACCACCAGTACATTATTTGTACGTGACATGCATATTGAAATTTTTAATTAATGATTTTAAATGTAGAATCTTTTTTATCCAAAAAAAAATTCTAAATGATTTTAGAGACAGAATAACGAACTTATGTTCTCTTTTCTATCCCATAATCACAATCCTAACGTACCCAATACTTTATCTTTTCAGATTATTTGGCTGCCTATGCATGATTGGATTGCGTATACATGTTGGCATGCACTTACGTAGGTATTGCCAAAATTCCATCTATTTTTCCTTCTTATCAAATTAAAACTAAATAAACCAAGGGTGTGAAAAAATAGAAAATCAATCAATATATGCTACATACTATCGATATACATAATATTTTAATTGAACTGCATGTTTTGTGTACGAATAAAAAAATAATTGGTAAAGAATATATATAGTTTTAAAGTTTGGTCAAATTGGTTTGAATAATTTTTTATTTTTCTATTATAATATAGTAATATTTTCATATTTATAATACTTTATTTTTTTTATTTAAATTCATATATTAAATTAATAAATTCCAATTTTTGTGAATGCTTTTAAAAACAATATTTTCAGTCAAACCTTAGAAATGTGTATCTCTTTTCTCAAAAATACTATCACCATAAAATTGGTCTCTGTCAAAAAATAGGATTAAGAGTGAAAGAAAAATTCGTCGATATTAACTATTTAAAAATTAAGAGAATGATTGTGTTACTGCATATATATGCGTGTGTGTGTGCGTGTGTATATATATATATATCTGCAACTTAATGCCATTTTTTAATTTTAAATCTTAATTATTAGTTATTTAATTGTATAAATTAATAAATAGAAATTTACACCTAAAATATTTAAGCCAACATAACTCCACCGCTGTATAAAACAGAGAGAAGAGAAAGAGAACATGAAGGAGTCAGCACTAAGGCTTCCATTCGTTGCATTGAATATATCAATTAACGATAATATCAAAACAAACTCGAACCTCCACCAAATATAATTGATTTTTCACAGCTTTATCGCCAACACAATTCCATCATGGAATATATTCAGAAAGTCCATCAATTCCGACGTCGAACCTTGTCAATCAGACTGAATCAGAATATAATATAAACTACAAAGATAAACAAAACGCTTCAATTGTATGACGATTCGTTGAGCTGCAATTAATCTCCAATACAACCAAGTTGCACACCGAAACATGAATTTTTCGAGCAAAAGTATTGGAAACGTTGTCATGCTTCTCATTCTAAGAGGGTGCATCAAGCATCACGAATAGATTATGCAATGAAAAAAACACGACGCTTCATTGTCAATCCAAAGACAATGATCCGGGACAGCAGAATATCACCCGATGGAAGCGAATTTGGCTGGGATTTCTCTGTCAATGCTGTGGAACTAACTTTTTTACTGTGACATGGTATGGGGAAAGGTACAGCTATACCATTTGATGCGTATGTCTTCGACAGAGACTTTGCACGATGTGAGACTTTATGGCTCATATCAACAGGAGTGTAAGGCTTAAATGGTCGAACAGGATTTTGGGGATATATTTATCGTTGCCAAACGGATAGAAGTTGAAACTTTGTTCACAGATGCTGATCAATGCTACATTTCTGTCTTCCATTTATAACTAAAGCTTTAGTTATACAATAACAAATTCAGTGTTTTTAAATTTCTTGATGCATGAAAATGGACTTATTTCAAGAGGATACTTTCTTTGTTTAAGCAATGAGGCCCTAGTTGCTTTCTTTTTAATTCTCAACTAAAGTGTCAACACTCTTTTATTCAATTTTTAATGTTTATAGGTTATCAATGATCCACTTAGAATTTTACTTGTTATAATTCTCACAATCATTCATATATATCTGTGATCTTCGTCAATTAACCTCAATTCATGCAAAGCTCCTTCAAAATAAACTCCTCTTTCCTATCTCCAATTCCCATAGGTGCAAGCAACAGAGATTTTCATAACTGATAACAAATCATTTAATTTTCTTCAGAATGAAAACAATATCTTGTTCATGCATTGATGCTTTCTTCCACCATAAAAATTCAAAGAAGAGAACATAGAGATTATTTTCAAAAGAATGAGTACCCTACTACAGAGTGCTCAGAATTGGAGGCCATGCTTTCGAGCTGCATTGGCAAGGGCTTCTACTCATCCATGGTATGGGTATCCCCCTTGGTCGAAGGCCACTTTGGATATCCCTCTCTCTAAGCATGACTTTGCAATGATTTCATCCACTTTTTTTTCAACTTCCTAAAGCCAAAAGATTCATAGTGTCAAAAGTTAATATTAAGAGATATCAAGATTAGGGTAAAGAGATAAAATAAGAGTTGGTCTTTGGGCAAAAGTGCCCATATCTAGCTATAATGCAATAAAAACTATCAAAGAGGTCATTAAATGTGGAATGATTGGGGATCTTGCCTACAGATTCTAAGTAATAATTCACCAGGTATAAAGAAAATAACAGGGACAGCACAACCAAGAAATTAGATTTTAATAGATCTACAAACAATAATTAGTGTAAACATCAGATTATAATTATTAAAATTGAAATAAGTGCATTCAGTCTTTGTCATCTTGTTACCAGACCTACGTGGTTGTTATAAAAATTTGGATAATAAATATATGACATTCAGGTAGCAAATACATAGGATCGCGGGTAACCCCTAACAAATAATCTGTGAACTTACAATGGTGGAACCAGAACTGTAGTCAAACACCTCAGAGATGGGTTTCTGCATTGTTGAAGCTGAAGCAAGTGTATGCATCTTACTATCATCAATCACCTGGACATAGAGAAGCTTGTTGGGGCAGACAACGCATAGCCTTGGCCTTTCTGGTGTCCCTTCAACCTGAGAAAATAACAAATTCAATGTAGTATTATATGTGTAATGCACGATCAGAAATCAAAAGTAACAAATTTCCTTCCAAAGGGTACGTATAACAGGAATATAGGAGAATTGACCCATCAATAGAGAAACAATAAATTCTTTCCGCTAAGCATTAGAGTAGTCCATATAAATAGTTGCAGTCTCAAAACTTCCCAAACTCAAAAAAAAAAAAAAAGGAGACCAGGAATTTAAAATAGAGGAAATGCTTTTGCACCTCAATCGTTCTCACATGTATCAGAGCAGCATCCAGGAAATCACCTGGAAAGCTTGATACTTTCAAAAGAGAAGGTAGCAGCTCTGCCCTCCTGATTCAGGGATATGGGTGGCGGGCTAGCTACTTATGCTCCAAGTCTTGATGTTTGGGATTTTTAGATAGGTTTTGCCTTAATATATAATGAGAAACTTGTGTCGGGTTTGGACAAGGCCACTCTTTTTGTAGGACAGTAGCAATTTCCTCCTAACCTTCAAAGTGAATCATAATCCTAAACACTGTTCGTGACAATTATAGCTGATGATATGTCAGCCGAACTTAGACTAAAAGTTAAGTATTCCAAGTTTTCACGTTCTCCATTCAGTTAAGGGAATGACCCAAAATGAGCAATAAACATCGACTAATATTATGCAAAATATAAATCGTTCATTACAGAAACCTACCCAATCTACCGCAACACAAACAGAATACGATTCCCATTCCCATACAACGACCCAGTCGACTGATAATCCCGGTGTCATAGATACAATTTCATACCTAAACAATTGATATGTGTCCTCAATTAGGTCGGGTATCTATTTAACAATCCAACAAACAGAGAAAAGAAACCTTCTTCCTGATACGCGCAAGGCGGGCAGTGCGGTCCTCTCTTCTGGTCCTCGCCTTGGCTTCAACGATGACACGAGATGGTACTAGACTGGCTGCCACTAACTTCCAACCGGTAAAACGTTGGCACGATCCGAAGAATGTGCTCTGATTGAGCATGCAAAGCGAACTTCATAGCAGCCATTCTTCGGCTGCCTGCACTCTCCCAAGTTGCTGCTTTCTAGTGTCCAGCGGATGGACAAATCCCGCAACACCCTTTTTAGCATCCTTAATCGCTTTTCAAATCCATTCCATCTTATATCAATTCAAATTCCAAAAGTTAACGATTTGTATCGGTATAAAAAATATATGACCCGTTTATAAATTAATATTTTTTAAATTATTATTTATAATTTAAATTAATTTTAAATCATAAATTAAATTATTTAATATTATTTTATAGCATTATTATTATTATTTATTATATATTTTTATTTTTGTATTTTTTATATAATAATAATTAATAAATAATTTTTTTTAACAAAATTAAAAAATTTATTTTTAAATATTAATGAGAAATTATAAAATTAATAATAATTAATTATTATATTTTTAATTTTATAATATAGTTTAAATCGTAAATTTTGTTTGAGATATTATTTTTAATTTTATAATATAATCCAAACCATAAATTTTTTTTAAAGGATACGAGAAAACTCACGCACTCAATTATCATTGTGGCGTCTAACTATATCTGGGACCGGACACTTATGCCGTGATCACGTATCCACAAATCACACGGGACGTCTGTCCTGAATCCGATTCTCGACGTAGGTACAGAGACCATACAGAGCGGTACCAAATATGGATAAAGTGCGCGGTCCTTAATACGGATAAAATTCCAATCTGATTCCCTTGACATTTCAATAAGAAAAATCCTGAGGTGAAAATTACATATAGAACCTTAAGATCCACATAGCCAACCTCTACCACCAGGCCACCCCTAAAGGGTTTTCATACTGCAAATTTAAACTGGTTTAAACCTGATTGAAATTGGTTTATAACATATTAATGAATTAGATTGAATTTATTTATTTTTAAACTACAATATACAGTTCGCTTTGAAATCCAAATAGTATATACCCATCCTTATCTTTACCTTTGTCGATCAAGGTCTCCTGGGGGCAAATTCGTCTTTTTGCCCTGCTACCAGTATTCCTATTACCGTCTACTATGCGTTTATAGTTTTACCACAAATACCGGTGGATATGTGCAGATGTGCTAATCTTCTTATTTAATTATTTTGTGAGAATAGCTACAGTATCATCTCGCTTAACAAAAGTTATAATAAAATACACTAATTATAATTTTCACAAGATATTAAGAATGTAACATTGTTTTATCTTGGATTTAAAATTTGGTAATCATATGGTCACAATTCTGCAATATGACCCTTTTATCATTTACCAAATCCGTCACAACCTAAAGTCTTTCAGAAATTGATATTTCATTTGCCAAATCGTTCATAACCTAATAGTCTCGCAGAAACTGATATTTCATACGTTAAATAAGAAAGAAATTAAAAACAAATCGTATTTGATTTCAGACCTAGTGAATGGAGAGGGTAGTTGCTTTCTACTAAACATGACGATCAAGATCGAACCTTCTAAACATGCTAGAAAATGAAATACATCTTTACTGATTATAATTGTAATTCAATAATTTCATACACAATCTGCAGGATGCTTGCCACAAGATTGATGGACTTGCTTGTGTATGTCTAGCAATACCATTATCAACAGACAGGAAACGTTTCTACCTTGAAACACTCGTTTTTGCTCCCTTTAGAATTCTTTTGGATATAACAGAAACATCATTCTCATTCAGGCAGAAGTAACCAGCGACGGATCAGTTATTAACTCGTCATTCTTACATGCAATTTCCCTTCTCATCAGCTACCATGTTGACGCACATCAAGCAAAGATTGACCATTTAGCTTTCTTTCTACCATCTTTCCATCCACATTGTTGACACAGGCAGCAGAAATTTGCATTAGTCATTAGATTTATAGTCTTGTATGCTATTTTAATCCATCAGCTTTTGTATGTTATTTAACCCATCAGCTCAAAAGCTGATGGCACATCATGCAACGGGTGGCCCTTGCGGTTTCTTTCTATTATCTTTCGTGCAAGGGAAACTTGCTTGCCAACAACAAATATGAATGCTTTCCCCTTTCCTCCAGCACCTCTAGCAGTTCTTCCAACACGGCGCACATATTCACCAGGATCACGAGGAAAGTCAAACAGGACAACATGATCCACACCAGCAAAGTCAATTCCACGAGATGCTCTGCCACAAGTTTCAGAAAAAGTATTGTTATCATACTATGACTTCCTGCTATAGATCAACAATTAACAAGAAATTACACATTGGTGATATGAACAAAAGCTCAGAAATTATATAAACTCCAATACCTATCAGTGCAAACCAAAAATAAACAATCTTCTTTTGACTGTGAACTAGTGAACTTCTTCATATTTGCCAGCCTTGACTCTTGCTCAAGAGCAGCATGAAATGGTAGAACTCGCACACGAGCTCCTCTTCTATCAAAACGTTTCAATATATTCTCTACTTTTCTGCATGTTTCAATCTGCAAATTGCAAAGTCCTCAAGATCCGCTGAATAAAGAGATACCCTTTAAGTTCTTTACAATTACAGTGGAACCATACCTTGTTACAGAAAACAATTGTCTTGGAAATTGGACTTTCTTTAATGAGTTGTAGAAGAGCAGATTTCTTGTTGAGAAAAGCTGTTTCTGGAGTTTTATCTGTCTCATTGTTGCCACTGCAATCTACAAGAACCTGGATATGCAACCTAGTAGTCAATTTTTGAGCATATTCATTTACTTCAGAATGTCTCCGACATAAATAGTATTTTAAATATCAATGAAAATTGTTTCGCTTGTGTGCAATTCATTCTCTCAGTTTTAACCAAAATTAAATACTCATTGCTATTCTCTACATCATAACACTGACAGAATCCTCCTTTAACACCCAGAGAACATAGTGGAAGTTCTTTGAACAATTGCTACGGAAAATGTGACTTCATGCAATTAAATTGGTGGGAACACACAAACGCATACACTTAACATTTGTATTGAATAAAAGATGTTAAGCCAACTGAGTGAATAATTCCATGGGACTATGAACCTTAACACAAGGGCCCCTGACCTAAACCACTGCTGGAGCACATAGAAACTATATTGTCCATGCTCTTATTAAACCATTTATGTGCCCGAATGGAAAAGCCAAATGATGAGGAAAAAAGATAAAAACGGAAACTAACCTCTTCAAGACCTGGGCTTATACGGTGCATACCAGGTCCCATAACCACTTGGCAATCAGGTAAAAACTCAACTACCTTGTTATATACGTCTACTGGTAAAGTTGCAGTCACAAATAGATATTGTGTGGTGACAGGTGAAGAATTGATCAAAGATTGCAGGGCTATTTCAAAATCCTCATCATTAAAGAGTATATCTACTTCATCCAATACAGCACTGCAACAAAAAGTTCAATATATTAGTTCTAGCAGAATATGTTGAAAATTGATGTAGCCTGCCAGTGTACAATGAGGGACATAAGAAATTAAAACTAAATGAAAAGGATCAAGGCCACTTTTTGATAAGTCACAACTGAATCAAATTTTCTCACTAAGGATTGTTGTATCAATGCAGGATCACTTTGTTACCTGCTTTACAATTTACATTTACTGCCATAATAGAATACTAGGAAAAAAATATTACAGAAGTCAAGGACACACGGTACTCAAAATTCAAATCAGAGACCACTTGCAAGTTATAAATTAATATTTATGCTCAAATATAAAATAAAAAGTGATGCAATGTTATTCAAAGAAGTTCGGTTACCATACCATCTAAGATTTGTTAACTGTAAGATTCCTTCTTTAATTAAGAACATGAAACGACCAGGTGTGGCAATTAAAACATCAACACCTTTTTGTAGATTTTCTAGTTGAGTTCTCTGTCGAAAACCGCCTGTCACAACCATAGACTGGAATGGAACTCCAAATTTGGACATTGATCGGCAATTACGCAAAACCTGCAAAAGTCACACCACTATTAACCAATAACAACACTGTCATTGAAAGTGATGTCATTAAGACCAAGATTTTAAATCTTATAGATGATACACACTTATTGATGTACTGCCAGGTAGGAATAATAGAAAGGGGAGAAACAATTGAAGAAATAGGGGAAAATGTAACCAACTTTATTCAATAATATCCAAGTCTACTCTAAAACTGAAAATAAGGGGATATTTAGTGGTGATAACCCTATGCAAAGAGAAAAGATATCTACTTCCAACAAGGAAATAGAAATCCTATTCTAACACGAAAAAGAAAAACTCCACAAACTAAAATAAATAACACAAATAGAACTCTAACAAGAAAATAAAGTCCAATCCAACTGAAATAATGCAAATAAAAATAATGCTAAAACTAACCTAGCTCATTCTACATCACTTATCCTTCTGCATGCAGGATTTCTATTCCATTAGTAAGCCAACACTTTTTCTCAAAGATATTTTTCCCTACATATGGATACTGAGATGGGTGAAATTGCAGAGAACTAGAAAAAAGGGACTCTAATTAAATGGCAGTATCAAATTTTAAAATATATATATATATATGGCCAAAACAATTCATAGGAATCTGAATCTTCATATTGTTGCAAGGAATGGATAGACCAAAAGATGCAGATCTGCACCAGGGTATAAGTGTATTAAACTATAGCCATTAAACTAAAGAACTCATCATCAACTGATCTGCTTGAAAGTTCGCCCATTATATCATGAAAATGTACCCTTTTGGAAGACTTACTCAACTGTTTACCCCTATTCATCTTGGAGTAGCGCAGGTTCTGCTTCCACTAAGAAATTTGCTTTTTAAGGGGTGGCTCTTCCTATCATTATGCTTACTTGCCTTTTGAATCGCTACCCCACATCCTAGCAGCACTTGAAACCTTGACTACGCCAATCCTATATTAATAAAATTATGGGACTTTACAAATTCCTTTCAAGTTCAATAAAAGGGATGAATATAAGGCAAACGATACTGAAGCTTTCGAGTAAATATTAAAGTTCTTTACTTTCTCTAAATCTACAATTGCAAGCTTCTTTTCTTTAAAGTTTTAAGTTTTCTGTCAGTATACAAAATTTTGTAAATTCATAAGACTCATGGAATCTTAATTAAGATAAGTTGTTTGTTTGCACATGGTAAGTGGAATGACTAAAAATACACAAGCACAAAGTAACGTTTTATATTTTGGGCAAATTAATCAGGTCATATGTGGTAAGTGAGCTTTCTTCTGAGCATCCATCAGCAAAGAAAGAAAAAAATAGAAGATATATGCAAAATGGCACCTGAGAAGCCAACTCAGCAGTTGGCACCAAGATAACTACTCGAGGACTTCCTGATGAGGATTTGCTAAATCCTTGGAGCTCTTCTTGCCTAAGACGCTGAATCACAGGTAAAACATATGCCAATGTCTTCCCTGATCCACTTTGATCAGCTAAAATACAGCTCTTCCCCTGAATAATAGGTGGAAATGCCATGGCCTGCAATCATCCAACAAGTTTGACAAGGACCCAAGTACTTCATAGAACAGTAAGTTTATGGGGAGGGATAACGTTTAATTTTTCAACATAGACTAGTAGTACCTCACTGAGAAAAATAATAATAAAATTATATTTCTGGAGCAGGCTGTTTTACAATTTGACCCAACACAAGCTTGATAGTACAATATACCAGTAATACATTAGATACCCTTATAAATCATAAGGCATGGTAAAGACCCAAACCAACACAAAGAATATCCAGAAAATTAATTCAGATAAGCACCTAATTTAATGCAAAACAAGAATATGTAATAAAACCAGGCCTCTATTCTCCGGAGATGAACAAGAACAAATGTACAAAGAAAAACTTTTCTGTACTAAGGTAACATTAATGCCCACGAATGGTAGGTAAGCAATTATACCAACAAATTACATTTACAGGTGGATCTTATGAATAAGTGAATTCTTGTGCACCATTTTCATTATCACTCTCTTTTCTGTTGGTTTTCAGGGTATATTCTCAACTCAACATACCTGAATACGTGACGGGCGTATGAAATGTTGCCTTTTCAAGGATTCAATCACCTGATCACTGCATCCTATTTCTTCGAAGGATTTCCGACTAAAAAAGTCTCTATTGGTTGACAATTTATGCCGTTGCTTTAAGGGGTCCATTGACTGAGAGTTGAGGTTGTGAACAGAAACTCCTTTACCCCATCCTCTCAACTCAGTAACAGCATTTCTAGGAGCCGAAACCCCAATTCCATCTCCTCTGGTGTCAAAATTTTGAAGTTTATTCCGTGTAATATGATGATCTGATATATGCTCGTCCACAATTACATTATCATTGTCCGTGTGTTCCCCTGTTCCAGTAATTTGTTTCATCTTTCTAGACTCCGGTGACTCTGTAGCTTCTAAGACTCTTCCATCTTTTTTGACAGTCTTCTTTCCCATGGAATCAATTTTGTTAACAAGAGCTTTAACTCTCTGAGCTTTCAATCTAGAAAAGCGTGCATTTACTCCCTTTTTGTTGGAGGGAATTGGAGAATCATTGCTCTTAGCGACTATTCAGGGATTAAAAACGGGCTTTAGAGCTTTGGTTGTACAACTTTCATAATCAATAATATACAGAGAAAAGTAAAAGGTAGAGATTGAGAACCTGCAGAGGTATTCCAATTGGAAGATAGGAGAAGATGTTCGGGAGGGATGGGAGAGTTAAGAGGGTCGTCGTCAGTTGCACCCCATATTATCAATTTCTCGCCGGTCTTCTCGTCGATAAGCTGATAAGCACCGGCAGTTTCCAATGGCGTCCGACTATAGCCATCTCTAACTAAAACTACTCTGGGTCGCCGGAGTGGGAGGAGACATTTGTTAATCAGTATGCGATTATCAATGTCCCTTCTTAATGGAGAAGACGGAAGAGGAAGACGAAGAGGAAGAGAAATAGGAGGAGCATTTGCCAACATTTCCTTGTGCGCTTACTCTATCTACTACGGTTGTGAATTCGAAGAAGATAGGGTGGTCGCAGCGTAATTCTTTAATGTCTAGGATACTACGACATATCTTACCGGCTCTCTTAGGTAACTAGTAAACGGCAAAATGATATTTTTGCCGCTTATCATTTACTACGTAGGGGTCTAACGGGTGTCAACCGATGTTTCTTCTGGGTCGGTTCAGGTCGAAACAATGAATCGAAAAAAATAAAATCAGATTGATAATATATATAGGTTAATTGAGGTCAATTTTACGGTTTGTAGATAATAAAATCGAATTAAAATCAAAAAATAAATACTAACAGATCGGTCTAGATCAATTCTGATTCAAAAGATTCTGAACCGATTTCAAACCGATTATAATTAAAATAATTTTTTAATTTAATTAATTAAATATCTTTTAAAAAATTTTATTTAAATTTTATTTATTACGAAATATTATTTATTTTTATTAATATATTAATTTATTAATCAATATTATTATATATTAATTTTATTTTAATTTATATAAATAATATTGATAAATATTTTTATAATCTTTAAATTTAAACTAGTTATAATTTATTTTAATTTATTTATAAAAAATATTTTAAAAATTTTAAAAATTATATAAAAAATATCTCCGACAGTATAAATTTTTATTAATTAATTAAAAAAATACAATAAAAGAGATATTTTAGCCTTAACCGCATAAATTTTTTTATATTCATATATTATAACGTAAAAAAAAAAATTATGAAAATATTACAAAGAAGGCGATATTGAATCTTACTTCATTAAAAATTATAAAATCTAAATCCTAATTATAAGTAGTTAGATATAGTCATTCTTTGTCTTCATCTTCATCTTCTTCATCCCATTTGTAACTAAAGTGGACTGTAAGAATTGATTGTTGTTGAAATTATTGTAATCTCTTTTCTTCGTTGATCTAATTTATGACACACATGTATATCTTCAATACCTTTGAGGCTATTGTACTTATACGGTCGTCTAATGTTCGATCACTCAAACTAAATATACTTTTTAATGAAACCGTCGACATTGATAGTGCGAAAAAATCTCTTACCATTCTTGCTAAGATAGGATATAGCTTGTGATTTTTCTTTTACCATTTTAATATATTAAAATTTGACTCCATTTCAACAGACAGATCTTGTAAATAGTATGAAAGTTCGTTGAATGATGATAACGCTCTTCTTGGTCTCTTGCTGACTTCTACGTATAGATTAAAATCGTAATTGAAAATAATGGGTGCTGAGAAGGAGGGAGAAGAATCATCTCAACCTATAGAAATAGAAGTACTACCTACAAAATACTCAATTTTTGTATAAGTGAAAAATATTTGAAAAGTAGATAATAAATTTTTTTTATACTGATAGATCCGTCTTTGAGTTTCGTTACTCAAATATTCAGAATCATTATATCTAAAAATAAAAATCATTCTATAAGGGTTTCACAACCAAAAACTTTCGTCCTAAAATTTAGACATAATATAATACAATATAAAAGTGTCATATCATTGTAATACTGATCTCAATTAGATTATGTACCCAAGTATAGATAGTTTTGTTATAGTATAGTCCGGTGAGTCCAAGTGTAGTATCCACAGGGAGTGTTTTTCCAAGAGTCAAATTGGTTATGTTCGAGCCAATTCCAATAGCAAAGGTAGAAGAAGTGTTGGATTGATTTTAA
>JAVXUL010000010.1:1912433-1926120 GCA_035590515.1 Trichilia minutiflora
AGCAAGCTTCTTTCACCAGGCGTGGCTAGCCCAGTGCAATATACACAAGTGAACGATGTGCCTCACTGTAGATTACAACCGTGATGTCTCAGGTCAAAGGACTAATGGTACACTAGTACAGCTGTGCTATGAATCATTGACTATGGATAATCACCCATGTGATTCTATCGCGATCGGTCATGTCCAGTATCATATTCACCAATGTGGTACCCATGTTTATGCTCTTGTGATATGAGACTCATCACCCAACTATTAGCATCCAATACTAATTCGTGGCAGCAACAAAATATGTCGGTTATACAATGTCACTGTCCTTCGTGACACTACCTCAACCGGGAACAAGTTTTAGAATGTATTTAAATCAAAGATTCTGTACTCATATCTATAACTCATTATAGATAGAATCTCGATACATAATACAATATGGGATATATCTTGCATCATTTAAAATAAATAAATAAATCAACAACTGAACATAATGCAAGATAGAGTAATGCCATTTTATTAATCGTAAATAATTTACAAATTAATTACAAAAGGTATATACATAAGAAAATATAACCCTGAACCATATGACACGATAGGTTATAGGGCATATCTCTAATAGTTCTCACACGAACCTTGCTCTAAACATACATTTCTCATCAATTTCAATACCATTAGCTAACCAAGTCCTCTACTTTATCAATGCAAGCGATAAATTACAAAAATCTCAAATTCTAGGGTTTTATGAACAGTGACCCAATTGTTATTTCTTAGATTTACGTGAAATGATAGCTTAATTGAGAGAGAGAGACTAAGGAACAAGCTTACATAAACCTGTAGGCGAGCTTAGAGCTCCAATTGGCTTGAATCCCTCTTTTCAGCTACTGTTCACCGTTACCCATTCTTCGCGATTCCTCACAGTCCAATGGTTTGAACTCCGATTAAAGGGGATTTCTGGGTCACTGGCGTGAGAGAGAGTGTTTTCTGGTAGAAAGAGTGAGAAAAAATCAAATGGGAAAGACAACCTGTTCCCGAGCATAAATACTGTGTAATCGCTCAAAGGTGTCGATACGTTCTCCTAACGTATCGATACCTTTGGTCGCAAATCCGAAATCATCTTCGTCATGAAGGTGTCGATACCTTGCTGAAGGTATCGATACCCTGCCTGGTTCCCAAACTAAAAGGTCTCGATACCTTCCTCAACGTATCGATACCTTTCGTGCAAGCGGGCTTAATCACCGTCACCAACGTGTCGATACCCCTTACCAACATATCGATACGTTTGATACTGTTCATTATGCCTTCAAGGTGTTGATATCTTTGACCCCAATAGTAAACGTATCGAAACCCTTTCCAAAGGTGTCGATACCCTTGGCCTCAACCTCAACGTATCGATACCTTTGCTTCTGGTCCTCCTTCTGAGGACTACAACTTCACCTGGCCATAACTTTTAGCTTGGATATCCGCTCGGAACCCATAATATATCAATGCGAAGTTCTCACCGAGTTCTATAAAAATGATAAAAAACTTTCTCAATTGAAGATAATTTTAGGGTTAAAAATCCAGTTCTTTCTTATAAGCTCATATCCCACACCATAATCAAACTCAAGACATATTCTTCAAGTTTTATACCCTCTCGTGCACAATCTAAACACGAAGACATGCACGAATACTGTTGATGGATTTATAATTATGCCCATAATATTAAGGGACGGGTTTCGCAGGAATCCTATACCATTGATATTTTCTTTCTCTCTTTCTCTCATCCTTCCATTTATCTGCATTCTTTTCAATTTTGCTTCACAACTCATGATCGAAATGGGTTTTTGTTTATGCAAAAAAATTTTAGTTGCTCACCTTATCTCATAGTCACGATCACGATGAGTGGACAATTAGTCAAGAAAACACTTTTTTTTTTTAATTAACATAAATTTTCACCAAAACTTCACTCTCGCAAAAGAGAAATTCCCTTTATATAGAACTTTGGTCATCAATTCTATTAGGATTAGAACTCTTTAAATGTTAAAAAAATAAATAAATATGAAATCAAATTTTATAAAATAAAATTTCACCTTTATCTTATAAAATATAAAGATAAAATCCAATTTTACCTATAAATAAATAAAAATAAAATCACATTTTATCTATATCTCGTAAAATATAAAGATAAAATGCAAATAGATAAAAATAAAATTAAAGTCTAAATTTTAAACCCTAAAACCTTGAGCCTGAAATCCAAAACCCGAACTCTTAAAATCCGAAACTTTCAAGCTCTAAATCTTAAATCTTAAAAACCTTAAACCCTGAAAATCTTGAATCCTAAAACTCTAAATCTTATATCCTAAAGATTCTAAATCTTAACCCTAATCATTAGTTGAAGTTGAAATCCCTACTATTTAGTTAGGCCCCTAGCCACGTGAATTTGAAGCTTGGTTCACAGATGCTCTATCAAAGCTCCATTTCTATCTTCATTTAACAACTAAAGATTTGATTTATACAATAAACAAATTCAGTGTTTTCAATGAAATTAAAATCTCTTGAAGCATGAAATGGATTTGTTTCAAAAGGATATTTTCTTTGTTATTAGAGTCTAGTAAATTTACACTTGCTTCATTGATTGATTTGTTTTAATATTAGCATAAATGTTGGCAACAGTTTCTTTCTATTTAATTCTCAACTTCAACAGTTAATGTTTGTAGTTTATCGATCATTCACTTGTATATTCTTATAAAGAAGTGCTAGGATCAAGGTTGGGCCGTGTTTATAAGAATTCCCCAATTCCCATAGGTACAAGCAACAGAGACATTCATAATTTGATAACAAATCATTTTAATTTCATTATAAGAAAACCTTCATCATTTTATCTTCATATCCCTCGTCCCTAATCACAAACCACCAAACAAATGTCTCTGTCGCAAACTTTTCTGATTGATAGACGATTTGATTTCCATATACAATGCAAATTCTGATTGTAATAAGATCACCAAGGTCATTTGAAAATATAGAAAAAAATGACACAGCTGCAAGACTTTCCTTCAGAAAGAAAACAATATCTTGTTCATGCGTTGATGCTTTTCCTCCACCATAAAAATTCGAAGAAGAGAACACAGAGATTAGTTTCAAAAGATTAACTAACTACAGTGTGCTCAGAATTGGAGGCCATGCTCTCGAGCTGCATTGGCAAGGGCTTCTACTCGTCCATGATATGGGTATCCCCCTCGGTCGAAGGCCACTTTGGAGATCCCTTTCTCTAAACATGACTTTGCAATGATTTCACCCACCACCTTTGCAACTTCCTAAAGCCAAAAGATTCAGTGTCAGAAGTTAGGTTATTACATCAAAATTTACCAAAAAAGGAGGGAGGAAACTAAATATTGAGAGGCATCAAGATCAGGGTAAAGAGATAAAATAAGAGATGGTCTTGGGCAAAAGTGCCATATCTAGCTATAATGCAATAAAAAAATCATCAAAATATCAATGAACACATAAACTGTAGAATGATTGGGGATCTTGCCTACAGATTCTAAGTTATAATTCACCAGGTCTAAAGAAAATAACAGGGTCAGCACAATGAAGAGATTAGATTTTAACAAATCTACAAACAATAATAAGTGCAAACATCAGATTATAATTATTAAAATTGAAATAAGGAAATTCAGTCTTTGTCATCTTGTTACCAGACCTATGTGTCTGTTACAAACATTTGGATAAATATACGACATTCAGGTATCCAATACATAGGATCGCAAGTGACGCCTAACGAATAATCTGCGAACTTACAATGGTGGGACCAGAGCTATAGTCAAACTCCTCAGAGATGGGTTTCTGCATTGTTGAAGCTGAGGCAAGTGTATGCATCTTACTATCATCAATCACTTGGACATAGAGATGCTTGTTGGAGCGGAAAACACATAGCCTTGGCCTTTCTGGTGTGCCTTCAACCTGAGAAAATAACAAATTCAATGTAGAATTATATGTGTAATGCATGATCAGAAATCAACAGTACCAAATTTCCTTCCAAAGGGTACATATAACAGAAATATAGGAGAATAGAACCACCAATAGAGAAACAATACATTCTTTCAGTTAAGTATTAGAGTAGTCCATAAAAAACGGTGCAGTCTCAAATCTTCACCAACGCAAAAAGAAGCCCAGGAATTTATAATAGAGCAAATGCTTTTGCACCTCAATCATTCTCACATGTATCAGAGCTGGATTCAGGGAGTCACCCTGGAAGGCTTGATACTTTCAAGAGAGATGTAGCTGCCTCTGCCTTTCTGATTCAGGGGCATGGGTGGTGGGCTAGCTACTTATGCTCCAACCTTGACGTTTGGGATGGTAGACAGGTCTTGCCTTAATATATAATGAGAAACTTGTCTGGGTTGGACAAGGCCACTCCTTCTGTAGGCATTTTTCTCCTAACCTTCAATGGAATCATAATCCTAAACACTATTCATGACAAGTATATCTGATGATACGTCAGCCGAACTTAGACTAAATGTTAAGTATTCCAAGTTTTCAGGGATCGCTGCCATTCGCCTACATTCTCCCAAAAAATTGCCTTGTTCTCCCCCAAAGCTCAGGGCCTCACGCTATATCCAACTAACATTATGCAAAAGATAAATCTGTCATTACAGAAACCTACCCAACCTACCCAATCTACCACAATACAAACAGAATACGAGTCAAACAGAATACGAGTCCTATTCCCATACAATGACTCAGTAAAGTCAACTAGATATGCCCCGTGTCATAGATACAATTTTATACCTAAGAAATTCATATGTGTCCTCAATTAGTTCGGATATCTATTTAAAAATGCAACAAGAGAGAAAAGAAACCTTCTTCCTGATACGCGCATGGCGGGCATTGCGGTTCTCTCTTCTGGTCCTGGCTTTGGCTTCAAAGATTACAAGTGATGGGACTGGCCTGGTTGCCACTAACTTGGAACCGACAAATTGTTGACATGATCCGAAAAATGTACTCTGATTGAGCATGCATAGCAAACTTGACATAGCAGCCATTCTTCGACTCTCTGCACTCTCTAGTGTTAGTGCTTTCTAGTTTTCGATGGAGAGAGGAAAACCCACAACACACTTTTTAACACCCTCATCCTTATCCAGTCATCCTTGTCAATCAAGTTCTCCTGGGGCGAATTTGTCTTTTTGCCCTTGCAACAGTTTCCTAGTGGCAAATTTGTCTTTGTCTTGTGCTAATCTTCCTATTTAATTATTTTGTGATAATGGCTACAATGTCACCTGGCTTAAACAAAAGTTATAACGACTGGCGTTATAATGTTCACAAGATATTAAGCATGTAACATTGTTTTATCCTAGATTTAGTATTTGGTATCATATGGTCACAATTCTGCAATATGACCTTTTTGTCATTTGCCAAATTGATCTTAATCTAATTGTCTCTCAGGAATTGATATTTCATATGCTAAATAGAAAATAAATAAATAAAATTTGTATATGATAATTTTTTTATATAAAAATTTTTTAGTCTATCTATAGATCAGAAGTCGAATTAGTAAAATAATATACAATCTGATTTAATAATCAATAATATTATAATAAAAACCATCAAACATTATCATATCTGAAACTAATATAAAAATAATTGTTCAACAAAAAACAAATCAGATAAAATCCTCAAATGGATTAATTCAATAATTTATAATCAAAATTTTTTATTTAAATGGTGATATCAACTCGTGTTTAAACTTAAAATTAACATCAAACAACAGTTCAATAAATCTTTTATCATTAAATTACATTACGGATAAGTATACACGATGATTTCGAACCTAGTGAAAGGAGAAGCTATTTTCTTTCTACTAAATATGACGCTGAAGATTGGACCTTCCAAATATGCTGGGAAAAGAATACGTCTCTATTGATTATAATTGTAATTCAATAATTTCCCATACACAATCTCCACGACGCTTGCCACAAGATTTATGGACTTCCTTGCGTATGTTTTGCAATGCCATTAATCGACCGATAGAGAAACGTTTATGCCTTCAAACACTCGTTTCTTTTCCATTTAGAATGCTTTTAAATATAACGGAAACATCATTCTCATCCAGGCAAAATTAACCATATCAGCGGATCAGTTATTACCTCCGTGCAATTTCCCCTCTCACCAGACACCATGCTGATGCACATCAAGCAATGATCGACCCTTTAGCTTTCTTTCTACTGTCTTTCATCCACATTGGTGACACACGGAGCAGACATTTGCGTTAGTCATTAGATTCTTAGGCTCACGTGTTATTTCACCCATCAGCTGTTGAGCTGAGGGCACATCATGCAATGGGCGGCCCTTGCGTTTTCTTTCTATTATATTTCGTGCAAGGGAAACTTGCTTGCCAACAACATACACGAAAGCTTTCCCCTTTCCTCCAGCAACTCTGGTTGTTCTTCCGACACGGCGCACATTTTCTCTAGGATAATAATATATATATATATAACGGGCAAAGATAATAATAAAAAAATATTTCTGGAGCAGACTGTTCTCCAATTTGACCTAACACAAGCTTCAAAGTCCAATATACCAGTTATATATCAGATACGCTTTGCAAATCATAAGACATGTTAAAGACCCAACCCAACAAAAAGACTCCAGAAAATTAATTCAGATAAGTAACTACTTTAATGCAAGGCAAGAATATGCAATAAAATGAGTCCTCTATTCTCCACAGATGAGCAGGAACAAATGTAAAAACAAAAACTTTTCTGCTCATTGAACCAATCAATATCAATTGTCAACCAAATCTTTGAACCCTTCGACGGCGTATTTCTTCCAAGTGAAGATCACTAGACCGATGTGACAGCTGATCAGATGATAATTCATTGCCACTCCGACTTGTTCCACACATCTCACATATGCTTAACCAACCAGAATTATCGTAAGTACATGCTTGGCATCTCCATATGTCAGCCGAGTTTTCAGGTTCTGTTCTTATGGTGTGACTCCCACCAACAGTTCCCCGACCATAAATCCTCTGCCGGCGAAAAAGGTTCCGTAAAAACCTCATAGGCCAGCTCAATACACCGGCAGCACCTCTAATGATTGCAGTCAGTGGATCAGAACCTGAATATCCACCCTTCAACTTCAAATATATAACCCCTGCAAGTATACCACCAAGGTGACCAAGAAAAGAGACACCAGGGACAAACATCTGAATAATAATCAACTCTGCCCATGCAGCATATCGTGATGGTACCATCAGTCCATGTACATTAGTATAGTTTTCTGACTGAGAATTGAGAACAACCTTCATGGCAAAGAGGACACCAGAAAATCCAACAGCATACTCAGAGTAATAAGCTCTCTCATAGTCAAAAAACAGCAGAAGGGATTTGGCTAGCAACAATGTGATACCCTGGCACATGCCAAGTAGGGCAACAACCATAGAAGCAAATTCAGCACTTCCCATTGAAGTTTCCAATTGAATTCCCTTCCACAAAAGTGATGTCATGTTGTAGAACAAGTGAGATTCACTGGCATGATAGAATGACGATAACAAGAATCTTTTAAGGTCCTTGCGCTGTCAACCAAAGGCAAACATAGATTAACAGCTAAAAGCAATATGAACAAGACAATCATCTGCTAATATGACAAGTAAGCAATTTGAGGATATATGAATCGAAGTATCAATCAAAGCCTTTTTAAATAATACAATTAACTTGATTATTGTGTTAATTTGATGCAAGAACTTGATAAGAATTCTAAGGTTAATCATTTGAACCATTGTTGATAATAGGTCTGTGAATTAAGCAGCTTTAGTTAATTCTATCTTTCGAGAGTCAACTTCAAGTTACATAGTTAACCTATTTGATATGCAAGCAAATAGTAACAAAGCAAATAGTAATGCATCCACTATAGGCCACAATCATTTTACAAAGAACGATCATATCATGATTAATTAGTTATTCATACTGCAAATATTTGTGCCTTCAAAACAAACAAACCATGTAGACTTGAGTCTGTAGCCAAGCACTAACTGTAGTACTTGGCACCTAAGATTTGACTTGTCATTGACTTTTTTTTTTTTTAAATTACCATACCAAAACCTAGAAGGCATTTACATATTCAAACAATTAATTTGTGAGATTTCGGTCATATAATTAGAGTAAATCCAGAAAACGAGTGATTTTGAACTGTTTCCATCGCTATTGAAGTGGGAAACTCAGCAAGTATCAATAACCACAGAGAGAATTGAACATACAAATATATCAAAGAAAAATGAAAAACAACGGCGAGAGATATCGAAATTTACCTTAAGAATGAGATAGGCATTGAACCAGACTTCATCGATTGACGGGAGAAAAGAATCGAGGAAGGCAGGTCTAAGATAGATTACAGTGTTGGTGGCGAGAAGAGCTGCCGTGACGGGTGGTTTCCAGGGCAGCCTACGGTACTCGTTAAAAGCGTGAAGAGCAAGTAGCGGCAACATTCCCCGGGATACCCTCCTTCCATCTCTGTCCATCTTTGCAGCGCTGACACAGTTATTAAAAATTGACTTCGATCCTATTATATATATCATATGTTCTCATCACCGTGCCGGAAGACACAGAGCGAAAATTCCAGACGCTTCTTTTCTCTGTTTCATTTTCTTGCTGCGGGTCCCGCATTAATTTATATTTTATCTGTAATTTAAAAAAAATTGTAAATTAAAAAAAAAAAAAAACGTTTTTCCTAAAAAAACGAAAAATTAAGAACTTTTTTAATTAAACAAATGCTGCCGGGTCAATCATTTGATCCTGGTTCGAGGAGTCTTAAGAGCTACCTGTGCATTGTTCTATCATCTTCTTTTCTCAATTTGGTTCCTCAATCCCCGATTCCTTTATTCGATTCCACACGAGCGGACCTGTTATAGACACCACCGTCTTCCTCAGTCTACGAGGTTTTGCAGATTCTGCATCGCATAAGCTTGGTCAATATCAATATCCTCACAATTTGATTCATGTAAGTTGTCACTCAATTTCATATTGTTGCCTCCATAACAATAGTATATTATTAGACATGAATAACGAATTACGACCTCTGAGGTTTCCTCGATGTGATTAACAATTGTGTTTGAATCTCTGTTTATCCCATGACTGAAAGTTTCAAGGTCAGTTTATCCCATGACTGAAAGTTTTAAGGTTAACAACACTAAACTAAGCATGATTTACATAATGTTGATTGAGAAAAGAAATTGACTCCAGACTTTATGTTCTATGGATACATTACCACTCTTGTGCATTCGTCTTGTGAAAAAGGCATCTTTTGTAACAAATATCCATCGAATATGCAGCACTATCACGGCACTGTGTTCAAAATCTGTGCTTTATTTGGTTCTTTTGCTTATTTTTTAGTTATTTTTTTTCTAAATACGTGGTATGATGTTGTCTTTACTCTCTAGGGAAGCTGTGCAACAACCTCTTATTCCAGGGTTGCCAGATGATTTGGCTTTGAGGTGTTTGGCCAGGTTGTCACATGGATATCATGGACTACTTCAAACTGTCTCCAAGAGGTGGAGAGAATTGGTTTGCAGCTATGAGTATGCAATTTATAAAGCTAAACAAGGATGGACTGATAGTTGGTTGTTTGTTTTGACTGAACGCTCTAACAACCAGTGGATTACCTATGATCCTGAAGCTGATAGATGGCATCCACTTCCAAAGATTGTTAGGGCCCATGATGATTGGCAACACTCTGGATTTTCATGTGTATGTGTTTGTAATCGTCTCGTGGTGATTGGAGGGTCCTATACACCCCAGGATTCAGCACTTAAGCATCGGAAGCCGATAGTAACAAATGAAGTCTTGCAGTTTGATCCATTCAAGAAACAGTGGACAACCGTAGCCAGTATGCGAACACCACGTTCGCACTTTGCATGCAGTGTTATTAATGGAAAGATTTATGTTGCTGGGGGACGCAACTCATCATTTACCATGGGGCTTGCTCTTGCTGAGGCTTATGATCCAGTGACTGACAAGTATGCCTCTACTTATGACTGTGATAGTTATTTTGGGTTTTGGGTCCATAGTCTCTGTCTCCTGAATTAATTAGCTATATTCAATTGCTTTGAATTAGCTATTCTATCGGTTTACATTCTTCTCCCTGAAAATAAGTTAATTGAATAACAAAAGCTTTTGATGGAATGACTTAAACAGTGACATAGTGGCTAGAGGAAATTTTCTGGATTCTTTATGATATGCATTGGCATCTAAACATTGGAAAAATTTTGTTTCTATTGTTTAACATCTGCTTCAACTATCAAATACAAATATTTTGTTGTATGGAGATAATTTCTATCTATTACTAACTTGCTTTTCATAAATGAGGTTGAATATTTAAGAACATAGTATTTGACTGGTTGAATTTCAAAATTACCCCTGTGAAGTATCTACTTCATGCTTTCTTAAGTTTTTGTTTTTTTAATCTGTAATCGTTCTATGATTAATTATTTCCAAATCAAGCCTTTTTCTCCTTTTCGTCAAGCTGACTTAAATTAAGTTATTGATGTAGAATCCAACCATTGCATGAGTTTTCAGCTTACCAGCTTTAGAGGAGTGATATTTAATAAATCATCTACTTTATGCAAAGAAGTTTTGCTTGTCAAGTGAGTTCCAAATAATCTACATTATACAATAGAAGTTTTGCTTGCAAAGTGAGTTCCAATGTCATTCCCTTTGATGCCTGCTTAATCTTATTCAAGTGCATTCTGATTGTTCAACAGTTTTCTATGTTGGAGTTGATTGTTTCCTTTGGAGTGCTCATAGAGTTTTTTATTGCTAGTTTTAGGTGTAGCAATATATTTATTATAGCTGGCATGGTGTTTTGTAATGTATTTTATTGATCCACAATCACCTCGTTTGATTGGTAACAATAATTAGATTCCTTGTTTAAATTTCTTTTGAATGTTTAATTCAGAAGGTCATTTTTCTTAGTTGTAACAAAGCTGAAGTTGCAGATGGGAAGAATTGCCATCAATGCCCTACCCACAGATGGACTGTTTAGGCTTATCATCTAAAGGCAAACTTCATATTCTTGGTGACCAAGTAGGTTTGTTGGAGCAGAATACATCTCAAGTTTTTGATCCATCAAATAGCACATGGTGCACAGCGGAGGAGACCTGGCCTTTCTCAAGGGCAATGCAATTTGCAGTTCAAGTGATGGCAGATGGTCGACTATATACTGTTGTAGACTGGGGCGAGAGCTTGATTAAAACTAGGGATGCTGATAAAGGGGAGTGGTACAACGTGGGTTCAGTTCCTTCGGTCATTCTTCCTTGCCACTCCCGACCATTGGAGACTTTTGGTTATGGTTTTGTTGCCCTAAAAAACAAATTATATGTTCTTGGAGGTACAGCTCTCAAGTGGGAATGGTTAGGAGGTGGGAGGTACGACATTAGGAGGTTGAACCTGACGAGGGTTTGTGACCCTTCAGATATCCCATTGAAATGGAAAGAAACAAGACCCATGTGCGGACTCTCATGTGGTTCCATCCTTGGATGTGCATCAATGGAAGAAAGATATTCTACATGATGAAGGGCAAACAATATATTGACGAACATAAATTAGCAAAGTTCTAACTAATGTTTTCTAAAGGCATACTTCTTCAAGTAGGTGCCTAATGTCTGTAGGCAGGAAATGCCAATTACAAGCTGTGAAACTGTCAGTGGCTTATTCTTCAACATTCTGCCACCAGAGACTGTTGTATTTGCGAATATCTAAAGTTTCTGTAGTTGGTAGACATATTTGTTATGAATTTTCTTCTAGATTTGTTTACTATTTGGTATCACTGCTCACATGTCGGTTACTCTGCAAACATGCTGTTGCAGATAAGAAATTGCTATCGTGAAGGCCGCAAACGTTTAAGGAATTTGTGCATGTTTCCAGTTGATTGCAAGTATTCTTAACCAGTTTCCAGTTGATTGCAAGTATTCTTAACCAGTTGATTGCAAGTATTCTTAACCAGTTTCCAGTTGATTGCAAGTATTCTTAACCAGTTTCCAGATTCCAAGTTTGCGATTACGAGTATTCAGTCAAGATCTGTTAGTTTCCAAGTTTGCAGATGCTTACCAGTGTTTTAATAAAAATAAAGAAATATTAGGTATTTCAAATTTTAATTATAAATTTTTATATTAAATGCATGATGTTTATTTATTAAACAGTTGAAATATGTAATAAATAAAAAATTATAAAAATTCAATATATAATATATTGAGTTATAAAATGATCCGGTTGAATAAATGATGGTTCTTTGTTGATAGAAGGTTAGTGAGTTGATTTCTCGTGTATAAGATCACAACTCCAAACCCTATACGATAATAATATACTTAGAATGACGCGGATGTATTTTTCGATGAAAAAACTCTGATACTTAAGTCAACGAAGGTATATATAAAATATAGAAAAGGAGAGTATAAATTTGTGTTCAATCTTCCTTGCAAGGTAATCTCAAGAGGAATTTTGATTGCTTAGTGTCTTTCCAATCGAAATCGTTGTTGTGGTCGTTCTCTCAAAGATCAAGAAGCCCCTTTTCCTTCTTTAATATTTCCTTTTATACTTCCTCAATTTTTTCCTTTCACTGATGTGATTTGACATCGAAGAATAGGAATGATGGGATCTTCTTATCCTTAGACAGTGTGCTAGTCGCATTTCATTAATACTTACACCATATCAGATCTAAGAGTTGTAGGGCCTATCATTATCGCACCGCCTAAAGTTGACAGATGATGATCGGATAGCTCCTAGTGGTCAAGCAAGTTCCTATGGTCACTAACTTCCCTATGCCTTCAGACCATTCCCATTTTTATGTGTGATAGATAGATGCGGGTCAAGTTTATGGTTCTCTCAGAGTGTGCAAGCCTTCTTTGCTGAGCTGACGCAGATACGGATGAGCATCGAATCACACCTTACACTTATGCGATCATGATAGCGCTCTTGAGAGGTATCTAATCAGGTTCTATCGCCTCGGGGTCAGGGTGCCACGTGTCCGTGAGATATTTTTCAAGTGTTCAGTCTCATTTTCTTCCCGAACATCCGGGACCCTATTTTTTGATGAGACTCGTAAGGTTCTCATCAAAACCTATAACCTAATGATGTGGCTTCCGAGATCAGTTCCTTTAAACGGGGTTAGGGTTTCTTGCGAACTTGTGAAAGCGAAGAGTCCGCTTTGATGAGATAGATAGTATTGAAGACCCTGTCTTATTATTGATGACCTCTATTGATGGTGTTTCTAAAGTTATGGTTGAAGTGTCCTCATCTGGACCCTCAATCTCTCAATCATCTGCGCAAGTGTCACATCATAAATCCTCTCATGAGTTGGTGCTATTTTGAGTTTTAAGGCAATTTGAATACCTGGTCTTTAGAGGGCCATATGTCACAAATTTTATGGCTGGGAGTATGACCGTTTTTCGAGTTAAGGAACCCATTTATGGGGGTTTACACATGTGTCTCTCCCCTAGTAGTCCAAGTATCAACGGCGATGATCAAGGTCATCTCTTGTATAAATGGCCCTCTTCTTCTGTCTTCTTCAACTTTTGTGCCCTAGGAATTTTTGCAGCCAAGATGCTTTACATTCTCTACCCAAATATTGTATGTGATTTCAATTAGATTTTATATCCAAGTATAGGTAATCTTATTATAGTATAGTCCGGTGAGTCTAAGTGTCGTATCCATAGAGAGTATTTTTTTTCTAA
>JAVXUL010000010.1:1935517-1954061 GCA_035590515.1 Trichilia minutiflora
GGGATTGGTGCAGGAGAAGGAAATGGGGGATAATGGTGATGTCGACGGTGTTACGCATAGTAGGTATATTCATTTTCGTCCGTGGGTTTCTGTTAACTCGAACTGAGCTTCCGTATTACAGCCAATGCTCTGATGCTTCTGAATCCCCTTGTTTCACTTCTCTATCAAATTCCTATCAAAACCAATCAAATCCGCACTGTTGGACGCGTCATGCTGTCGATCGTATTGTCATTATTGTTCTTGATGCCCTCAGGTACTCATTCTTATCTAGAGCATCTCTCTTTTTTCAGATAATCTGATATTTGTTCTTGTTTCTTGCTTGCAATTCAGATTTGATTTTATCGCTCCTAGTACCTTTTTCAAAGGTTAGTATGCCGTTTATTTTCCCCTGTTTTTTCCGTTTACATATTCCCAACATTTTTTCCACACATGAGAACAATGTTTACTTTGATTTTGATGTGTTCCTCGGACTTGAAAACCTAAGTTGATTTTTCAGAAACAAAACCTTGGATGGACAAATTACAAGTGCTTCAGAAGTTGGAATCTTCGAACGGTACATATGCACGTATTTTCAAAGCTATTGCTGATCCACCTACTACTAGTTTGCAACGTTTGAAGGTCATTTCTACTCTTACTCTACTATGTTATTAGGTTATTTTGTGTCTAGTTGGCGAGGCATGATGTACGTGTTTCATGTTTGCGGTTTAATTTCTTCCAAAAGATAAGTATTTGAGTTTTAAGTTTAACATGTTTTTCATCTGCTGTTAACGTTTTAGGGCTTGACAACTGGTGGGCTGCCGACCTTTATTGATGTTGGGAATAGTTTTGGTGCTCCAGCTATCATTGAAGATAACTTGATACACCAGGTGTGGTTCCTTATCTCTTTCGGTTGAAGTGATTTTTTGTTTTTGTAATTTGGTATTTCTTACCAAAGTGTTTGATCATTTTCTCTTTATGCAAGCTATATAAATTCTTATTTTTGTATAAATCAATCTAATCTATTGCTCACTTGCAGTTGGCTTCTAATGGAAAACGAGTAGTGATGATGGGGGATGACACATGGGTGCAGTTATTTCCTCATCATTTCAAACGATCTTATCCCTACCCATCTTTCAATGTTAAAGATCTTCATACAGTAGGCTATTTAAGGTTTTCATATGCATTCAACTTTAATTAACCTTCTCTTTGCAAATGGAAGATCCGATGACATTTCTATTGCAGGTAGATAACGGATGCATAGAGCATCTACTTCCATCTTTGTATGAAGGAGATTGGGATGTTCTTATCGCACATTTTCTTGGTGTGGTAAACATGCTTTATTTGTAAAATGCATTTGATTTAACATTTATGAGCTTCTTGTCATGAGCTAGTCCAAAAAGAAAATAATATACCAAGAAAGCATTTCTAACTATGAAGACTCAACAACCTGAATTGCTAACACTTATTTAGGCTTTTGAGAATCCTTTCTGTATTGTTTTTGGAATATTTTGGTTATTTTACACAATACTGTACTAGAGAATTTACCTTTATCAACTGCATGGAAAATCATTGAGGAGCTGGTACATAAAAGAATCTAATAGGTCTAGCCTTGCTCTTGTTAGAAGCAAATATGGCCCAGTCTGTCTTTTCTCTCTGCCCCATTCTCTTTATCCTTTCTGTCTTCCTGTCTTATCAAATAATGGATTTTGAACTATGGCAATATGCATCTAGCTACCAAGGGTTTTACATTAACGCATCTTTCCTTAATGCTGTTCTGCAGGGCACATTTGTTAAAACTAATTTATTGGCTGCACTTGGTTCAGGATCATGCTGGCCATATCAATGGTGTTGATTCCATTCCAATGACAGAAAAGTTGGAGCAGTACAATGCCATTTTAGAAGTAAGTTTCTATGGAGTATACATTTTTCTTTGTGATACTGTAGAATGTTCTTGAACTTGAATTTTGTGGTAAATTGGTCACAGGTTTTCTGTAGCAATAAATGTTGTTTCAATTTCTCTAGAGATGATAGGAAAAATGTACTGAGTATTATTAATTTCAATAATAATATTACAAGCGTGCTTCTTATAGGAATGACTACATACAAGAATAGGATACTAACATCTAATTATAGCCTAACTTTCCTAATTTAGATCGTTGATCAAATGTTCACTTACAACAGATAATATTAATAAATAATAGGAAACTAAATCAAATCCTTGACCATTAGGAAATTAAATCAAATCTTTGACATTCTCAACACTCCCCCCTCAAGTTGGCTTGAAGACGTCTTTCATTACCAACTTGCCTATCAACTTGTCCAACTGTTTCTTTGGTAATCCTTTAGTAAGTATTTCTGCATCATGCTCTGCAGTAGGAATATACGGCATACAAATTAATCCACTCTCAATTTTTTTCTTGATGGAGTGTTTTTCTATTTCCACATGCTTTGTTCTATCACAAAGAATTGGGTTGTGAGCAATTGAGATTGCTGCCTTCTTGTCGCAAAAGACCGTCATTGGTGAAGGATTTGAAACCTTCAATTCTTCCAATAGTCTTTTAATCCGCAGTATTTCACATATCCCGTGTGTCACTGATCTAAACTATTAATCAAGCAAGATGCTGTTAACACTGCACCTCTCCTCAAATATTTTGGAACATACATGCAAAACATTATTGATTGTGCCACCTAAAGCAAATACTTATTTTTTCTTTCGGCAATGCCATTCTATTTAGGAGTATTAGAACTTGCAGATTGGTGCAAAATACCTTTTTCTTTAAAAAAATCTCCCAAACAGTTATTAAAATTCTTAGTTCCATTATCTGAACAAAAAATATTAATTTTAGTTTTAAATTGGTTTTCAACCATATGATAAAAATCCTTAAACAGTTTTCCCACATCAATTTTTTTCTGCATCAAATATAACCAACACAATCATATGTGATTGTCAATAAAAGTTACAAACCATTTTTTACCAAACACAGTTGTAACCCAAGAAGGACCTGAAACATCACTATGAATTTGATAGAATGGTTTTGATGAAAGATAGGGTTTAGATTTATAAGTACCACAATGACTTTTAGCTAACACATAGCTTTCACATTGAAAAAAAGAACAGTCCATATTTTTAAATAAAGTTAGAAACAAATGTTTAAGATATTGAAAACTAGAATGTCCTAATCTAAAGTACCAAAGTATTATTTCTTCATGAACAAAATTTGAACGAATACCACAAAGTGCTTGACCTTTTTTATTACTAGAGAGGTTCTCATCAAAGCAGTAAAGACCATCTATCATCTTGGCATTGTCAATTGTCCTCCCCAAGCTCAAGTCCTCAAAATCAGTGCGATTCCGAAGCAGAAGCATAGTTACTGTTCATGTGTTACTGTGGCATTTAAAAATTGTTTGTCTCTTTTAATAAGTCACATGACTAGCATATATCCTTTTAATAATTCTGGATTTTTAGATGGTTCAGATTAAATTGATTAATAATATAATCAAGGGTTAGGATTAAAGAGTGTTGTAACTTTAGTATAAATAAGGTTTTGATATTGATTTTTAGTAGCTGTCATTATTAACTTATTAATAGTCACTGGTTTTACACCTAAAAACCCTATTTTCTTGTTTTAGCTTTAATCTAAGCCTATTTTAGTTTTTTCTCTAATCTTTGTTGATTTCTTGAGTTACCCTACGCTAGATTCAAAAACATGTAACACGACAATTAGACTTTTTGGAAATTTTACTCACTGACAAAGATTAAAGGTCAATTTTGGTACATGAAGGACATGTTTGAGATCTATTTTTTTAGAAATTTTTACTAGACCTTTTTCTGCAATTGGTGAAAAACTTCCATCAGCAATGTTAACTTTTTCATTACCAGAATAAGGTGTATAGGTAATAAAAAAGTCAGCAAAGCTAGTCCTATGGTCTGAAGCACCCTAATCTATTATCCAAGGGGCTGAGTTTAGAGAGTTCAATAAAGCATTAGGATTTCTACCTTATTGTGCAACACATACTCTAGGAATACCAGATGATGAATTGAACTTTAGTAGTTTAAGGAGAATTGGACTTTAATAGTTTAAGGAGTTAATCCATCTGCTCTATACTGAATGGATTTTAGAGGAAACATATTCGGCCTCCTTTGCTGCAGAATTTATATGGCCAGATTTGTGATTCTGTCTGCTACTCTTCCAATTTGCTGATTTGCCATGAATCCACCAGCTAGTCTCCTTTGTATGACAAGGTTTATTGTAGTAATCACACCAAACCTGTGGATGGTCATCCTCCTTTCGTGAAGAATCAAAATTCCTGCCTGGATTAGCATCCCCTGCAGCCAAAGCCGAACTCTCAGGATAGACCATGGCACCCTTCTGCCGAGCATAACATTCCTTCGACTTTCTCCCTTCTAACTTCTGAAAAAACTTCTCCAAGAGATGGTAAAGATTGTCTTCCAATGATACGTCCTCTCACTTCATCGAATTCAACATTAAGTCCAGTACAAACTTGTAAATTCGTTTGTTTTCCACCACCTTCTTGAAGTGGTTGCAGTCATCAGTGGACTTCCACTTATAGTTATTAAACAGGTCCAAGTCTTGCTATAAATGCTTCAATTGATTGAACTACTTGGTAACATTATCATTACCCTGTCGACTTTCACCAAGTTTCAAGGTTAATTCAAAAATTTGGGATTGATTACCTAAATTAGAGTACGTCTGATTTACATTCTCCCAAAATTCCTTGGCCGTTGGATAACACATGTAGTTGGCGCTAATCTGTAGTTGGAGCTAATCTCTGCCTCCATGGAGTTCAATAGCCACATCATCACCATGGATTTCGGCATCCCAGATTGCATACAAGGGATCCTCCTTGGCTGGCTCCTTTGCATTGCCTGCTAAATAGCTCATCTTTCCTCGCCCCTGTATGTACATGCGGACGGATTGAGACCAATGCAGGAGATTTTCTCCATTCAGCCGGATTGTTGTAATCTGGACAGGATGGTTTTCGGAATGAGGTTCTTAGATGCATTGATAGTACAGGTCAATTTAGATGTGGAGTCAGAAGTTGTTTCGGACATGATAAGGACTAAAAATAAAATAAAATAAAATAAAACATTGTTGGCTGCAGCAAGATTTGAAGATAGGTTACTGTCTTTGAAAAGATCAGCAGAGCTCTGATACCATCTAGAGATGATAGGAAAGTTGTACTGTGTATTATTATTGCCAGCATGCTTCTTATAGGAATGACTACGTACAAGAATAGGAAACTAATAACTAATTACAGCCTAACTCTCCTAATTTAGATCATTGATCAAATGTACGTTTACAGCTCATAATATTAATAAATAATAGGAAACTAAATCAAATCCTTGACATTAGGAAATTAAATCAAATCTTTGACATTCTCAACAATATCAATTGCTAGAAGTAGTTTGTCTTTTTTAATTTATAATTATTTTTCTGTTATTTCTCTTCTATGAAGAGATTTGTTGAAAAGATTTTCTTTAGGCATGTTAAACTGATATATCCATTTACCATTTTTGTTTTATCTCTTGTTGCATAGAATTTATTTTGGGTTCATGTCTCTTGTAACCATCTTGATTTATATCTATGAACTGCCTACTTGTTTGTGTGCAGAAAGTAATTGAAGTGCTGGGTAGCCAGTCTGGACCAGGTGGCTTACATGAGAATACTTTCCTTCTTGTGATGGGTGACCATGGGCAAACTATTAATGGTGACCATGGCGGAGGGAGTGCTGAAGAGGTGTAATGTCAATCTTGTTTTTTAAATGGAGGAATCAAGTTAATTTTCAAATCCCTGAGTTATGCTAACATGACTTGTATGCTGCAGGTTGAAACATCTATTTTTGCAATGAATTTTAAAAAGCCTCCATCCTTCATACCATCTGAATTTGATACTTCATCTTGTGAAATGGATTTGGTATTATTTTTTGTTTTCCGATGATTGCATCTATGCTATCAGTATTTTTATGTCTTAGATATCAGCTCAGGGTACTCATTTTCTGTCTTCAATTCCATTTTTCACCTTCCAATTTCAGGATCAGAAAAAGACTTGCATCAGCACCATCCAACAGGTTAGAATAGTTGTATCTTTGTTCTGGTTGGTACATTTGGGGATTCTTTTCAATTGATTGGAATTGTTTATTTTTCTTATTTCATTTAATGTGTGAAATCTGTCTGCAGCTTGATTTTGCTGTAACACTGTCAGCCTTGCTTGGTGTTCCCTTTCCTTTTGGAAGGTGCTGTGTAAGCATACCATCAATGTTGTTGTAATCATTATTTTTGTAAATTAACATTATATATAAGGATTAAATATGATATTATAATAATTGGTTGATTAAATATAACATTGTTGATATTTGTCAATTGATTGATTCATTAAAGTTTTGAAATAATAAAAGTTAACCTGGTAAAAAACTCTTACAATGAATTTGATAGCTTGACTTAATTTTCATCTGTATTAATCTGTAATATACCGTGGACAAGTCAGTAATGTTGGTGGAAAACTATTGCATGTAGCCTACGGATTTTTGTCTATAAGAATGTCAGAGAGTGATATGAACTGTTTTTCATCATGAAGTTCCATATATTTTCTTTATCTTGATTGAGCTGATGTGCAATAGCATTTAGCCTGATTTTATTTTTATTTGAACTACAGACTTCCATCAAGTAGCTCGTATTTCTTTCTGACAAGACATGAGGAAAATATAAGTTTAGATTGAAATTTATGAGATTTGCTAGAAGACCCTAGAAATGTCAGCGGAAAGATGAGAATAAGCTGTACAGTAGATTAATTCTGAAAGGGCTTAAAAAGAATTCTTTAATGCTTGATTTTATTGGAAGTATGCTATTATCCTATCACAGTTAAGCTTAATTTGCTAAATTTATAAAATGATTTTCTTACATCTTTCAGTACTTCAATTTGTACATATTGTTATCAGTAGTACCCAATTTAGAACTTATTGAATATTGAAAAGTTATGGGATTTTTGGATATTAGGGAAATGTAATTATTTCTATTTTAACTTCCAAATTCTTATACTATTTATTTATTTTTCCCTCCACAAAGAAGAAAGCTGTTGTAGTGTGTCATTAATTTGCTTTCATGTCAATCCATATATTTTTAATAGAAAATGATGCCCTTCAAGTTAATTTCTTTTCAGTATTGGGCGTGTTAGCCCTGAGCTATATGCTTTAGGTGCTGGTACATGGAATCTGGAGAGCTCTAACGTGGGGAATTACCCAAATCAAAAAGAGGAGGAATGGATGCAGAACTATTGCAATGTACTCTGCATCAATTCTTGGCAGGTGCGTTTCTTTCTCTGATTTCCTATATAAATTAAGAGATGATAATGATCAAGGTTTTTGAACTCAAGCTTACGGTCATGCTATTACTATCTTTGTAGTTTGTAACATCCAAAACCTTGTAGAATCAGATAATTAAATCACTTAAAAAAGAAATTGAACACCATAGCATTGTCCATAATCAATTGCAAAAATGAGCTTTTATTATTGTTTATTGGTAGCCACTTCTCTATACTTTCCGTGGGAAAATTTGACCATCAAAATGAAGAATAAGTTATCGATGTAGTCTTTTATTTTTGATTTTTCAGTTTTAAACAACATTCTTGTCGTTGACATTAGAGAGTATATATTAAGCTGGACATTATAATCTACCTAGAGGTACCTTGTTTTCTGTTGAGAAGTTATTGAAAATAAATAAATAAAATTAAAAAGGAATGGGAAATCCATCTATCTATCTACATATAACTTTCCAAAAAGTGTGACTGTATCCTTAAATAGGGATAAGCTACACTTGTCTGGTGATTTTAAGCATACCTGAGGCTTTATCAAAATAACAGACTGCAGCTGTTGACTTGAGTTCGTGTTTGGTTTTATTTTTCTTTCTGACCAATTATGCATTATGGTGTAGGTGAAAAGATACATTGATGTCTATTCTGCTTCATCTGTGATTGGATTTTCCTCGGAAGACCTGTTGCTCATATCAGATATATATGCTCTAGCAGAGGGGAACTGGACATGTGGCTCCAATAATTTGTTGTCGTATAAAGATGACAGCTACAATGTGTCATTAACTTCTGTTAAAAGGAAAATTGATGCTTATTTTAGTTTTCTACTGACTGTTGCTGAGCTGGCACGGTCAAAATGGACTGAGTTTAACTTGGAGATGATGGGAGTTGGTTTTGCGATTATATTGATCTCACTGTCAATCCATTGCTATTCTATTAGGACAGCAAAAAATGCAGATGATATTCCTCTTCCTTCATCTGGGGATTCTGAGATATCTGTTATGTTAATTTTTGCGTTATTTATAGTGATGATCCGTGCATGCAGCTTTCTGTCAAATAGTTATATTTGTAAGTGTTGTCTGGTATACCTAGCTCCATGAATACACTTCACTTTCAATGTTCTTTTTCTTTAATATGTACTTGCTTTTTAACTTTCTTTTAATATATACTTGTTTTTTAACCTTGAGGTCAGTGGCGGAAGGGAAAGTCGCAAATTTTCTTTTAGCTACAACTGCCATTTTCAAATTACATTATTCAATTAAGAGAGAGAAGATGCTAATAGAAGTAGGTATCTGTAGTCTTTGAGCTTATCTTTTGGAAAGTTACAGCAAACTTTTATTGATGCTAAATTCTAGTAAATGTTTGCAGGCCATCTTCTTTCTTTTATTGATTGCCATCCTACGATTTACTATTGAAGTTGGTTTGTCAAAGCAGGCTGCAACTTCTCTATTTATGCGTACCCATACTACGTGGATGGTTGATATTGACCCGGGTCATCCCATGTGGATCTACATGGCTGAACTTATACCAATTTTAGCTCTCATTCTTTTGGCATACTTGCTGTACAATACCATGGCTAGCAGTTCTTGCTGCGGCATTTGGAAGTATGTTATCTTGGGTACTATTTTGTGTTATATCCTCATAGCTTTGCATTGGGCTTCAGAAAGTGACATATTGAGTCCGATTATGATGAATCAAGGAATAGGAAGAAATTGCATTCCAAAGATAATATATGCTGTGGGTCTTGGACAACTTCTGTTGCTGGCTTTCAGCCATCTTTTTCACAAAGATAGAGCTATAGATAGCAAAAAGCTTTTGCTTATTAAGACAGTGGCCATTTTATCTGCTTGCAGTTCGACAATCATTGTTCTATCAGGAAAGCAAGGGTCCTTGATCACTTTAGCATCCATAGCTGGAGGTGACTTATCTCGTTTATCTGTATTATTTTTGTACTGTTAACGTGAGATTGATCACATCTTTTGCAGGGCATTGTCCCCTTTAGTACTTTTGCTTTTGCTTTTATGTTTGTTAATTTCCTTTCTCTGTATTATTTTTGTGCTGTTAACATTAGATTTATCATATTTTTTGCAGGACATTGTCTCCTTTAGTACTTTTGCTTTTGCTTTTGTGTCTTTTAATTAAGTCAATATTCACGGTAATTCCATGATGGTCAGACTTCATAAGCATCACACTTGTGCACTATTTCTAAAAGATTGCATATGTGTTTTCTTTGACAGGTTATTGCATAATGAGGTTGGGAAACATAGAACTGAATCCCTATGATAAAGTGGTTGGAATCCTAACTTTTGACCTTCTTTCTGTGACACAGTGGAGCCTGTTCGCCACATGTCTTTTCTTCTCTACCGGTCACTGGTAAATTACTTGTTATTTAGGTCAATATTTACTCATGGATTGATTTGTACTTGTACCTTGGTTTTGGATCCAGAACTGACTCTCACCAATGAACTTATTTTAACTGGTTACTTTTAATGCTTAAGCATAGAGAATAGAGCTTTATTTATCTATGTGCTGTTTCTCAACAGTACTAGTTTAATTCTTGAAGTACAAGGAAATCTTATCAGACTAATTAATTCTGGAAAGCTTTATCATCTATACATTCCTATAATTCATACACCCTAACAGTTTTCTCTGCAGGTGTGCATTTGATGGACTCCGGTATGGTGCTGCATTTATTGGGTGAGTCTTAGATATATGTCTCTATTGGGTCATATGTAGGTGAGTTTGCTAGCCCAATACTATAATAGCAAACTTAAAATGCAGTTTTAGATTTTAGCTTTATTAAAACATGTACGTTTACTAGGAGTTTCTTGGACAAGTGTGCAACATGTGCATCGTCATTCTTGCTATTGACATTCCGGAGCTCATGACCATGGCTCTGTACTTAATGATTTTGGCATGCATTTGTTTCAGGTTTGATGAGTTCATCCTTGTTAGACAAGCGATCCTTCTTACAATTGATACCTTTGGGTTTTCTCTTATACTTCCGATATTTGGTCTTCCATTTCTGGTTGCACACCAGCAGTTGTCAGGTCAGACTGACCGGGATAAGAGATCTCTTATCATTCAACTGTCCCAAGTAAGTTTAACATCCAAATGTTGTGTAATGTATAGATGTGTAATTCTTTTAATCTTCTTTGGTAATATGTTTCTGTTCATCTATGTTGGATTATGTTGTGGTTGACTTGTCAATTTAAAGCGAGGTTGGTTAATATTTTTCTTGTTTTATGAATAATGGCTTAGATGTATTTGATGTATGGGCTTATTATTGCGGTTACAGTCCTAGCCACCGTAATTTGTGTCACCATACAAAGACGGCATCTAATGGTAACTATGTTTTATTTTATTGTCACATTCGTCCTGCCTTTCCATATTTATGCAAATACATGACAACTGCACGGATGCTTTTCTTGCAGGTGTGGGGCTTATTTGCTCCTAAGTTTGTTTTTGATGTGGTTGGACTTATTCTAACTGACATCCTTATTTGTTTGGCTTGGCCATACTATGTTGGTCTCGGTGAAGACAGTTACAGTGGTACAATGCTAGATCACCTCCATTGATTAATATGAAATGAATCTGATTTTTTCTTTTTTTTTTTGGGTTTCATTTCAAGACAGATTATAGGTCAATTTATGATTAGATTTGTTTTAAATTCACGGAGTGAAGTTCCTTCCTATTATCATTTGTACATCTTAAGTTATTTTGTTTTTCTTATTAGTTTTGAGTATCTATCACTCTTATAATATTTTTGTCTAATTCTATTTAGATATTTGATTTATGAGTTGGCAGTGACAATAATTGTATTGATCAATTGAGATTCTTTTTATTGATATAGAAAGGTGAATAATGAGGTAAATGAAAACTAATTTTTTTCCTGTTTCTCCTCCCTCTACACATTGTATACGTATTCGTACTAGTAATGGAATTGTAGTCACCTCCCCTTCTATCTCCATCTCCAAATTGAAAGTGAATATTGGCATTTTGTTAACTAGCAACTCAATGCTGATTATCATTAGGGGAATGGGAATCTAAAAGGATTATGATAAAGTAATTGATAACGATACTTTATGCAAAAAAAAAATATTATACTGGACTAGGATATGTAAAATGTCAAAACAGTAGCACAATATTATTAATATTTGTGCACCGTCTTGGTACGAGTCGATCTTCACATTTATTTTATATATACATATAAGGTCAGTTAAGTTGTAGTAAATATGTTGAGTTTAGATAGTTTTCACATAGATTATCTTAAGCTTCAGGGTTTAATGTTAAAGTTAGTGTCCAATCTATGAAGAATGCTAGAAAAGGAGGATTTAAGATCACATTCTTATCTTCCAGTGTGTGGTATATACAGATCACCATACACTCTCTTGTTCATAGCATTTATGCATGCATGCGGCAAGCTAATACTTTTCAAGTATTATTTACAACAACAATATGGCTAGATAACATAGACTTTGTGGCCAACGTGGCAAGCGTGGTGTTATATTTCTTTCTCATCATGCACTTTGATCTCTTCGGTTCGACAACAACAACTACAAATTATATGGGTACAACTTTCCTACTCATACTTGTTGGAGGGTTCATATTTGATAATTACATAAATTGCCTTAACACTTGTCTACTCTTGGTGCAATCGAGTTATTGGTAATTAAATTCTACTACTAGTAGGAAGAATAGGAACAATTAATCATTAAGTAATTGTAAAGGAAATCTTAAAAAAAATAACACAACCTATTTTGCAAAACTTTTTGTTTTGGAATAGATTTGGGATATTTGTTACTAATTATACAATCCTGTTATTCTAAATTGCAACTTGAGTCTTGTGGGAAGACAAGTTACGTGCACGGTAGGAAAGCTCTGTTTTTCTATGCTTCAATATAATTGTCGGGACTTGGAGGAGGCGGAATCAATGGATCCGTTCCAGCTTTAGGTGCTAATCCGTTTTGACTACAAGGACCCAAATAAACGCTAACATATAACTAGCTTCTTCAATTGGTTTCTGTTTAGTAAAACAATCAGGGCTTCTGTTGGGTTCACATTTGTGGTGTATGTAAACACAAAAGTCAGATGGGATATAGGCTTTATCATTTCTGTATATTGCTCTTTTCTTACATTAGGAAAGCTATTTTATAGAGTAGTGCTAGGAGACAGTCCATTGTTCCAGGGTTTTAGAGGTTGGTTTGTCTTTCTCATTTTTTATCTTAATCTGTTGATAAGTTATTTCACGTAGCTTATTTTCTCACGAGGCTCAAGTTGCAGTTTAGAATAATAGGATTGCAAAATTAGTAACAAATATCCCAGTTGCATTCCAAAACAATAAGTTTTGCAAATTAGGTTATGGTAATTTTTTTTAAGATTTCTTTTACAATTACTTATGATTAATTGTTCTTATTCTTCTTATAAGTAGTAGAATTTAATTATTAGCAACTCGATTATACCAAGAGTAGACAAGTGTTAAGTCGATTCATGTAATTATCAAATGTGAATCCTCCAATGAGCATGAGTAGAAAAGTTGTACCTGTATAATTTGTAATTGTTGTTGCTAAACTAAAGAGATCAAAATGTATGACGAGAAAGAAACATAACACCAGCCTTGCCACGTTGGCCATAAAGCCTATGCTATCCAGCCTTGTTATTGCTGTAAATAATACTCGAAAAGTATTCTTTTGCCCTATGCATAGATGGATGCTATGAAAAATAGAGTGTATACCACTCACTGAAGACAAGAATATGGCCTGAACTTCTTTTCTAGCATTCTTCATATGTCGGATACTAGCTTCAACATTTAACCCCAAAGATTAAGATAACATATGTGAAAAATAAATGGACTCAACCTACACACTATAACTTAACTGACGTTATATATATATATATATATATATAACAAATGTGAAGATCGACTCATACTATAACTGACCAATTTGGTTAAAGAGTGATGCATCTAAACATTGATGCTAGGGTTTGCTCATCCATAGTTCAAAAATCATGTAAAAATTATCAAAATCAAGTATATAAAACCACAAATCAATATTTAGTGATGTTTTGATGAATTTAGCTTGTAAATTAACAAGTCTTCAAAAAATCAAAATTTTATGATCAATTTAAGTCATGGTCGAATCGAAGAAAAAGAGGAGATAAAGCTTTTCATAATTTCAAAAATTATTACTAAATTCTTAAAATTAGAAAAATGGCCCACATATATAGAAGATCATATTTATTTAATTGTCCTTGTCATTTTAATCAATGAAAAATATGTTCAAAATTTGTTCAACAAGCTTCTTAAAAGTAAATATAAAATTATACTTCAATTCTTATACTTTAAAAATATAACAAATATATCTTAAATCCAGTCAAACTAATTTTGACCAAATTTATTTTAATTATATTTATATTTTAAATATTAATAGAATATTATAACTTACTTTAACTCATAATTAGGTCATTTAACATTGTTCTCTATTTGTTAAAATTTTTAACACGTAAATCGTTTACGTTTTTTAGTTTAATATTATCTCCGAGAGTGTTAACTCTCATGGATAATATTTTTCTTCTCCAATAGCAAGAATGATCATAATTTTATATTGTGACCTTTTGCATAACTGTGGTATTAGCCGTGGGTTAAAATCAATCTCATCGATTACGTTTCAAAATATCAGGGTACTTAACGATTATGGTTAACATCTAATAATGTGCCATAGCTTTTAAGAAACAATGAAGAAAGTCTTCATCAAATCTTTTATACTTGATTATATGTTCTATGTAGATAAATTCTTTCAATTCGTCTAATCTCAATTGAGTTAGGGCTCACAGATGTCAAAACTTCTAAACGCAATTTTCGCGGATAATATTATTGACAGTCTTGGATCAGATGTTACACCTGAGATATCAATCTCCTTACTTAGCATAGATACACATGATTTATATGGTGTATAAGTACGAGCTTAATCTCATCTCGTACAAGAAGCCAATTTGTTCATATGTTATTTATATTGAAATACGAATGATTATTAACATGGGATCCGTTTACTCGATATAAAAATTTTTGAGATTTTGTTGACTCGATCCAACTTCGAGTTTCCAATCAGACATTGGTAAACGTTTAAAATCAAAGTCTTTGATCAAATCACTTAATAGTTATATGAAATATTTTATGGTAACGAGTTCAAAGTGTATTGATCATTAGTCCGAGTAGTGACTGAATTTTAGGATTTTGATATCCATGAACCTGAATTTGATAAGGATTAAACTAATAGAAGGGATGTATTCATATAAAATGTATAATCGTGTGTAAAAGATTCGATGAAGTCCTACTTTATTATAGTTCATGGGCTATGGCATATTGTTAGATATCAACCATAATCATTGAGCATCGAATGGTTTGAAACAGGTTCGATTTAGTCGATTCTGACCATGGCTAATACCATAATGAACCCAATAAGTTATAACCAATAACTAATGCTCATTCTTATTTTGAGAGAGAGTAAATATTATCTGCAAGAGCACTTGCACACTTAGAGATAATATTAGGTCAAAAAGTATAATCGGATTACATGTTAATTAGTTAAACAAATACGAGAACTTGAGAAATTGACCCAATTGTAGCTTAAAGTAAGTTAAAGTATTCCATTGATATTTAGATATAAAATTAGAATTAAAATAAGATCAGTCAAAATAGGTTTTATTAAACTAGAGACTTCTTTATCATATTTGTAAAATATGGAAACCTAAGTGAAATTTTGTAATTACTTTAGGCGACTTGTTGGACAAGCTTTGGATTCATTTGTCATTTATAAATTTGACATAAGCAATTTCATAATTGGTGGTATTAGTATAAATATGGATCATTTTGCTAATTTTGCATAATGTGCCCTAATTTTACAAAATTTCAAAAATATCATATTTTCTTTCTCTCTCTAACCAATTGGTCAAGCAAGATTAGAAGTATTAAGATTTGTTTTCTTGGAGATCCTAAGCTTTGGGTTATTCTTCATCAAATATCACTAAAGGTTAGTGAAAGAATAATGTATTTTGATGATTTTTTGCTTAAAATACCATATAAATGTGTTTAGTGTTCATGAACCCTAAAACCATATAATTACTCTCATAAATGGTATCAGAGCATGTGATTGAGATGGTTATATGGTTGATTTGTTATTATGGTTGATGATTTGGTTATTAGAATAAGTATTGCTTTATGGAGATTTTAGGGTTTATGTAAACATAAAGAGTTCCAAGGAGGAAAATGATAAATAGTGAAGGTTACTATAACTTAAATCATACTCAAATGTAAGTTTTTAAATAAAAATCCTAGGTTTTCATTCATGAAAAACAAAGAAAACTAATGGAAATTAACATGGGGCTTTTAAGTATTTATCTTGCTAGTTTTCATACTTGTTGAAGATAAGAACTAAAAACATGACTCCTCTTCATTTTACACCTTTATCTTTGTTTCTCTATGATGGTCGAAAATATTAGAGAAGGAGATGGGAAATATTTATTTTCCTTGCCAAAAAATAAAAATAAAATTAGATATTTATATTATTTTATTTTATTTTTCATTTAATAAAATCCATATTTATCTAATAAACACATTAATTAAATAGACTTTATGTGATACAAACACACCTACAATAGATGTATAAAACCATGCTTATTTAGACCAATGAAAATTAAATACAAAATTAAAATTATTATCCAATAATAAAATGACATGTGTTTAAATATTAATCGTTAATATTAATATATTTTATCCAATTATTTAACATTTAAATTCATTAGATAATGGCCATATGAATTAATAAATTAATTAATACAATAAATTTAAATAAAATCTATAAATATGATACAATTACTATAATATTCTTGATCACATTTACAGGGTAAAATAGTTATTTTCATCCAAATTAAACACTTTAATTTAGATTTATCATTTTATATTAAAATTATATTTTAATATATTTGATAATCAAAATTATCAAATTTAAATATATAATTTATAATAAATTGCACACATGTATCATATTAGGGGCAAAATAGTTATTTTGTATTAAATAAAACTATTTCATTTAATTTTCATCATTTTGCCTTAAAATCATATTTTAAATTATTTGATAATCATTATTATCAAATTTAGTAAGTTATTTACATTAAATAACCTTATGATATCTATATATCATCTCTTTAACGCTTTAAAAAGTCGATAATATATATAACTATTATACGTATCGATTTCGACCTTTTTATGTATTATCATGAGGGTGCTAGCCCTCTCTCGATAATATTTTAATCTCTCTCTCATATAAAGAAGGGTTAGAGGATCTTGGCGGACCATGAAGATTGATCATGACTTAGTCGTGAACATATGCTGAGCATTTTGACTTCGAATATTTCGGTTGCTCATCGACTATGGTTAGTATCTAGTAATGTGCCATAGTCCCTAAGTTACGATGAAGAAGGATCTTCATCAAACCTTTCATCGATTGTACATAACGTGTGAGTGATATCCTTTCGTCGTCATATCTTGTTCGAGATAGGGGTTTATGAATTGTCAGAACCCTAATCTCAATCCTACTTGCGTCGATCATATGTCAATATTATGCAATGGTCATTGACTTATGATCATGACATCCTATCGATATTCGATTAGAAAATCAACTCGAACAGAGGCAACAGTAATTCTCGATCTGATATATCGAGCCAACGGATTCCATCTTGACTGTCAATCGAATACCTATATAAACAAAGCAACCCAAACTGACTTCTTGTACAAGACATTATTAGCCCTGCACGTATACACCATATGAAATATACCCACCCATACAGAGTTTGATCTCAGACGTCTCAGGTCAAAGGATTATGTCGCACATTATTACAGTCTATCGATAAATAATTGATTACATGTATACCATGTGATTCATCGATATTCAGCCCTATTTGATAAATAATTCTCCAACTATAAATCCACACTAATGCTCTCATGATATAACTTATATTATCAACCTACATATATTATCATATAATATCATTAGACGGTATCTAGTATGCCTACTGTGTGATATAGTGTCCAATTTATATCACATACGTAAGGAACGATTTGATAAATTTATTTAACAATTTAATAAAATTATCTGGACAATTTACATACATTCTTTATTCATTTGCATGAAAAATAAAGGAAGCAACAAATGTATGTAAATAAAGAACTCTTTCTTTCATTAATATATAAAAGTTTATACAAGATCATTAGCCCTAAAACCGACAGCACGAATAATTTTTAGGGCATACACCAATAGCAACTTGCAAACCTTATTTTTATTTACAGTGGATATAAAACCAACAGGTTGTTGCATATAGATATTTTTCTCAAGATACCCGTTGAGGAATGCAGTCTTTACATCCATCTGCCAAATCTCAAAATCTTGGTATGCAGCTATGGCTAGCATGATACGGATGGATTTAATCATAGTCACGGGCGAAAAGGTCTCCTCATAATCTAACCCTTGTTTTTGAGTGTACCCCTTCGCTACTACTCGTGCTTTATAGGTCTCTACCTCACCATCCTTACCAAGCTTTCTCTTGAAGATCAACTTACAATCAATAGCAATAATTCTTTTTGGTAAATCAACAAGTGTCTAGACTTGATTGGCGTACATGGATTGTATCTCTGAATCCATAGCCTCTAGCCATCTACTTGAATCCTTATCCAGGATAGCTTCTTTATAACTTCTAGGATCATCAGGATGATCAGCTTCTCCCACTTGGTAAGAGTCAAACTCGTGCTCATATAGGAGATCATATCGCTCAGGAGGTCGCGATACTCTAGAAGATTTTTTAAGTGGAATCTGAATTAGAACTGAATCTTGTGACTGGAAGGTCCACCCTCAATATCATTAGATTGAGCTTCTAAAGACCCCTCTTTAAGCACAATCAATCTACCTGCACTACCTTCCTCTAAGAACTCTGTTTCTAAGAAGTGTGCATTTCTACTAATCAATATACGCTGATTAGTAGGGAAGTAGAAATAATATCCCAAACTATCTTTAGGATATCCGATGAATCTTCTCTTCTCTGATTTTGTATCCAGCTTATCAGGGTTAACACTTTTAACATAAGCTGGACAACCCCATATTCTCATATAATCGAGACTGGGGTTCTTTCCACTCCATATCTCATACGGAGTCTTTTGGACTGATTTTGACGGGACTTTGTTCAGGATA
>JAVXUL010000010.1:1954161-1964687 GCA_035590515.1 Trichilia minutiflora
GGATATATATACATAAATACATAATTAAGTAATTAATAAGTACCATATTAGCATTACTATTATTTTAATTTTCTCTATATTCAATAACTACCAGTATAAAGTGGTTTAGCATATGCCATCGGACATCGACTATAAGTGGTATCCATAATATTAAGAAGGAAATTAATTAATAAGTATAATTAAAAGGCGAGAAGAGGGAAATGAGTTGTTAAATTGGAATCCTTTCGACGAACATATGGTGTAAATATTAGAAATACCAATAGAAATGAATATAAACCATAAAACCAAAATAATCGCCATACAAACCAGCTCATATGACCACCTGTCTTCTCTACTTTTTCATATTTGGTGGGGCTGCCTGCAATCGTCTTTCCCTTCTACTTTAGCTACCTATCCTATTTCCACACAACCATCATTTCTCTTTTTCTTCGAAAATCTTGAACTACAAAAAAGGAGAGTATCCTAATACTATTACTCTCTGTCTTTGATTTAATAGTCTCAGCTTGATTGGCCATGGTTTCTTCTTCTGATACTCTGGCTGTTGTATCAGATCATCAACCTACTTCTGATGAGGTTAGTTTCATCAAAAGCTTTTATTTTTTCTCATCACTAGTTATATGTTTAACATGCTGTGGTTAGAGATTACATAAATTCTTAAAAATCTTGAGCGATTCTGCATCATAGAAGATCTTGTGCTACACCCACATAGAACATATGGATACAGGATACATAAAAAGTTAGGCTCTTTAAAGAAAGTTGACTGGTTTAATTACTGTGCTGTTTGCCTCATGTGTGTCTTGGACTGCAACCAAGTATAACTTGCAGAGACTTTTTTCCAAGAACCAGTTTTCACTTATTTAAAGTAAACTGTCTTCTTACGTGAATATCACTATTCTCTGTCTGGTAATAAGTATTGCAGGAACTGGAGAAAACTAATGAATCGCGGAGTTTTTTGGCTTTAAAACCGTTCGTAGAATATCCTGCTAACAACGTTAAGAGGTATATATAAGATTGCAGATTTCAAAAATATGGCAAAGCATCCAATAACAATCTTCTTAGCTACTAAGTTATCATATCTTAGATAGAAAAACTGTTGCATGCCAAATTTTGTAGGGGGATTTTCTGTTGGGTTATTGGATCTCAGTAGCAGTTAATTGTAGAGATTATATTGGCAAACTCTCTAGCCGGTTGACTTCTTGTTGCAGCAAAACAAAATATTTGTTCTGCTTGTGTTATCCAAGCCTTTTCTTTTTTTTTTCTTGCTTCCGAAGAAAGAGGTCACAGTTTCATTACCACAACAATGGCAATATGATCAATTAGCACAGGCTCTTTCTGCCGTAGAGAAAGAAGCCTTGCCTATGACTGATTTAAAATATGTTTAATCTTGTTGGAATAATTCATCTATATAGTTCTTTTTGCTTAAATTTTTTATATTGATTCTTTTAATACAAATGACTTTCAACGCAAGCTATTGAATGGAAAATGGTTGTCATCTCAAACCATGTTGAGTTGGAGCTGATGTGATTTTGCTTTGTTACAGCCTGCGACAAAGAAGGTTATTGAAGAAATTGAAACAAACAACGAGGAGGATATTCCTCCAACCAAGGATAATGGAAAACAAGACGAAAAAGAAAAGCCTAAAGTAGATAACTCTTCGGATTTGGACTTTCCTCTCACTAAATTAGAAGAAACATCAAGTGATACCAAGACTGAGGTTCCTGTGTTTGCTGAGGTTAAAAAAGTGGAGAACCCACCTTCTACAGATGTTCCTGGTGCAATAAATAAAAAATATGTGAATAATTCTGTGTCAGGACCTGAAGCATCTATCATTTTGGATTCTACAACTAAGGTTGTTAAAGAAGAACCCTTGCAAAAGCCTGCGAGTGAAACATCTGAAAGTTTATCAGAAAAGATATTGCCAATTGAATCATCTAGAGAACTGGCAGAGATGAAAACAGAGGCTCAAGCACTGAAAGAAGTTGCAGAAGAGAAACTGCCATTTAAACTAGTTGAAAATTTACCAGAGGAAACACAAGCGATTGAAACAATAGCACAAGAAGAGAAACCTGCAGTTGAACCAGTTGAAAATTTACCAGAGGAAAGACAAGCGATTGAAACAATAACACAAGAAAAGAATCCTGAAGTTGAACCAGTTGAAAATTTACCAGATGGGAAGCCTGCAATTGAAGCCAAATTTGAAAACTCAAAAATTGCAAAACCACTAGCTGAAGCAGTGGATATTTTACCAGAGGAGAAACCAGCAGTTGAAACAGTTGAAAATGTACAAGAGAAACTAACGGTTGAAGCAGTTGAAATTTTACAAGACAAGAAACCGCCAATTGAAGCAGTTGAAAATGTACAGAAGGAAAAACCAGAAATTGAAAATGTACAAAAGAAGAAATCAGCAATTGAAGCTGTTGAGAATGTACAGGAGGATAAAACAGCTATCGAAAATGTAAAAGACGAGAAACCAGCAGTAGAAGATGTACAAGAAGAGAAACCAGCAATTGAAGCAGTTGAGAGTGCAAAAGATGATAAACCAGAACTTGAACAGGTACAAAAGGAGAAACCTGTCTTTGAAAATGTTCAAGAGTTCAAACCAACAGTTGAAGCAGTTGAAATTATACCAGAGGAGAAACCAGCAATTGAAGCGGTTGAAAATGTAGAAGAGAAGAAACCAGCGGTTGAAAATGTACAGGAGGAGAAACCAGCGGTTGAAGATGTCCAAAAGGAGAAACCAGCGGTTGGAGACGTGAAAGAGGAGAAATCAACGGTAGAAGATGTAAAAGAGGAAAAACCTGCAATTGAAAATGCACAAGAGACACCAACAATTGAAGCAGTTGAGAGGGTACAAGAGAAACCAGCGACTGAAAACGTACAAGAGAAGAAATTTGAAGCAGTTGAAAATGGAGAAGAAAAACCTGCAGTTATAAATGTACAAGAGGAGAAAGCAGCTATTGAAACAGTTGAGAACGTACAAGAGGAGAAAGCATCAGATCAAAATGTACAAGAGGAAAAATCAGCAGTTGAAGCAGCAATAATATCTGGTGAAGGAAAAGTTGAGGAGGATAAAAATGCAGATGCAAGTGCTATTGATGTAGCTGGAGAGTCGTTGAAGGATGAAACCATAGTGACTGAAAAAGCTGCGGAGTTGGACGAAGATAAGAATGCCAAACCTGAGAAAGCGACTCAACAGAAAAATGAAAAAACTGAAGAACCAATTGAAAGTGGAAGAATAAAAAATGGAGATGTACATGGGTCCAGTATTACTGCTGCTGAAGAAGCCGTAATATCATTAGAGACGGAGCCGGGGTCTAGAGATTTGGAGGTGGTCAAAGAGATATGCTCATCTGTTGAGACTAAAAATGACAAAGATGTTGCTGCAAAGGTTAATGAAACTAGTGCAGCCTCCAACGCAGCTGAAGCCATAGGAGACGACAAGGCAGAGGAGACAAATATAGCTGAAACAAATATGGAGAGCAGAAAAGAAACTTTTGATGACACAAAATCAGATCCCCCAACCAAGGAGACCTCCAAAGAAGGTGATGACACAAAAACGTCTAAGGATGTGCCTACAAAGGAGGCTTCAGCTAAACCTGCACAAAAATCATCAGGGAATATCCTGTCCAAGGTAAAACAATCAATTGGAAAGGTGAAAAAAGCTATCATTGGGAAATCTCCAAGCTCGAAAACCATCGTACCTGAGGCAAAAGGTGATGAAAAAGTGAATTAAATGTGAAGAACATAAAGGTAGCATTACTGTTGTTATTTGTTATGGTGATTGTGGCATGTGTTAGACATGGTTTACAAGTACTGGTGTTGCATTTGGGTTGATGATAGGTGTACATAGAAGGTAATGACCATGACCCCTGTTTTCATACGAGGATTTGGAAGATTTTTTTTTTCTTTTCATTTCATGTATTAGTTGGTGCCTAGTTCTGGTGAGTGAATTTGTTCATTTTCAATATGAAGGAAATATATTGATGTGTTTCAAATTTAAATGATTTTATTCTTTCTAAGTATTCTGGTTTGATGGTCACTCAGGCTCCTCATTCAATGAAATATTAACGTTCTCCAACCGTAGGGATGTTTTATTTTTCTTTTCCAGAGCTGTATAACGTCTAAGTTAGTGCCTTTTTGAGTTCTGATGAGAACATTATCATCTTCTAAAATTAGTTCATCAATCTTAAAACAGTGACGGCTGGGTTTTAATCTTTGACGTCTTCAGGATGTAATTTGGTACCAGATTCAGGACTCTGTTTCTGCTTTCGATAGAGTTCCTCACTGTTCAATACTGGAACCAGCACCACCAACTCCATGAGGAATTGAGGTTGTGCCTGGGGCACATTTAGCCAGGGATATAAATAATAGGCTTCTTAACACAAGTTGGACTTCTATAGAATCACAAAACATACGGGCTATTATTTATGTGTTTTCCTTTATCCACCACAATTAAATTTCTGTTTCATTATCCAACACCGTTAAATTTTTGTTCCTTTTTTCTTCTTCTTTTTCTTTCCTCATTGTTAAATTTCTATGCTTTCCGTTATCCACCACTGTTGAATTTTCGTTCGGTTATTCACCACCGTCAAATTTTTGTTCCTGTCAGGGGTATTTATCATTTCTAGAGACCATAAAGGGGAAAATGTCTTTCTCCATAGGGGTATTATCATTTCTAGAAACCATAGAAGGAAAAATGTTTTTCTCTCTATTCTCTCTACAATGAAATTGATTCTATTTCAAAATTTTAATGGTGGATATTCCCAAGTGAGGTTCATCTTCTCTAAGATAATAATGGTTTGGATGAGATTCGTCTCGAGTCAATAAAACCTCCGCAATGACTATCTTTAGCTACTTGTAAACATAGAGAGAAAGCGAGGAGTAATCGGGCATAGAAACTCTGATACTTAAATTAGGTATGAGATTATAAGAAGAGATAAAGTGAATGACAAAGGAGAGTTACAGAAGTATCGACTTGAGATAAGTGTGTTCTTACTCTTGGTTTCTAGCCCCCTTTTTGCTGGGAAAAAACTAGATTTATAGCGATTGGTGGCTTATTTTTCAGGCCTTCGTATGTGTAGGTCATCAAAGATTAGAAAGTCGATGTTTGTTACAGGAGTTGTATGCCAACATCAGATAGTGAGTTACTATTTAATCATTGTCTATTGGCTTGATTTGGCATAGCGATTACCTAAATTAGGATTTGTGTAGTACGAAATCTTAAATATGATGTGATAGCCTACAGTAATCTCGGGGTTCACATAACCCTCTTTCACTATCTCCTTTTTGAGATGGGTGTTCTCTAGATGTCGAGGCTATTTTTCGACCTGGTCATGGCATATTATGACACTTTCGAAGACTTCAAGATTTTTCCTTAACTTTAGTTGAGGTGGGGTGGCCCTTGTTAGCATTGCGAGTTGCAGATTGCCCACAAGATCTATTTTTCATGCAAACTTTTGGACTAATAGTGATATTGATATTAGGACTCTTTGGCTACTTATGGGGCCCATTTCTCGTTTGAAAGTCGATTTCGCATTACGAATACTAGGAGATAATCGTGAAATTGACAAAAATTGATTGAAACTTTTAGAAAATAATAAAAGAAGGATGCTAAAATAAAGATTTACGGGTTTTAATTGTCATAAATAACAGTCCCTTTCTTATTTATCGAATTTGGGTCACAACAATGGACACCGAATATAAAATTCACAGCCTAAATACCTTGAATTCTTATAAAAACATAGAGATTTTTTCAAAATACCAAAAGTTCTTTTGTTGTGGAATAAACTTCCCCTTTTATAGGGAAGTTAGGGGAAGATGGACAGTCATTGATTACTCCCCACTTTTCCTCATCATTATGGATGTTATAGGGAGACGGGGAATTTTTAATAACTCCTCACTCTCTCACGTTTTACATCTCTCACTCACCCATAATGGGGTAAGTTGTGTTTCATCTTTGAACTTATAAAACTTCATACTGTTTAAAATAGGTTGTGCAATCAACATCATTTGGGAGGTCATTTGTTATATAACGGTTAAGTAAATATAACAAACGCTTAGTAGAGCTCTTATGTAGTGCCCTAAATCCATTCTATCATATTTCATATCTCTCATTGTCTCTTTATTAGTTTATAAATTTGTGACTGTACTCCTAGTCATGTTTTCCACACAAAAAAAAAAATTGGTTCACCGGTGAATATAATCGAATGTGACATCTAAATGATAATCCTTTTTACCTTTGAATCTCTTAATTTAAGCTCAATCGCTTTTCTAGAAACGTTCCATTAGATTGAATTATCAAGATCATGGGCAATGAACTAAGATAGCAAATTCGAACTTAAACCTCAAAAAATAGGTAAAAGCTCTAAGGGTACTTGTGAGCTGGTTTTAACCTCAGAGTCTCACATACTAAGGGAAAGAGTCCAAAAGAAAAACTCATTACTCATTTTGATCGATTTACTGTACATGTGATATAAATCATATGTTATGCTATTTTCTCCCTTTCCTATCAGAGCATATGTCTTTTCTTTTAAACAATACCATACATGTAAGAGTTTAAACACACATAGTATTTAACTTAAGTCTACTGCTTTATTATTTTCACTTACAGGACTTACACATGGCATAGAGGCAGATGAGGAGAATTGTGGGATTATTATTCTCCATCATAACTTTCAAATATAATAACCTCATCTTAATATGAAATTAAGACAACTTTATTTAGAATTTGTACTCCAAAACAACTTCTAAATTCTCTAATCTTTATGAAACACTCATTTATAAATGCAATTGCCTATATGAGAAGTCCAATCTATCCGTTTGACATACCATTCATTCAATACATTTAGCATTTAACTTATGCACACCACATTAAATTAACATATATAGTAGTAACTTAATGCACATAGCATTATATAAATGCACAAAAGCATTTAATATGCATACTTATTCTAAATGTAATAATGATAGGTATTGCTTTGAAAAACAAAAAAATAAAATTTTATTATAATGAACATACATCGAGAAAGGGTTTTATAAGATCATAAATAATCTTATATTATAGTTAATATCTATGCAAGCCAGACATCACATGAGTAACAAATACATCTCTGTTACTTAATTTTGTAAACGGATCTACAATCATATTGTACATAGATATATATTATATGTTCACTTTTTTTTGTGCAACCAGATCTCTAACAAAATTATACTTGATATCTATATATTTGGTATTTGTATAATATTCAGGTCTTTTGTAAAAGTTATTGCTGCTTAACTATCGTAGTTTACCAAGATTGTGTTTGTAGTATCCTTTTTTTACTCTTAAATGATTAAAAATTAAATCTCTTAAGTCAAATAGCTTCTTGAACTGCAACCGAGAGAGCCACAAACTCAGCTTTTATAGTGAATAAAGTTATACATGTTTTTTTCTTACTACACCAACTAATGGCACCATTGTTTAGTAAGAAAACATAGTCTGAATCTCCTCTCTAGTTAGCATTAGTATAGCTTCTTCAGTGCAGATCCTTTCTTTCGTAATATAACAAATAGTCAATCACCCTCTTTAGATATCTTAGAATTTTAATCATTTTTAATATCCTAAACCTGGATTTGACTGATATCTACTAGCCATACCAATAGGAAAATAAATATTTGGATGGGTATACATCATAACATATATGATACTACCCATAACACTAGAATAAGGAATCTTTTTCATTTTTTCCTTTTCCTTTGGAGTTTTCAGAACTAATCGATTACTCAACTTCTTGTTTTTATTGATAGGAGTATCCATAGGCTAGTCTGTATATTGAATCTTTTAAGAATTTTTGTTTTATAAGATTCTTGTGAAAGAGCAAGTAATCTTTTTTTATGATTCTTTTTGATCTTTACACCAAGTAAGTATGCAGCTCCACCTATGTCTGTCATTTCAAAAGTTGATAATAACCAACCTTTAACTTCTTTCACAAATTCCTCATCATTTTCGATTAAAAGTATATCATCTACATAAAGTGATAAAATTATAAATCTGTCTTTGAATCTCTTGACATATACACAATGATCTTCATCAATCATTCTAAATAAAAAGAGATTATTGATTGATGAAATTGCAAGTACTAGACTGTTTAAGACCATAAATTGATCTTAAAAGCTTGCATACTTTATGCTCTTCACCATCTTTTATAAAATCTACAGGTTGTTCCATATAGATTTCTTTATTTAATTGTCCATTTAGAAAATCTATCTTTACATCCATTTGATATAGTTTAAGATTCAAACCCGTTGCTATTGTTAGTAATAGACAAATAGAGGTAGATCTCAGCACTGGTGAAATAGTTTCCTCAAAATCTATTCTCTCTTGTTGCGTATAACCTTTAAACACTAGTCGAACCTTATACCTCTCAATTGATCTGTCAGTTTATTCCTTGATTTTTAGAATCCATTTGTTTCCTATCTCTTTATGTCCTTTTGGGAGATTTACCAACTCTCAAACATGATTTGTTCTCATAGACTCTATTTCTTCTTTCATCGCTTTAACCCATTTATCCTTAGTAGGACATAAGAAAGCCTTACTATCATTTTTAGGCTCTTCATCATCTTGTGAAGCCAAAAGAAGAAATGCTTCATTATCAATAGCAAAATATCATCAGGGAATTTTTCCTCGACTACTTTGTCTAGGTTAAGAATGTTTTAAATAAATTCACCATCTTTTGAAATAAATTCAGTATCTTATGAAATATATTCACTATTATCTGCATTCTTCTTATTTGTACTTGGCATTTCTAAGCTCCCATTTAGATCAGATGGTACCATTTGAATAGTCAAGTTATTCAATTGATTATCTTGATCCTCTACGTCAAAGAGTACAAACTCTTGATTTAATTTGCCTCTGTTTGGAAATTCTTTCTCTAGAAAGATAACATCTTATGATTCATACTCAGTTATGCTCTTACTTTCTTGTTTACCAATAAATATAGTATTTGATAAATATACTCTTCTTACCCTTTACGCCTAACTTTCCAAATTTATATGTCATTTGGTAAATATAGACAGCACAACTCCAAGGTCTTAAGATACTAGAATCTGATGTATGACTTATTAATAACTCATATGGGATTGTTGTACCTAATTTAGAGAGCACTCGATTTAGGATATAAGTGATAGTTAATAATGTATCATCCCAAAAAACGATTGATAAATTAACTTGTGCCATCATAGACCTAACCATTTCTAGAAAAGTTCTATTTTTTCTCTTTACAACTTCATTTTGTTATAGAGTATATAGAACTATTAACTGTCTGATTATACCTTTTGACTTATAAAAAATTTTAAATTGCTCAAACAAATATTCTCTATCTTAATCGGTTCTTAATATCTTTACTCTTATGTCTAATTGATTTTTCATAAGAGATACATAATGTTTAAAGTAATCTAACACTTCAAATTTATGTGATATCAGATAAACATATCCGTATCGAGTAAAATCATCAATGAAAGTGATGAAATATACAGCTTCATGTCTAGCCTTAATGTTCATTGGACCACATATATCAAAATGGATTAGTTCTAATAGAATTTTGGCTCTAGTTTCTTTATTAAATGGCTTTCGAGCTATTTTGCTCGTAAGATAATGCTCACATATTGAAATTTTGACTCTTTCATGTCATACATCCATGTCATCTAACAAATTATTTAAAGTAGATGCTACTAATGAAGAAACAAGTTCATTAACATTAATACTAACATCAACATCTATCACAATAAAACCATTCATTATATAACCTGAACCATAAAATGAGTTTTCAAATAATAAATCAACACCAATACCATGAAAGTTCATAGAAAAATCTAGCCTAAGAAGAACAACTACAGAGATTAAATTCCGTCATATTTGTGAAGCATATAATACATCATGTAAAATGAGAATTCGATCATCATGTAACACTAATTTGCATGAGTCGATTTCTTTACTTCTACTCTATTATTGTTCCCTATATATATCCATCTTGATCCTTCTAAAATGCGATGCTACTCTATAAAAGCATCTCTTTCTTTGGCTATATGGTCTATGCCGCCTGAACCTAGAAAGATTAGATTCAGTTAAAATTACAGAACTAAAAATAAATGCAATATTAAAATTCACATTAAAGTTCTTTACCTTTTCTTTATCAGTACCTCGTTTGGACTTTGAACAACCTCGAGCAAAACGCCCTTTATTGCTACAATTATAGCATTTAATTTTTAACATGTTCTTCTTTTTCTTGAAAAGACTCTTTTCTTTCTTTTGATTTGGCTTATTTTTCTTCCAATCCTTCTTTGCTCTTTTACCTTTCAGTTAAAGGCTTTTATTAGTTGGCCTCTTTGAACTAGAACCAGCGAAATAGGTATTAGCATCTGGTCTGATTGCTTTTATACGATCCTCTTCCAGTTCAAGATGATGAGCATCGTTGATCGGTTGTCGAATCCGTCAAAAATAAAAATACCAACTCAGTCCTAAAAATAAATTTATAGATAGCGATGAGTGG
>JAVXUL010000010.1:1964787-2012682 GCA_035590515.1 Trichilia minutiflora
TATTTTCATTGGTCCACTTTGCATGATTGCATACACATATAATGATATTGATGTATCATATTATTTCTATTTATTTAATATATTTATTAGATAAATACTAATTAAAATAAATAAAAAATAAAATAAAAATAAAAATATTTTCAATTTTGGATTATTTTGGCAAGGAAATTAGTTAATTTTCATTTCTCTCTCTCATAAAATTCGGCCAAGCTTGGGGTAGAAGAAGAGGATGGTGTAAATTGAAGAGAAGCTAGATTTCTTGCTCTCATCAAAAATTCATCCTTGCAAAGAGAGCATCAAAAGCCCTAAGGTTTGTCATCTTGATTCCTCTTGGTTTTTATGCTTTGTAGCCTAGGGTTTTGATGAGAAAAACTTACATTCAAGCATGCAATAGGATATAGAACCTTCAATAATATCGGTGGAACTTCTTGTGTCAATCAATATTCTACTAACTGGGAAAGTTCCCACTGTCAAGGTTACCACCAGGGCATTGTCGTATGGATAATGAACCCCACACTCGTTCTCATCTATGAATAAGATTAGAATCGAGGCCACTCGGGGTTTCTTTTCTGCGCACACATTCATTATGTACAGTTTCATATTTGTACTCGGGATAAAATATCGAGAATACCTCTTTCAAGAATTATTGAAATCCTCCGCCAGCGTGGGGCCTCCTGTGATCACTATAGCCTCATTGTGCTCCTAGTCCTGTCTTAGATTCGGGGCCCTGCCATTATTTTGGACAACAAATTCGATCAAGTAGTTATTCTTGACCAAAATTTTGATTTGATTCTGGAGCTCAAAGCAATCATTTGTCAAATGTCCCACTTCTTGATGGAACTCACAGAATCTGTTCTTTGCCTCTTCAATTGGCTTGAATCTCATCGGACGAGGTTCTAATAAAAGAGTCGCCCGTCTCCTTATCTCTTCCAGGATCTGAGAAAGAGGTGCGTTCAAAGAAGTGAACTTCCTTTTCTCTTTCACCTGGGCTACTCATATTGGATCATCTCTCCGAGGTGACGTTCTTTCTCTGACATAAGACTCCTCCTTACGTCTGTCATCTCTGTAGTACTCGGGGGCTCTTTCTCTCCTATGGTTCATCTCGAAGAATTTCTTCTTATCATTTCTCCACCTTTTGTTGTCCGGCTTCTTGAACCGGTTGTTGTCTTTTGGGGGAGCCCCTACTAATTTCTGCTCTTTCATCTTCAGAGTTACTTGATTTTCCACCTCAATCTCATCAAGTAACTTTCTTCGAGCGGCCTCGTACGTCTTCACCGAGGACTTGCATATAGAATACCAAGCCTGATCTATCTTTAGTCCTTGTTTCAATCCTTCCAACGCCAAAGGGTGATGGAATGTTCCCAACTCGAGCACTGCCTCATGATACCTCTTGGCGAAGCTCCTGAGAGTCTCACCACTTCCCTATTTGAGTAGCAACAAGGAGCTCGGAGTTTTGATACTAAAAATCACTCCTTTGAACTCTGTGATAAATACATCATACAGCTGCCCAAAGTCTCAGATGCTCTTGGGAGTTAGGCCCATAAACCACTTCCTCGCTTGTCCCTCTAGGGTCAGAGGGAATAGGCGACACATCTGGTCCTCACTGAAACCCTGGATTAGCATCATTTCATGGAAAAAATCCATGTGCAATGATGGATTCGTTTTCCTAGAAAATGGGGTGATATGGGGCATTTTAAACTTTCAGGGCAGGGTCTGACCCAGTAGTTTGAGGGAAAATGGTGACTTTGCATATGGCTCTATTTGTTGCACGGACTCAACTGGCTCGCCTCGGTGGTATCCCTTCTCACTGTTCATTTCTTCTACCAATTTTCTTACCAAGGCCTCCACATCTTTTTCCTTAGTATCAGTCCCCTATTCTTCTTCATGGCACGAATGTTTATACCTGGGAGTTTCACGTTCTCTCTTTTTTCTCTACTCCAACATTACCCTCATATCGCTTGGGGGTAAACTAGTCTTATCCGATATTTTATGAATAGGGTCTAGGCTTTGATACATTCTTGTAGACTCAGGATGATGCCTCTCATACATGTGGGGAGGCATGCATATCTCCCCACCTCCCACTTTTTTCGGGTGAGGCTCCTCGACAGCCTTACCCTTTCCTTTCTCAACTGCTGTGTATTTTTTGGACCAAGATTTCCTTCTTTCTCTTTCACCGTTCCCCGCCATAGCTTGTGGCCGGGAAAAACTACTCTCTACAGTTTCCTCCGGCACTTTTGTACCTTTATCTGGTACTTTTGTATCCCGCATGCTGAGCTACATTATTTTTTTCATCTTCGACATCTCCTTGACCAGCATCTATATTTGCTGATCCTTCTCTGCATGTCGTTGCTCGCTGTCTTGGAGCAACTGCAGCAAGCGAGTCATCTTCTCTGTCCCCCAGAATGGGGTAGCCTTCGTGCATGTCCTTATCTAGCATTGGACCGGGAGCTCTCGTGCTCTGAAATCTCATACAAGAGGTTATCTACCCCCTCCGCTATAACAGTAGCGTCAATGGAATCTCCGTCTATATTTTTCTTCTTTGGCACATGCCTCTTGGTCGAATATCCTCTAGTGTTCGTCATTCTCACTAGAGTTGGTTGCTTTTATGACTTTTGGTCTAATTCTCACAGACAGCGCCAAATATTAATGTAAGAAGTTACGGTCGTCTTCAACCTCGAGCACCTGCTTGTCTTCTCTCCTGAACTCTAGTAACTGTGACTATAAGACAGTAGAAATCTAAGGGATAAAGTTGATTTTTTGACGAAAATCCTCCGATACTTAAGTCAGTGAGGGTTTTGCTTGTGTGTGGGGGTGAGGTAAACAAGACGAAATCAGAAAAGAATTTCAGAGAATGTTTCCTGTGTGTGTTGGGGTGTTTCTCTCTCTACTGTAAAAGTTCAAATGTTACAAAAACACTAGAGAACGTACCTGCCATGATTTTAAAATTCAGTTATATTGGGACCATGGATTCCATATCTACGAACACGTGTAGTTGTGCAGCTAACATGCACTAAAAGCCTACATCAAAAATCGTAGACATGGACATCGTGGTACTGTTCTTTGCTACGTGTACCCTAAGATCCTGATCATAGGTTCTCTGATGTGGACATCATGGTACTGTTCCCTGCCATGTATACCCCGAGACCTCGATCATAGGTTCTCTAAGATGGAACCATCAGAATTCCCGAGATAGATATCGATCGATTATTTTTGATGGAGGATACTCGAGAAAGATTCTCTGTCCGTTGGCCTCAAATGGATTACCCGAGACCACAATACTATTGCGAGTGATGCAAGGATAGGTCTCGATATGACACCATATTCAGAGGTTTTATAAGAGGGGACCATGTCTGTATGATGGGCCTGAGCTTTAATGAAAATACCCAAACACTTTATTTTGTTGTTGTTATAAATACACATGCACATTATAGTTCTTAATAAAATATATTTATTATATCATGTTTTTAATTTTTTTTATAAAATTATCATATCATTGAAAAATATGAAAAGAGGTTGAAAAAAAAGTTAGCCCAAGTGAAAATAATTTACAGCAATGTCCCTATGTGTAAATTCACATATTTTAACGAGAGGCTACCGCAGTTGAGTAGCAAATACTCGCCATAGGCATATAGTTTCCCCCAAATGTGTATTAAGGTAACCATCCCTTAGTAACGGTGTTAAATTTTAAAATATATACAATAATATGTAATATAAACTAAAAATTTTAGAATAAAAATTCTAATCTTCGTTGATAAAAAACAAGAAATATATATAAGATGAAATTCTTAATAATAGAAAACTCTTAATAAGATTAAACTATTTAAAATATATAATGTTGGTGTAGGAATTGTTCGTGGACCCTCCTCGTGGAATGACTCAGTTAGTAAGGTGTGAGGACAAGGTGACTGTTTGTCAGACAGCGATTGTTACATCGGAGAATGACTGTAAGGGTGGCTATTTTCGATAAAACTTCACCTTCTAAGTCTGTAAAAAAAGTAAACACCTTCGGAGTGACGTCGGGAGGGGTTCCCGATAAGGAAACTCCGATGCTTAAGTCAGAAAATAGGTGGAGGAATAAAAGATGTTTCCGGTGAAGGCAGCAAGAAGAGATCGAAAATGATCAAAAATGAGAGAAGAATCTATGAAAATTATCCAACGGAGACAATGAAGGCAAATCGATGGAAAATAAGGTTGCCGGATCTCTCTCAATCTCTCTCAATCTCTAAGTGTAGCTCTAGTGTTTACAAGACCAATCCTTTTCCCGTTAAAGAACTTTTAAATAGTGACATGACTTGGAATCGGAGAATGAAAAGAATGTGATGTCTGATATGGGGCAGTGTGCAATCGATTTTCTTTAATGATGCTGTCACATCTGCAAACTTTGTAGGTATGTCACCGTTTCATTACCTGAAAATGATCAGAGGATGGGATGGGTGCTTTTAATGGGCCAGCTGTTATCAATCATTCCCATTTTTTTTTAGTGGGAAGGGGCACGTGTCTATTGATACTCTAGTCAGGGATTGCCTGAGAGCCAGCAACAGGGAAAATTCTGGCCTGGGGTAATTTTCCTAAGAAGCTATCCTGATTTCTGAGTCGGCGGATGACTATAAACTCTAACTTTTGGATGTATGAGACGAGTTGTTGATGTATGTGAAAAAACCTTGAGGAGGTACTTCTGTCTTTTTGACACCTTAGGTGCTTGAAATCTTGAGATGATAATGATTCTCCTAGGATGCAGGTTGCCTAGGACGGATATCATCAGGGATAATGGAATCCTTGAGCTAGGGAATACCTAAGGCAGAATGCCACTAAGACGGAAACCTTCTGGAATTATGCCTGGCCTCCTGCCACGTGTCTCACTGACGGTCATCCAATTTTTACCTGGGATTGTGAAATCCCTGAGCTGGGGGTGCCTGGGACAGACTATTCCTGATACGGGAATATCCTAGGATTACACCGAGCCTCCTACCACGTGTCTCGCTGATAGGGCATCCACGTGTCACTTCAGCATTTTTTCCCCTAACATATAATAATCATACAACAAAAAAATAAAAAAGATATGTGCAAATCTTCCTAAATAAATAGACTAAATAAAGTAGCACTAAATAACGTAATTAATTCTTACTAAATAATAGGTGTACATATAACAGTATATGTAAACCTTGACTAAACCAAGAGGTGTACATGTACATCTTTTTAATACCCCTCAAGTTGGAGTATGGAAATCTCGAATGCCCAATTTGTAAAGAAGAAAACTGAATTAATCCTTTTTCAATATCTTGGTGAAAATGTTGACAACTTGTAGTAAAGTGCGTACATATGTTGGACGAATGTTGTTGTTTAATATCTCATTACGAATGAAATGGCAATCCACTTCGATGTGTTTAGTGCGTTCATAGTATACAAGATTAGCAGCTATATGCAAAGTTACTTGACTATTATAAAACAAACCCACAGAGTTAGAATGTGTGACATTAAGAGAGGTCAATAACCTTTCAACCACTTAAGTTCACAAGCTATAATGATCATAGACCGGTATTCAGCTTCAGTAGATGAGCGAGACACTGTTTGTTACTTTTTGGTCTTCTAAGAGATAGGTGAGTTTTCTAAGAGAGCAAAATATCCAATTAAAGATCGTCTCGTCAAAGGACAACTAGTCCAGTCAGAATCATAATAAGCAGTCAACTTGAGATCACAATTGGTATGTAATAAGATACCTCGTCCCAAAGTACCTTTCAAATAACGCACAATATGGAAAGCTGTCTCTCAATATGCTTTCTTAGATTATTGCATGAATTGAGCAAGAATACACACACAATTAGTCAACTCATATCGAGTTATTGTAAGATAAATAAGTCATTCCTACTCGCCGTCTATACCAAACAGGATCATTCATATCGTCACTCTCAGTAAGAGCCAGCTTATGATTTAATTCCAAGAGTGTTGCGACCGACTTAGAACCCAATAATCCAACCTCAACAATCACATCTAATGTATACTTATGTTGGCACAAAAAAATATCATCTGAGTTTCTGGCCACTTCAATACGTAAGAAAAATTTTAGCTTCCTTAAGTCTTTCATATGAAAGTAATGACTCAAATACTTCTTGAACTTTTGTACAGTAAGAACATTATTGCTAAAGATAATAAGATCATCAAAATAAACTAGTACATTTAATTGAATAGGCTCAGCTCTAAAAGTGAATAAAGAGTAATCTGAATATGATTGTTGAAATCTATAAACTTTTAAAGATGTAGCCAATTTCGCAAACCAACATCTAGGTGCTTGTCTTAAACCATAAAAAGATTTTCGAAGTCTATAAACCTTTCTTGGTCATTAAGAAGCAAATCCTGGTGATATCTTCATGTAAACCTTTTACTCCAAATCACCGTGTAAGAAGGTATTTTGGACATCCATTTAATGAAGTTCCTAATTCTTTACAACGACAATGGCAAGAAAAGTACGTACAATACCCATTTTTACTATAAAAGCAAAAGTCTCCTGATAATCTATACCTTCAACTTGATTATTTCCCAATATCATCAATCTCGTCTCATACTATTCAAAACTTCTTTCAGGGTTGTATTAAATTTTATACACCCAATTGCTCCTAATTGCTTTCTTCCTAGATGGTAAATTTTCAACTGTCTATGTACTGTTAACTTTGAAAGCTTATGTTTCTTTTCTCATGGCTTCTATCCATCGTTAATCTTTCATTACTTCTACATAAGAATTTGGTTCATATTTCGCTATAATTACTGCCAAGAAAACATTGATATTGTACAAAAAATTTATTATAACTTATATAATGTGCTAAATAACAAGGTGTATCTGAGGAATTAAATTAAGAAGGTGAGAATTTCGAGGGGCTTACTTTGATGGTGTTTGTTACATAATTCCTCAAATGAATAGAAGGTTGCTTGAATCGTTGTCACCTACCTAGTTCCTCTGCCACTACTTTATTTCTTTCTACTTCTTCATCGTCTCCGTTGCTCAATTCCTCTATTTTCTAACTCACCTCATTAACTTTCCTTACATTTTCATCGTATTCTTCCTCTGCGTCACTCTCAATTTCATCACACAATTCCACAACTCCATTTTTATTGTTCTCATTACTTATTATTTTCTCATATGAAAATTCTATTTCAGCAAACACTACACTTGATACAAAGAATTCATTAGTTTCCAAGTCATACAATCTCTATCCCTTCTTTTTAAATGGATACCCAACAAAAACATATCTACGATTCATACTAGCAAACTTATCCTTATCTTTATTCAGATTATGTGCATAACACAAACAATCAAAAACTCAAATGTGTTTGTAAGATGGTATTTTCCCAAAGATTATCTCATATGGGGTTTTACCATTTAATAACATAGATGGAGTCCTGTTAATCAAATATCCAGTTGTAAGTATAAATTCTCCCTAAAAATCTATAGGTAAATTTGCTTAAAAATGCAAGGCTTTTGCCATATTAAGAACATAACGATGTTTTTTTTCCACTCGACTATTTTGTTGAGGTATTCATACACAAGAAGTTTAATGCAAAATCTCTTGTTCATCAAAATATTCTTTCATACATATGAATTCACTACCATTATCACTTCTAACAATTTTTACATTCTTTTCAAATTGGCATTTAATCATCACCATAAATTTTCTAAGAATATAAGTTACTTTATATTTTCCATTCAACAAATATATCCATACAACACGAGTGTAATCATTAATAATTGTAAAGAAATAAATTGTCCCATATGAACTTGGGACTCTATAAGGTCTCCACAAATCATAATGTGTTAAATCAAAATAACATTCAGCTTTATTATCACTAGAAAAGAAAGTCTCTCTTGTTTGCTTTGCTTTTGCGCAAACCTTACAAGTTCTATTGATTTTCTTACCTATACTACCAACTCTGAAATAAATTCCACCACTTTAGGATAAGGATGACCCATTCTCTTATGCCAAAACTTAAAAGATCTCTCATTAGCTACCTTACAAGCATTCATTGACGTTACTCCCTTGAGCAAGTACAACCCCTTCCGTTACTCACCGGCTTCAATCAAGTTCCTTGAACTTAGGTCCTGTAAAATACAAATTTTTTTAGTGAGTTGAATAACCAAATTTGAATTATTAAGTAGTTGTGATACAGAAATCAAATTGCAACTCAAATTGAGCACATAAAGAACTCGTTGCAATTTCAAGTTTCTTCCAAGTAACACGATTTTTTCTTTTATCGTCATGGTCTTTTCTCTATTAGACAACTTGACTGAGCGTGGCACAATATTACACATTTCTTTTAAAAATATAAATATTTCAATCATATAATGAGAAGCTCCTGTGTCAATAATACAAGGAAATGGCCTCTGCGTACCTGTCAATCTCTTATTGGTACCATTCTGATGAACATTCAACATGTTGAGTAAAGTTAACCACTGCTCATTACTCAATCCACTAAGGCCTTTTTGATCTGAATCTTTCACAACTTCATACCTACTAATAACTCTAGTTACTTGTGTGGCGTTGGCACAAACAGTTTTTCCCTTATTATGTCCACCTCTATTGCCACATTTTTTATCGCCTTCTCGTTGAGTAGAAGTTCTATATGGCCTGTTATTGTTAGTTTATAATGGTTTAAAACATGCATAAAAGAAAGTTTTCTCCTTAGGATAAGTCACCTAGATCTATGCTTTTCAATGATAAATCAAAGATGCACAAAAGAAGCTTAATACCTTAGCAACTTTTACCTTGATTTTTGATGAAGACCAAGCTTACAAGTGTGAGCTCTCAATATTTTACACCCTCCCCAAATCAACCGCTATGGATACCCAACTTGAGAGAGGAAGAAGAAGACCCAAAAGCCACTAATTTTTTTTTTATTTTCACCTTTTATTTATTCAATATTTATCCAAATAAATATTAGAAAATAATGATAAAGTTATGGGATATAGCCAATCTTATTTTACATGGATGAGCTCAAGTCAAAAGTACATAACATCTTTGATCAAGAATAATTAATTAATATATTAAATATATATTAATATGTCAAGTATCAAAATATTATTCACATAGATTTTAACACTTATCAAATTCTCTAACTATTAAAAAATTTAATAATTAGACATATTAATATATATTTTGAATTTTCATAAATCTAAAATTATAGTATATTTATCATAGTACCCTTAGTCAACATTTATACATAAGGGTAAAAATGATAATTTTTTAAAATTAAACTCTTTAATTTAAAATTTATTATTTTATATTAAAATCATATTTTAATATATTTGATAATCACAATTACGAAATTTGAATATATAATTTACAATAAATTACACATTTGTATCACATACGAACAAAATGATTATTTTGTACTAAATTAATAATTTAATTTAGTTTTCACCATTTTACCTTATAATCACATTCTTGCATATTTGATAATCAATATTATCCTTTAGGATAAAGTAATTTATATTAAATTATTATATGATATCAATATATCACTTCAAATACATATAACAATTATACGTATTTATTTTAGTATTTTAAGTTATCATGAGGTCGCTAGTCCTCTTTCGATAATATTTTATCTTCTCCTCTTTTATAGGATTGCTCAGGAAATTAGATGGACCATGAAGGTTCATCGTGACACAACCGTGAGCTAATATCAAAAATTTTGACTCCAAACAGTTCAATCTCGAATATTTCGATATCCAACGACTATGATTAGTGTCTAGCTACGCGTCATAGTCCCTAAGTCACGATGAAGAAGTGCCTTCATCAAACCTCCATTCATTGCACATAATATATGGGTAATATCCATCCGTTATTATATCCTGATCGAATAAAGTTCACGGAATATCAAAATTCTAATCTCGATGCTTGTATGAATCATTGATCATATGTCATAATTGCTATGATCATAGACTTAAAATTTGGATATCATATCAACATTCATTTAAGAACTCAATTCGGATAGAGTCAATAAAAAATCTCAGTCTATAGTGTTGAGTCAACGGATCCCGTCTTCACTGTCAACTGAATACCTATATGAACAAAATATACCCAAATCAGCTTCTTGTACAAGGCATGATTAGCCCTGCACATATATACCATATGAAATATACCCATCTATACAGAGTCTGATTCTAAACGTCTCAGGTCAAAGGATTACATCGCACATTATTGTAATCTATTAACAAATCATTGAATATATGCATACTATATGATTTGTCAATATGTAGCCTTATTCGATAAATAATTTATCAACTATAAATTCATATTAATGCGCTTATGACAATACTTATATTATCAACCTATATATATCATCATATGATATCATTAGATGACAACCAGTATGCTTACTATATGATATAGTTGCTCAATCTAGATTACTTATGTAAGAAACACTTTGATAAGTTTATTTAATAATTAAATAAAATATATAAATCATTCACATACATTCTGTATATATAAGCATGCCCATATAAAGGAAACAGCTAATGTATGAGAATTTGATTACTTATCAATTAACAATTAAGTAATTGTTAAGCAAACATGTATAAGTAGTAAATGATATACATATGTGTATTTGCTATATGTATGTAGATACGTTGTTAATTAATATTTGTTCATAAGATAAATGAATATTGACAACTATGCTTTCAATAAAAAGTTTCAAAAAATTGCTTTACAATAGTTTTAAAAAATTATATTAACATATGTTCTAATATATATATGTGAATAAATTTGTGATTTTATGAAAATCATAAATTTTAATATTATGTGTATTATAGAACATGTGTATGACATAAGTTTTGAATGATATACATAATAACTCCCTATATAATTATTAAATCCTAGCCTTCCATTGTCAGATAATGTTGAGATCTTTGACATAAATTAGTATCTCAAGATTTCTATTATGTGAGGGGTATTGATTTGTGTTATAGAAATCTGTTATCTGGTTTTTGGAGTGCGTATTTTTACCTTGATCAAGATTTCTATTATGTGAGGGAGAAGTGAAAATAATATCTTAAGAAGGTACAATAATTTGGATTTAACTCGCTTAAAGTACCAAGATTTCTATTATATGAAGTATTCGAAGATAGGGTTAAACAAATAGTCAAACCTTACATATTAAACAAAGGCATACACTAACAATTAATTATCCCACTATTCTGCATAGCCAATCAATTGAAAATAACTTCCAGTATTATATCCCTTTTTGTTGCAATTAGAGCAAATGAGGGATTTATCTTTATCCCCTGAATTTTTACCATCAACCTGGACTATAAAACCTATAGGATTATCTCTTTCTTCCTTTGTTCGTGTCATTGTTCACACCCGTTCTTGATGTATAACCATAGCATAGACACGATTCAAATTGAATAAGGGTTCAGTGCTCAAAATATTAGAGTGAACTATTCCGTATCCTTCTTCATCTAAGCCCATAAAAAACTAATGAACTCTCTCTTCTTCTCACTTTCTTTCCAATTCCATAATAGGATTGTATTTGAAGCCTTTCTCGCTTTCTTTCTAATTTAATAATAAGATTGCATTTGCAGCCTGTAAAAACACATATTGGTATTTGATTATAGCTGTTTATTTCATTCCACAATGTTTTGAGTTTTTCAAAATAGAAAATAATAGATTGACCATCTTACCTACAATTTATCAAATTCGATCTCAATTACTGCATTCGTGGATTATTTTCAATCTAGAATCTTTGTTTAATATCCTCCTATAGATCCTTCAAGTTCTCCATGTGAGAAACCATAGAACAAAGTGTGGGTTCAATGGTATTAAATGCCTAAGAATCAACATAGAATTAATTGCCCACCAATCTTCAAGTTCTGGTGAATCATCTACTGGTTGCTTGACAGATTCATCAATAAAATCATATTTTTTCTTGGCTCGCAATGTCGTCCACATAGCTCACGCTCGTTCTTCATAGTTCTTATCTTTTCAACTGAACTTGGGTAATCAAGTTACTTGGATTGTCATCCGAGTTCAGTATGTAAGGACTGAATATTTTTTTGTCTAATTTAGAACTCTCGTTTTTCTTCCTATCAATCATGGCTCTGATACCATGTAAAAAAAAATTAAAGAAATATGGAATGAGAATTCTAATCTTTATTAACAAAAAACGAGAAATATATAAATGAAAAAATTTCTAATAATAGAAAACTCCTAATAAAGCTAAACTTCCTAAAATATATAAGAATCATACAACAAAAAAATAAGAAAAGATATATACAAGACTTCCTAAATAAGTTGATTAAATAAGGTAATACTAAATAATGTAATCAACTCTCATTTAATAAAAGGTGTACATATAATAGCATATGTATATCTTAGCTAAATCAAGAGGTGTACATATACCCCTTTCCAATACAATGAACCTATAGATATGAATTATTGGTATAATCTTAACTGATTTGTCTATATTCAAATATCTTACCAACGAAATGAACTAATCATCGTGCACCTATGCTTTACCTACCAAATTTTCAAAGATATTAAGAAATCAGTTGATGGAGGAATTAAATTTAATGGTTTCATGTTACGGCAGAAATTGGAATAACCAAGGGTAAGATAAGATTTGGATTGAAAAGAAAGAAGAAAGAGTGTTTTATCCCACTAAATAAATGACTATATCCCACTTCATAAAGAAGAAGATAGAATTGTCAATGAGTTTACCCTATTCAACCAACTTGGATTATGAAAAGATATTCCTTGCAATTTCATTATACTAAATAAGTATATTAATTCATTAGTGGACGTAATCTACTAGTGTACCTGTTATATATAGGTCGACAGGAGTAATTTGTTGATTTCGTTGTGGGTTCTAAAATTGGTATAGTTGATGGGATGACTTGAGCTGGCAACCAACTTTATTCTTAATTTATACTCTTGCTTGTACAAAAATTCATAATTCATTATTGTCTTATCTTACTTTAGTCTAGACAGTAACTGCGGTCTTCACTACCATCGTTGGTATATATTGTCAATGCCACATGTATGCCCTTGTTTATGTACGTGTCACATATCCTATCCTGTCATATCATGGACTCTTGGTATCTAGTTGATTTGTTGAATCAACAAATTGAAATGAATGGAAATTTGATTATAGATCCCTCTAATTAAGTTGGTGATATCAACTCAGAGTCATAAAAAGCGAGCTAGGATGGTTAAATTAATCAGTCTCTCAATTGGGTTGGAATAAAGAAAGAAAGGAAGCAATGGAAAAAAAGCCGCGTGGACATGTCGGCCACTCTCTGGACAACTTAAAACCAACGAAGGTATCCTGTTGAACTCGATTGGCTTCGCTATCTATTGGTTGGTTCTCTCCAATAACTTTTTTTTAATATTTTAATTAAACTTACTTTGATGGGAATACTTTGAATTTGCGTGTGTATATATGTATAAATGGGGGTAAGCTTCAGGTGGCGGCTTTCTCACTCCTTGATCATGAAATAATGGGAAGAGGTCATCATGGATATACACAATCACGTTCATCTTCCATAGATAGCAGCAACAGCAATCACCCTCTTAATTTTCTCTCTTCTTCCGTCGCATCATCTTCTTCTTCTTCTCTGGCTAGAAGAGATTTGAGTACGGATCTAAAACTAGGTCTCAGCATCTCACCCACCGCCACCAACAACGTCGACGTTTCTTCCAGTACTTCATCCCAGAGGTAATTTGAAGTGCTTTAACATATTAATTTGTCGTTTCTTGAGCATATACATCGACTCGTAAATTATCTATCTATCTATCTATATTGTTTGTTATAGGGAGCAAAGATTCGACTGGCCACCGATCAAATCACTGTTGAGAAGCACCCTAGCAGAGATTAAAGCATCAGATCATGGCCATGTCCACCATGGTTCTTTGTTTGTGAAGGTTTACATGGAAGGCATTCCAATCGGTAGAAAACTTGATCTGTTTGCACAAGATGGTTATAAAGCCCTTACGACTACTCTTCGCCATATGTTTCAAACCACCATTCTCTGTGAGCATACTATAACAATTAACCTAATCAATTTGCATCCACGATATATAAGAATTAACTCCAGTGCATCTGAGTTCCAACTGATTATGATGAAAACAGGCCCTGGTGATCATGATCCCCGTGTTCATCATCATTCTGACAGACACTACTATGTATTAACTTATGAAGACAAAGAAGGAGACTGGATGATGGTTGGAGATGTACCTTGGGAGTAAGCATTCTCTCTATTAAATCGTTTTAGGTCTTTATTATTATTTTCGTGGGAGTACTGTGTTTATTAATTAATGATCCTTATGTGTTAGCTATGTTTATATAGGATGTTCTTGACCACCGTGAAGCGATTGAAGATTACAAGGTCCGACAGGTGCTAGCCAGAGAATTGAAAAACCAATTCCTTGTATAGATAGATAGATTTATATGTACAGTCTTTAATAACCAAGATGATATTATGAGTATGCTAATTTTTTAATTACTCGAAGTTTCCATCCATTCAAACGAACTGACTCCTAGCTAGGATAGAATTGAAGTGAAAGCAAAGAAATCTCGTGAATGATGGATTCTTTTCCATCTATATATTTTGGTTCCAGTTAGCATTTCTTTGAAAAAAAAGAAATACCTATTAATAGTTTGTTGTTTTGCTTTTCTTTATGTGGATGCCGCCCAATGCATGTAATTTAGATATTAATGAATTAATTAATCTATCATCTCACAACAAAACAAAGTATAGTGTAGATTTCAAATAAAGGTGTTGTAATTTTAGTAACTTTCAATTGAATATGAAATATAAAAATAAATTAATGTAACATTTAGTGATTTTGTAATTATCAAATACTTTGTTAAACTTTTAAGATTAAATACAATGCGATTCCTGAATAAAAAAACATTAATTTTATATGAGACGAGAGAATATATATTCTCTCTCTCTCTCTCTCTCTCTCTCTATATATATATATATAAAGCTTGCTTTGATTGTTGTTGATGATGAGAGACGTGACTATATAAAACTAAACTACGACTTCTGTGTTTTTTTCATGAAGCTTTGAATTCATGATCTGCTTACGCGTTTTAATGATGATGATTTGTTGTGAAACCAAAATTTCTTTGAAAATTGAAATGTGAAATGTGATAATGAAGATCTGATTCCCAAAATATGATGTGTAATTAGGGAATGAAAATGTTGACTTGGATTCATGGGCAAGCAAGGAAGCGCCAAAATATGATGTGTAATTAGCGAATGAAAATGTTGACTTGGATTCGATGGGCAAGCAAGGAAGTGCTCTTCCACGCACAAATATATATATATATATATATATATATATATATATATAATAGGAGTAAAATTTTCAATAATGAATAAACTAATTCTTCAAGTTTCAATGTTATTAATTTCATGCACGAAAGAATTCATAAAATCAAGTTAATTAATTAATAAATTTAATATAATAAAAACAAAACAAAACAAAACATATGAACTCGTGAATAAAATCATACATTATTACATAATACGGATAATATTTCATTTCTTAGGTTATACCTCATTTTATATTATTAATAATGAATAGAATTAGAAAACAATTGGTTAGCTTATATGGGATTATGTTTAAATAAATAAATAAATATATTTTAAATAATTAAAGTTCATATATAAACTCATACTTAAAAGATTAATCCAAATTATTACATGGTATAAATCTTTGTTTAATTTATTAAATTGGTATAATATAAATAAAATGATTTCACTTTGGTCAAATGAAGGAAAGATAAAATAAATAATGTCTTAAATCCTCTAAATCAACTTCTGTGCCTATTCTATTTTCTTTAGTGTTCATTAGCATTCACATGGATTTCCTTTCTCGACATCGCATTTAGTTAATTTCATATTTAGATGGACTGGGCCTTACTGAACGGGAAACAATATGGTCCAGACATAAGGGCAAATTGGATATTTTATGAAAACGGCAACGTTTTAGCGACTCTTCTCTTTCCCACCACGGCCACCCTCCCTGAATAATGATTACCGAATCCCTACGATTTACAATTCGAACTCTCTTATTCTTCATTTCCGACTCTCTTACAACCGGCAATACAAATGAAACTTCCGGCGACATCATCTTCGAAAGCCCCTGTAAAGTTCAGAATGTAAGCTTCTTCTTCTTATACTTTCTTCCTTTTCATAACTTGCTGTATTAGTAATTAAATTTTTTTGAAACAAAAAAAGGCCAACGGCAGACAACTTAGTGCCTATTCGGCTGGACATCGAGACGGAAGGGCAACACTATAAAGATGCTTTTACTTGGAATCCTTCTGGTAATTCCTCATTTACTTCATTATAATCATTCAAGCTTCAATTTTTAATTTCTTTTCTCAAGTATTTTTTTGGTAACATTTTTTTCTTTAATTTATAATTGATTAAAAAAAAAAAGATCCTGATTCGGAGGTTGTGATGTTTGCAAAGAGAACTGTTAAAGATCTGAAACTTCCTCCTCAATTCATAACACAGATTGCTCAATCCATTCAGGTAATTTTACTCCATTGATCAAATCCTTTGGATCTTTTAACTCAGTTGTGTAACTTTATTGATGTTTATTCTTGTCCTTCATTTATCAGTCCCAGCTTACTGAGTTTAGATCATACGAAGGGCAAGACATGTACACTGCCGAGAAAATGGTCCCCATCAAGGTTTCGATGTTTACTTTTTCTCTATTTCTTCCTCTGCATATTATAATTCTAATTATTAATATCATCTATGTTTATATGTGGTGCTTGCTGCTTCTCAGCTTGATCTTCGAGTCAATCATACACTTATCAAGGATCAGTTTCTGTGGGTAAGAATACGGAATTGCTGTGCATTGTATGACTGTAAATAATGTTTGATTTTGTTCTTTAAATCTTCATGCTTTGGGTTGCGATGCATTCTTCCATATTATTCATTTCAGGACTTGAACAATTATGAGAGTGATCCTGAAGAATTTGCTAGAACCTTCTGCAGAGATATGGCCATTGAAGATCCTGAAGTTGGTGTAAGTTAATAAACCAACCAAAAATGGAAGTAGTTCTTGTGAGTTCTGTTCTATGTTTCATTAATTACTGAGGTAGAAACAACCCCCCCCAAGGGGTGGCCTGGTGGTGGGGGTCCCAAGGGTTGGGCTTGGGCCTCAAGGTCCCAAGTTCAATTCCCCCAAAGTCACCCCTGTTGAAGTGCCTAGGTGGCCAGGCCCCGGTTTTCTCCAGTCGTTTGATACCGCCTGTCGTAGGGTACTTGCCTGTTGTAGGGTACCACGGGTGCTTCCGGCTTAGGCCTGGGCCCCGTTCCAGTGACGTTGCCCAAGGGTAGTCGAGGGCTGGGTCCCCGTGGAAAATCCCGGGTCAAGCAAATCCCGGGGTGTTGGCTGGCGGTTGGAGTTTCCGGGTTTCCAAAAAAAAAAAAAATTACTGAGATAGAAATTGGCATCTGATTGTTTAGTGATTATGCATTTTCCTACATGTTATAAGAAGAAGAAGAAGAAGAAGAAGAAAAATAACGTTGTTGGCAAAGATATAACTCTCTGTTCTTTTTCCTTTGTTTGAATTCTTGAGAACTTGCTGATGCCTAGGATAAACTTTTGTTTCTTTGTAGCCGGCTGTTGCCTTTGCGATCAGGGAACAGCTCTATGAGGTTGTGAACACACTGTCTCTTTCAGCTATCATGTCTTTTTTGTGGATATATGGTATTTTAGTTTTCTCACTGTGTTTATGGTATTTTATCCGGTAGATAGCAATTCAGAGTGTAGCTTCAGCAAGAGAAATCAAAATAAGCAACAAGAAGGGTCGTAGGGGAACAGAGCATGCCTTAGCCAGGTTTGTTTTTACCCTTCTTTTTTAATCCTTCTGCTGATTTAAGAATAAGAGGTTTGACAATTATACTTTCTGAACTCAGTTTACAGAAATCTAACCCATCAAGCTTGTATGTAAGAAACTAACCCAATTACATTCTCCTTTTTCTCTTTCTCACAGTAAAGCAGGAGGCAATGCGTTGGACTTGATGAAGTTATTTAGATACAATTCTAGCGTGTTTAGGTATGAATGGTCATTTTATGCTTAATTTGGCTGGAAAATTACCTGTTTGCTGAAACATGAATAATTTATCAAGTATAACCTTGTGCTAATTGTTAAATTGCGTGATTGTTCTACTTCAAGGTAAATCATTTTAGAATTTATCCTAGAATCATGGTCCATGCATATTTGATTGTCTTGTTTTTGCATTCCTACAACCAAGCAAGGCAATTCAGTTCTCAGGAACCAAAGCTTTTCTCAATCTGCTCATAGAAAATGTTGCACTGTTGCTTCTCAACATTTAACAAAAATCCTTGAAAATAGGGACACATCTCTATTAATGATAGAATTCCTAATCTGTCAAATTGAATGGACACTTGTTTATAATAATTTTCAATGACTAGCTTAAAATACTGAGTGTTTTTATTCATGCAAGTTCCTTCATATTTTGTCTTGACTCCATGATTAGCTTCGTTGGTTTTCAAATGCATCAGGAAAAGAAAGGAGTGGGATGTATATGAGCCAATTGTTGATATTTTATCGAACGAGGAAGTGGATGCACTTGAAGCAAGAGAAGAGAAACACTCATTAAGGTGAGATATTCGAAGGTGTAAATTTGTGTTTGGGAAAAAGAAACTTGTTAAGTGAGATATTCAAAGGTGTAAATTTGTGTTTGGGAAAAAGAAACTTTGTAATATATATTGGGAGCTTGATTGTGGTAGATGTCTCTGTATTTCCATTTTCTTTGCTTTTCCTTGTGTTTTTAAACCTGTAACATAAGATCTTGTGGTCTGCTTAGGAAAATTGTCATTTAGTTGCCAATTCAAATCTTTAGCCTTTTAGATATTGAGCCTAATCTCAGAAATCACCCATTCTGTAATCTATAAATGAATCGCTAGAATCACGGCAAACAGATTTGAGAAAATCTCTTCCATATTTGATGGGTATCATAATCAATGTGCAGTTATAGAAGGCAGAAGAGTTTTTATTAATACTTCGCAAGGAATATCAGAACAAAGACTTTTGTCATTCACATCTGCTTGTAAATTACACTCAAGACCAAAGATCAATCATGAGAAGGGGAGGAAATCCTTACAGTAGGTTGTTTGGTTAGATGGAATGGAATTGGTTGGTTGGTTGGTTGGATGAAAGGGAGCGGAATAGAATGGAATTGGTTGGTTGGTTGGTTGGATGAAAGGGAGCGGAATAGAATGGAATGTTCGAGAGTAAGAATAAAAATGAGAATGGATAAAAAAATCTGTTTGGTTTGTATTATGAAATATAAATGTTCATTTTTTTAGGGGATGTTATTCCATCAAATGACAGAATATCCATTCCCTCACAAAATCCTTTATAAAAATTATAAAATAGGTCATTATATTGATTATAATAAGATTGTTTTTATTATATTTTTATTAAAAAATAAATAAAATAAAGTTTTAAATCTTAATCATTGTTGATTAGTTTTTTCATTTTATTTTTACAATATTTTTTTGTATTAAACATAAAGATGAAAGGTCTATTTTATTCTTGATCATATCAAATATAATTTCATTCTCATTTTTATTTTCAATCCCATTCTCAATCACATTTTCATTCTCTTTTATTTCATTTTATCCAACTTAATGTTAGAATCCATCTTTCTTTCTTTTTCATTATAAATATTATGAGAAATAAATTCTTTTCTAGCTCAGCGGACCAAGTTCGAGTCTTAAAATATTTTTTGTAACATATAAAAATCTCGTAGAGTTGAATTAATTGGCTCGAAGGAGTCATTCGTGGAAAGAGAACTATTATTTTCATATTAATTAAGAAGCTGTTTCATTCCGAGTTGAGGTACGGGCATCTTAAAAGTTAGCGCTTTTTTGGCGTGGTGTTTGTGAACGGGACCAGATATCCAGTGTCCAATGAAACCAAATATATGTCACCAATACTATCATATCTTCTACTCTTGACCATGTTCCCATTCCATGGACCTAAATCTAATTCAATCTCTTCCCTTTGTAGCTAGAGGAATAATTCACGAGCTATTTCATCCATTCCGTACATAGTGATCGAAAACTTTTGAAGAAATTTAAATTTTCCAATAAAAAAAAAAATCTCGCCGTGTTTGCATTGAACACGGGGATCCCCTATAGTAAGATGACATATTGACCATGGAAAATTAAGATAACATATATATATATATATATATATAAATTTTGAACTGCAACTTCACCACCCACCTTGAACTAAGGGCCAACCTAAAAAATCTGCCGTTCCCACCTTGTAAGGGGTCCTGTTCTTTTTGCCTCCGCTTCAACAAAATGAAATATCTTAATTATTTACAAAGAGATGCATACCAAGATCCATGAGATTTTTCAATACATGGCTGCTGGTACATATACACATATATAACATAGAAGGTGAGTGAGGAGGTGATGGCATATGCAAATATAAATCTATAAGTTAATGTATGATAAACTAAGATGAAACGTTGCATGCTGCAGCCTTCGACCTGTCGAGAATTGACCACATTATTTGAACATCTTGGTAAGCACATGTCATCACTTCACCACGCAGATCCATCACACGGTTGTCTTGCTCTACATTTCCAAACATATTAATTAAGAACAATGGATAATTAGTTTCGATTTATGCAAGCAAGCATGTATTTAAGTACCTGGCTACTGAGACTTCTTATCCCTAGATGCTGCAGCAGTTGGTTGCTGGATGAAGAAAGTGCAAACTTTGCGAAATGGGGATGTGATGGTTTGCTTCCAAGAAGCCATTTTTTGTACAAAAATAGGAAGGAATTAATATAAGAAATGAAAGATTTTACCAAGTGAAAGTTGTCTGTAGGCTTGTTGGAAAGAAAGAGATGGATGTAAATGATCTATATGTAGGAAATTCGACGAAGAGGATTAGGAAGAACCAGATTCGTGAGTTGAGCGAGGAGGAACATCACTCCTTTTTGTTGAACTGCATTAAAAAATTATCTTCTTATCTCAAAGTTCTTGGCCGACTGCACCAAGCTCATGGGGCACGCTCTCAAGCACGTGAACGACTTTACTTTCTTCTATAACAAACAAACCATGAATTCGATTTGGAGTCCACAAGTTTTGGTATAATTTTAGATTTTACTCGATTGGTTTAACATTGCAATGTTTCACCTTTGTTTAGTTTTACTGGTTTTCAAAATTAAATTATGTTAATTTCGAAATATTTATCAAATAGTTATTTTATTTAAATTTTGTATATCAAACCAACCTTCTTTCATGACTCTCAAGAATTAAAATATTAGATGGAAGCAATGAAATGAAAGTAAACTTTTAATCCTAAAGTTCTTAATAAAATGAATTACAAATATAATTTTTCTTTTTAAAAAATAAATTAGGATATCATATTTGATACATAAATGATGAAAGAAAACTAGCAGAATTTGATTAAAAATTTAAATTAAAGTTAACCAAAATTGAAGTAAAATAAATTAGGTAAGGTTACAAATGTTTGTGTTTAGAGTGGGCATTTGCGAATTAAATTGGATTAAACTAAAATTTTAATCTAATCTTTATATTGCAGATTGTGTTTAAGTTAATTCAATCTAATTCACAAATATATCACAATCCAATCCAATCTAATCTGTCTTAAATGAATTATATTGAATTGGTTTCGTGGAATAAGTTAAGTTTAAATTTAGAAATATAATCCAAAATTTAAGTCGAAATATATATGTAAACGATTTGTATTAGATAAGATTTATGTCTAAATAGATATTAAAGGATATTGAACTATACTATCATATAATTTCAAATTTAAAAAAATGATATAGATGAGTAATACAATAAATAAATAAATTTACTTTGTAATGAAACAAAACAATAAACAAATAAATAAATAAACAATAAATAATATCATATTTTTTATATAATTTTGAAAAACACTTCTACTAGAAGTTTTGTGGTAAAGAAAGAATGTAAAAAATCATTTAAAATGACAAATCTATTTTAAAAAAATAGTCTCAAAAATAATAAAGAGATAATTTTTTATATAAATAAATAAATAAATTTATATTATATTTAACATTTTTTTATATTAAAATGATTTTATCAATTCTTATTATTAAACTTCTCTTACTGTAATTATTATTTAGTTATTTTTTATTATTTTTTTTAGATCTCAACAAAAAGAAGAAAATTAATTGAAAATAGAATGAAAAAAAAAAACTAGCATGAGGATATAACATTCATTTACATTTATGAGAAATTAAATCATGTTGGTACATAAAGTGATAGGAATATCTTTTACTTAATCGTATATTCTACAAGTGACTTTACATATCCAACTGCGAGGTTAACGATATGGGTCTTTTTGGTTCTTGTGAATTTGCAAAATAAGAGAAGCCTTATATGACGCCATACCCCGTTGACAAGAAAGTTGACAAGAAAATTCCAATGTTTAAGTCAGTTTAATAATTGTTGAGATATAAATTTGAATGTGACTGTTACGTTGACGGATCTACGTCGGAGAGAGTGGCTGGCCGGATCCTCATTTGTAGAGCCTCACCTTCAAGTCCTTGCAGGACAGTAATACGTTAAGAGTCACGCTGGATGGGGTTTCCGATAGGAAAATTCCGATGTTTAAGCCAGATATGGTGAGAAAATGTATGATGAATCCCGGTAAGCAGGATGTAATAAAATGCAAGAAGAAGAAACTCTTTACCAAATGTGGAGATGGGGAAGACGAGAGAATAATATCAACAAATAGAAAGGCAATGAGAGCTCCAATTCTGGAATCTGGGGATCATTTTTTTGATGGAGAACCCCTCTTTATATAGTGCCCTAGTCACGTGACTAGATATCGGAGAATAAGAATAATCGGACCCTAGTACATTTGGGCAATGTGTGACCGTCTTCTATTAATACTAGAGCTGACATTCCTACCAATACTAGGTCTGCTACTGTCATATTGTCTGAAAATAATGAAAGATGGGACAAACAGCTTTTAGGGCAGGGCATCTACTCCCATCATAGGATTTGCTATGTTAGTGGTCATTTTCATTTTTAGTAGCGTGGACTCGTGATCGGGGGTTCTCTGGTTAGGGGTTGCATACATGTTGGTGAAAAGGGAGACATTTTTCCTGAGAGGCCCCTGTGGTTGGAAGACTAATTCTGCACTTTCCTGGGAGATGAGTGAGCTTATCCTGAGGCAAACATGGATTTGCTAAGACTCACGGCTGCTACTTGCCCGAGGACTTTAACTTTGGTACCTAAGGGCTGTGAACGTCTTTGAGTCTTGAAGGTAAACCACCTAAGGATTGTCGGACGCCCCCAATGGGTGATACATATTTGCCTGAGAAATCGGTTCCCTAGGGTCTGAGGTAGATTTACATGAGAGGTTGATTCCCTGAGACCTGAGACTAGGTACACCTGGGAGGATGACTTCATGGGGCCTGAGGTTGCGTACACCCGAGAGGGTGATTCCCTAGGTTCTGAGGCCATCTGGGAGACTGAAATGTCTGGGGTGAAAGTACCACGTTCTTTCCTTATGAGATCCCACGTGTCACTCGCATATTTTTCTCAACAGATAGTCCCCCATTTTCTGGTGTAAGATTTGCAAAGCACATACTAGAAACTCCTGTCTGAACTAGTCTGGCTTTTGGGAAGGGACTTCATGAGACTTGAGACGAGTTTTTACCATGAAAGAGATATTGGCTGAAACGTTTGGAGCGTCTCGAACATTATCTTGCTGTTGAAAACCCTACTTGACGGAGCCATTAGGTGTCTGGTCATGTTTATTCTGTCGAGGCCATTAATTTGCCCTCATTAAATGCTATACATCAGGGATCGTGTCACACAGCTATCCTTAAACTTGCGGCGCTTCGTACTTTAAAAAGATTTGAATGCTCGACTGTAAATGGGCCACATGTTAAAACCCTGATGGCGGGTACTCAACCGCTCCTCGAGCCGTGGAAGCATTGAAAGGGCTTTGGACATGTAGCTTCTCCCTGTCTGTTCAGATCGATGGTGAAGATTGATCCTTCCTCCCTATAAATACACTTCTTCCTCAACTGTCATTCTTACCTTTCTATCTCTTGCGAAATCTCTAACTCCGGTACTTTCTAGTTCCCTTTCTTCTTTGGCTTCTGCTTCTGCTTCCTTGTCTCCTATTCTTTTCTTGTGTGTTTTGCAGGTGGTCGTGCTAGAGTCTTTCTTCGTGTGTTGCTGATAGAATTCTAACCTTCACTTCAAAGGGTAAAAGGCTTGGGGTCTCTTTTAAATTTCTGGGAATATTCGAGCCTTTATATATTTCTGGTTTTCCCGTGGTTAGGAATATGGAGGATAAAAGTAATTTTCTGATGCAACTACCAGTGATCAAAAGGAGGTCGGGGATCCCATCAGGACCTAAGAGTTCGATGAAGACGGGAGGAGCGCTTTCGAGCAGGCTCAGGCCAAGGGGTCCAATGAAGTAGACTGATTTGGCTCAAGAGTGATTGAGGCGGATCTACAGGCCTACAGAAGGGCTTTCGGTATTCTTAACAGCGTGCAGCTGAGGGTATCACTTGGGAGTGAGATCCCAAGTAATCTGGCACCAGGGGAACTGGCGTTTAATTGGGAGCACCTGCTACTGGGGACCTGTCTTCCCCTGTAGAATTATTTTATCAGGCTCTTTGAAGCCTTTGGGATCCCATCCTACCAGCTTACCCTGAACAGTTGGAGGATTCTGAGCGGGTTTTTCGTCCCTCAGAAAGAATACCAGTCAGTACCCTGGGTGATACTTCCTCCAACTTCACGGAGGGTTCCAGTCTAGAGTGAAGGACACTCTTTCCTGTAACAAGAATTGGAAAGATCGCTGGTTTAATGCCAGCGGAGACTGTACCGAGACTTCTTTTTGCTCCCTTTCTCCCTTCTTTTAGGAGCCTGGTAAGCATATGATAGACACCTTTCCTATTTACCAAGGAGGAAGTTATACTAATACTGACAGATCTTCCATTGTAGTCATTGGGAATGACTAGGCGGACATCTCGGTGGGTGTGGGAAGCAAGCTCCTAGAGCTTCCCATCATGGATGTCAAGCAGCTGCTGAATGTGAACAACATGATTGCTTCAGAGCTGATATCCAAGGTGGTGTCTAGAATTGAGCTCTCTAAACTGAGAGCTTAGATGAATAAAGGTAAGGGGCTCTTAAATCGCTTTGTCTGACTGGCTCTTTTTCTTTCATTTTGAAGGCTAATTATGTCTTCCTTGTTACAAAGGTGGGGACTGAGAAAACTTTAGCAGGCAGGAGCAGGTCTAGTGACGTCCTGAGGAGCATGCTCACAAAAGGAGCCCTGAAAATACCCAAGGTCGCTGACCCTAAGACGAAGGCCCCGTGTGATAAAAAGAAGGGGTCTGTGAAGAGGGACCCTACGAAGACTCCCGAGAATGAGGGAGAGAAGAAAATTGTTCGCCATAAAGAGAAGAGCATCTCCTTCAAAGAGTCAGAGAAGTGTCCTTAGAATGTTGCCTGGTCCTGGCTAAGGATATATGAAAAAGGCCAATGGATGAAGGCCAAGATGAAGCGAAAAGTAGACCTCTCGCCTCGTCCAATGACGGTCAGTCGAAGACGGTCCCGGATTATGTGGCGGGCGTGACAGTTCCCCAGGTCCGAGGGCAAACCACGCAGGGGCCTTGGGTTAGGACAAAGAGCAGAAAGGCCGACCCTAAAGGGTTTTTGGGCTACAAACCTTTGGGCTCAAGGGCTAGACAAAGGCGAGAAGAGCTACGCTTCTTCATGATAGACAACCCATTCTTGATCGACAAGGAAGTGTCGGGGATATGGACGGATTTTTGTGGAGGATCTCTCTGAAAGCAAAAGAGAGAATTTTGAGTACCTCCTCCTCCTCGCAAATTCTACCCGAGAAGTGATCTCATCGAAGAGGGGCGAGGATATGGCAGACATCCCTCTGGAAAAGGCTCTCAATTGGCTGAGCGTCTTCTCTCACTGGTAAGTTTTTTTCTCCTTTGAGTTTTTTTATAACTTTTCCTTTCTTTCTCTTAGAGATACTGACTATTCCTGTGCCTTTCCTTAATCCAGAATACTTACATGTTGGACTTCTTCATCGACGACTTCATGAATACCCTTGCTTTCAGGAAGCAGGCATTTGAAACCATGAAAAAGTTGGAGGAGAGGGCCCAGAATATTATAGCGGCCACTTAGAACCAGGCCGTTAAGGAGAGAGAGGAGCTATCGACCAAAATTTTAGTCTTTGAGGGGGAGTGGACTCAGTGGCTTAAGGAGAAAGAAGAGATGCAGAGGAAGCAGTCGGTCGTTGAGACCCAGTCTGAGGCCCTGAAGACCAAAAACGACCTTGCTGAGCAAGCTTGGGAAAGGGTCATTGGTCAGTTTAACAAGTTAAATGAGCTGTACTAGATCCTGAAGGAGAAAGATGAATGCCTGAAAGGGGATTATTCGGTGATCCGATCAGATCTGGTAAGGTCGAATGACAGGGTGGACTTCCTAACAAAGGAGTTCTAGATGTTAGGAGAGGCGCACAAAAACTTGTAACAATCCTTTGAGGAGCAAAGAAAGAATCTGGAGGAGGTGCTTGCTCAACTCGTCGATCAATATGATGAAGGAGTTGATGAAGGCGTGGATTTGACAAGCCGCCTCTTCCTCCAGGAGTACCCAAAGTTGAACCTACACTGGTTATTCAATCAGTTAGGTTGCGATGTCCTAGGAACTTTTGGGATTCGTTCTCAAGATGATCCCTCTGAGGCTTAGGTGGGCAAGATGGTTGCTGATGACGGAAGATTAAGAGATAAAGCTCATTCTATTGACACAATCGAAGGTCTTTCTGAAGCATCTATAAGGGGTACCGCACCATCAGCCTCCCAGGATTCGCCAGCAAACCAAAAAAATGCTCCTCCTTCCCGAGCTGCCCATGATAAAGGAGCCCTTTCAGAAAGAGAAGAGAATCCTCCAGCCCCTCAGATGCTTGATGAGGAAACCCCTCCTGCTCCTCGAGTAAAAGATGTACTGGTAGAAATATTAGACTAAGGATGAAAAAGGCCTCTTACTGAGTACTTTAGGACCTAGAATATTTTTTGTAAAGATTCTTTGTTGTCCTATTTCTCAGGGCTAATTCTTTTGTATGTACTATATATACATGTATAATCCCGATCTTTATGAATGAAAAATAATTTTACCCACCTCTGCATGTCTCTCAGGCCGGCTTTCTTCTTTAATTTATTAACTCTAAAGAAGCTTTAATCATAATTTAAGCACAAATCTACTAAGCGAATAATTACTGACCGTGCTTTGAGAGAGACAATAAGAATCTCGAGTTTAGTAGTATATTTGGGGAGCCTTGGAGCTTGACTTCACTCAAGACCCTAAGAGCATCTTCAATTAGGTGCAGGGGTCTTCAGATATCTTCACTTGATGAACTTTGGAGCTTAACTCCGCCCGAGACCCTAGGAGCATTCTCAACTAGGGCTAGGGGTCTTTGGATGTCTTCATCTGGATAGCTTTAGAGTTGAACTCCATCTAAGACCCTAAGCGTAATCTTGACTAAGTTCAGGGGTCTTCAAGAGCTTAAATCCATATTAAACTCTAGAAGGTGACCAGACACTTCCAGGGATTATCGCGTCTTAATCACAAACCAGGTCTTAAACTCTTGAGATGCCTGATTGGACCAAGGATTTATTCGAACCTGGGATGGATAAGACCTGACATTACCAGGGATTATCGCACCTTAATCACAAACCAGGTCTTATAATCTCAGGATGTCTGACTTAAACTAAAGATTTATGCGAACTTGGGATGGACAGGATTTTTATCTCTGAAAGGACCTGATGCCACCTGGAATTATTGTACCTTAATCTCAAACCAGATCTTATACTCTCAAGATGCCTGACTTGGACTAAAGATTTATAGAACCTGGGTTGGGCAGGATTTTTATCTCTGAAAGAACCTGACACCACCAAAATTATCGTACCTTAATCTCAAACCAGGTCTTATACTCTCAGGATGCCTGACTTAGACTAAAGATTTATAGAACCTAGTTTGGACAGGATTTTTATCTCTAAAAGACCTAACGCCATTCGGAATTATCGTACCTTAATTTTAAACCAGGTCTTATACTCTCAGGATGCCTGAATTAGACTAAGGATTTATAGAAACAGAGTTGGGCAGGATTTTTATCTTTGAAAAGACCTGACGCCACCCAAAATTATCGTACCTTAATCTCAAACCAGGTCTTATACTCTCAGGATGCCTGACTTAGACTAAGGATTTATAGAATCTGAGTTGGACAGAATTTTTAATTCTACTAGTGTTAAGGGATTTTACGGCCCGTAGCCAACCTTAACATTAGAGGAGACTATCGAGGCGATAAAGACTTTCGGAGGTGCTAAGAAAATTACAAACATTATATTTTATTACACAAGACAAAATGTACATGAGTGTTACAAGTGTGCCAACTTAAAGAGAGGCTCTCTTAGGGGTAATTCTTTTTTCTGCATCCCCGATTTCCACACCTCGATAGAGAAATTACCATAGAGTTGGACCAATTTATATGTTCCAGGTCTGGTCGCCAGATCTGCTGGGTAAGGAACTCCTTAGTTTATACTCAGGGAGCCCTCAAAGGTTACTTAAAAATTCTCCTGAGATGATCATGGTGTAGTCTAATTTTTGATCATCTTCACCTTTAAGATACTAATTGGCTCTCAGGAGAGCATATAGAGGATCCTCAACACAGTTAGTGGGGTAATTGCTGACTGGTACCTTGATCTGACCTCGTGGATCCTCATATGATATGGCTACCCTTTTGTGGAATTAGCGGAATCGGCTCTTATCTTTTCTTGTCCCTTTTCGCCTTTTATATTTTGGGGGTGTGGTGAAGAGAGTCCCCCATTTGTGGCATACTCACGAATTTTTGACAAGGGAGCTTTTAGGGACTAAATTCCTAAGCAGTTATCTACTCACTTTTCTTAGGAAGATTCCTTATTGGCAGAAGTCTCAAGGTTCATTATCCCCGTAAACCTTTGGGAAATAATTTTTCTACTATCTGTCGGTTACTTCTGAGTTCCTGCTGTCCCCCCTGGGGTTTCGATGGTAGCTTCTCTTACCTTTTTTTTTTATCATTCTGCAGGGGCCTTCTCGTGCTTGGGGTCACCTGAGCTTCTTCAGGAGTGCTCAGGTTTTGGTTGGTGGTCGCTGCCCCCTTAAACTCATTTTCAAAGATGATCGCCAATTGATTGAAGCTGCGGATACTGGTGGCCGGTAGTCTCTTATACCAACGCTTGACTGTCCCTTCTAGAGTCAGGTAGAAGGGTCGGTACATTTGTAGTTCTGTCAAGCCTTACGTCAGCATCATCTCCCTGAACGTGTCTATGTGTAAGGAGGGAACGGTCTTCCCAGAATAGGCGGTTAGCTAAGGCATCTTGAATTTTTTGGGAAGGCATAATGCTAATATTTTCTTCAAGAGGGGAGATGTGAAGACAGAAGCAGGGACTCCCTTAGTCCTTGGGTCCCTCCCCTGAGCAAGAATGCTTCGCGCTCCCATTTCCTATAACACCTTTCTTACGCATGTTTTGTCTCTTTCCTATCCGTAATTGTTGTGACTTTCCTTTCTTAGGCGTATTTCTCGTTGAGGTAAAATCTCATATCAGTGGGGGCTAAGTTGCGTTCCCCTTTCCATTCACTCGTTTCTCGATGATGTCCTTTGGCATTATTTCCTCTCTGTTCCTGCCCTTTGTAATTTTTGAGGGGAGTGTCAACCTCCTGAGGTGCTCTGGGTTCATACACTAACCTTTCTATTACTTTGGCCTTTCCCTTTTGTAAGGCTATCAGCCTAGGTATAGATGCATAGCCATGCGTTTCTCTGAAGCTCTGGATTTTCTCCATGTGACCATCTCGGGGGGTTCGATTTTTTTGCTCTCTAGAAGGAAGTGACATTCTTTCCTCTCCTTGGGTGACTGGTTCTTTGGCCAACTATCGTCTGATCTCCAGGAGTTCCCTTTCCAATGCTTTGGCCCTGCTAACCAGGAGCTTATCTGTGTGTTCGCTCCCAAGTCGGGCTCCTTCTTGCATGAGCGGAGCTTTTCCTACTCCTCTAGTAGTACATTTGTTGGAGCCTCCATTTTCTTGCATTCGTCCTGCCATCCAACTTCCTCAAGGCTTTGAGATAATCTTTTCTCTTTCCTCACCAATCGGTGCTTTAATAAATTTTTATCAGTTTCTCATAGACGATGCCAGTTGTTGAGGTGTGAATTTGAATGTGGCTGTTACATCAATGGATCCATACCAGAGAGAGTGGCTGGCCCGATCCTCTCTTACAGAGCCTCATCTTCAAGTTCTTTTAAGACAGTAACACGTTAGGAGTCACGTCGGATAAGTTTTTTGACAGGAAAACTCTGATACCTAAGTCAGATATGTTGAGAAAATATATAATGAATCTCTATAAGCAGGACAAAATAGAATGCAAGAAGAAGAAATTATTTTACCAAATGTGGAGATGGGGAAGACGGGAGAGTAATATCAATAAATAGAAAGGCAATGAGTGCTTCAATTCTAGAATCTGGAATCATAATCTGAGGATCCTTTCTTTGATGGAGAACCCCCCTTTATATAGTGCCTTGGTGATGTGATTAGTCATTGAAGAATGAGAATGATGGGACCCTAGTGCCTTTAGATAATGTGTGACTGCCTTCTATTAACGATGCAGCTGATATTCTTATCAATTCTAGGTCTGCTACTGTCATATTGTCTGAAAATGATGAAAGATGGGATAGACGCGATTCTAGGACAGGACATCTACTCCCATCATAGGGTTTGCTATGTCAATGATCATTCCTATATTTAGTTGTGTAGACACGTGATCGGTGGTTCTTTGGTTAAAGGCTGCATAAATGTTGATGAAGAGGGAGACATTTTTCCTGAGAGGCCCTTGTGGTTAGGAGACTAATTTTTCACTTTCCTGGGAGATGGGTGACCTCATCCTGAGACGAACATGGATTCTCTGAAGCCCACGGCTGCTACTTGCCTGAGAGCTTTAACTACTGGTACCTGAGGGCTGTGGTGCATCTTTGAGTCTTGAAGGTAAACCACTTGAGGATTGTCGGATGCCTCCAGAAGGTGATGTATGTTTGCCTGAGAAATTGACTCCCTAGGCCTGAGGCGGATTTACACTAGAGGCTGACTCTCTGAGACCTGAGGCCAGGTACACTTGAGAGGATGACTCCTTAGGGTCTGAGGTCAGGTACACCTGAGAGGGTGATTCTCTGGGTTCTGAGGCTATCTGGGAGGCTCAAATGTTTGGGACAGAAGTTCCATGTTCTTTCCTGATGAGATCCTATATGTCACTCGTATATTTTCCTCAACAGTAATAGTATATATATTCCAGAGAGAAGTCTCTATCTAAGGGAGAAGAACCTAATTTTATAAAGGCCTCACTCGTTTCATCTAAACTCTTCTGTTGACTTGTCATCATAGTATGGGAGTGACTTGACCATATGTTAAAGGGTTATATGTAGGTCTTCTTTAAATTGATTGCATTATCATCATTATTTGATATAGTCAGAAATAACTTCTCTTACATACCAATAGGGGTTTGACATATGATGAAACTGGTTGACTCAAGGGGTAAGAGGATTGCCCAATCTCAAAGAGTGAGAGGATTACCTGTTCTATGACATATATTCTCTTTCAAATCATTTCTATTTTCTATTTGATTAGACTATAGGATGGGTTCAGGTAAGGCTCATTATGTGTCCTTTTCTTGGTTTATGAGTAGAGTCAGTGATTATTCGATACCTAACCTGACCTGTGAAGTTGAGGTATAAATTGTGAAAAGATGGTCAGATCTTATCGTTATGGCTTGCCTTGGATATTTAGTTTAATGCTATCATATAGCATCCCCAACCACTTGGCTTACCTTCGTTGACCAAGGGTTGGTAGAGTCCTGATGTGACTAGAGTTTAATGATTATTTGATTAAATTGATTAAGTGCTTCTTAACCTCTTTTTATTAAAAGTTGGACCAAACAAATAAAAATAAAAAGACTTTTTATAAAAAGTCTTTTTGCATTTAAAGCATAAAAAAATCTTTTTAAAAAGCTGGGAAAGAGTATCTTTCTCTTATCTTCTCATTAAATGCATAGATAATACTTGTTTTATTCTGAAAATATCCTTCTTAACTCCTTCTTTCAAATATTTTGCTTTAACTAAATCAAATATCCTTTATGATAATTTTAATAAAAAAAGAGATTATTTTTTTTGTTATACCAAATAGCTTTAGAGAAAAGTCTTATCTTAATTTTAAAATCTCTTTTTTTTTTAAGAGAAGCAAAAGCCAGCTTTTAAGCATTTAAAAAGCTACCCCAAACAAACTCTAAGTACCTCAAAGCCCTTAATTGGATATGATAGTTTTACCTTGACAATGAAATCAAATTGAGAGAGAAGCCTTGAAATCTTTACCGCTGATTTGTAATAATGATGTGAAAACAGAACTATTAAAGTTAAAAACCCAGCAGTGCTGCAATGGAGAAAATTTTCTTTCGCTGTAACTTGTATTTGCGAAACTTAATTCTGCCTTTTTTCATCCCGTTGCAGCAGAGAACTTTTTCTCATGCAGCAGCAATGTTCCCTAAAAAATGCATTGTAGCGAAGAAAATTTTTTTCTTGCTACAGTATTGTTTGTTGAAAAATGAGCGATAACGGTGATTTTTTTCCCTACTGTAACTATGCCTTGAAAAACGTTGCTCTTGATTTTATGATAAATTCTTACTTCATCTTGGTATTCCTACATTAAAACTAAAATATTAAAAATAAAATCAATAAAGCGAATTAAAAGAATACTTAAAAGAAATTAAAACTTTAAAAATAAATTGTTTGGGAGAAAATACGGAGTCTACACATAGATCTTCCATCAGCAGGGTACATGATAGGCGGTCAGGTGGCCGACGCTCGGCCATCCCAGGTGGCCTACATCTCAGAAATCCCATCGTCCCAGGCATCCTTCGCCCCAGGTATTCCACTGTCCCAGGAGCTTCGTTGCCTCAGGTTTTAGGGACCTCTTCCCAGGTTCTTTCCTCCCAGTCATCAATGACGTACCTAAAATCGGGTATCCAACAGTGAGAGCCTCCAGACACTCTCTGTCCCAGCTACCAGGGACTGACCCTCAGATACCAGTCGCGGTCATAGGCAGGAGTTCCTTTCGCATCCAGTTTTCAGACAGCACTTGACCCAAGAACATGTGGACACATGCCCCCACTATCCAAAATAAGAATGAGCACTGACAGCAGGCCTACTATTAAGGTAGCCGCCCCATCATAAATGCACCCGTCCCATCCTCTGACCATCTTCAGATGATGTGACAATGTCAGGCCTGCAACCTTCAGATGTGTTAGCGAAGATATTTATGAGATGTGGCTGCACTCTATCCCATAACAGATGTCCCATCATTTCCATTCATTGATACCTAGTCATTATTATGGAGGCATTATATAAAGACAGCATTTTTCAATGTGAAAGGGGATTTAGAGCTATTATGATGAAGAGATTTGGCAGTACTGCACTTAGGGAGTTAAACACTTTCTTCTCTAGTAGCAGATTCCTGGTGACTCTACTCTTAGTCTTTCCCAAATCTGGTTTTCACTTCCTTCTTTATTTCTTTCTTACTCGTTGAAACCCGCATTATCTTCATTCACTTTCTTCTAACTTAGGCATCGGAGTTTCTCTACCAGGAACTCCCCTCAGCGTTACTCTGAAGGTGTTATTGTTTTGCAGGCTTAGGAGGTGAAACTTTGCTAGAAACATCTAAGAATCCAATCATTTTTCGACGAAAAACTCACTATCCGATCATAATCACCTCGCACTCACACCTCATCAGTTGAGTTATTCCTCATCGGTCGTGAGGAGGGTCCACGAATAATTCTTGCACCAATAGTTGGCTCCGTCTATAGGAAACAAACAAAAAGTCATTGAAGCACCACTTAGTGAAGAAAAGAAGAAGACAAAGTATTTTCTAAAAGTTTTCTACACTTAGAAAAACTTTGAGATGGCAGAAAGAAGACAAGGAGACGAAGGTTCCAACTTCAGTAAAAACAGTGTCCGTAGAGTAGGGAGAACCCCCTAACATGGGAGGGGCCTTGGTCGAGGAGTCAATATACAAACAGACTCCTGACTAGCAGGGTTGAAGCACTAGAGAAGGAACTCCTAGAGGTCAGAAGGCAGATGGCCAGGGAACCTGTCTCCCAGGGAGAAGGAGAATGCCATTTTCCCCTAAAGATCAAGAGAGTTAAACTCCCCGAAGTGGCCATACAGAGAGAGCTCAGGGATCCAGAGAGGTGTATGGTCGGGTACCTGAGCCCAGATTGACAGCCGAACAAAAAGAAAAAGCCAAAACGACTGAAAGATTGGAGGAGCCTTGCACTCCTCAGGAGATTAACACCCTTTTCAAAATCTACAAAGGGCATAGACACAGAAAAAACAATGTAAATGAAAATTATAGAGGGAGGAATCAGTCAGGGATGGAGCCCAGTCTAGCCTCCACCTATATGAGAATCCACCTTAACGAGATGAAAGAAAGCAGCAGTAGTCGTCAGCAGAAAGGAGATGAAAGAATGTATAAATAGGATGCTATATAAGACAAGAGCATACAACGTCCCTGCTCAGGGAAGGGACCTAGGAACAGAAAAAGTCCCCACTTCTGGGTTTAACACCACCACCCCCCTTGAAGAGGAAATCTTGTCCTTAGTCCTCCTTAAAAAGTTTAAGATGCCCCAACTGCCTCCCTATTCAAGGAAAATCGACCCTTCCCTACATGTTGACATGTTCAGAGAAATGATACTGATTCAGGGCTTAATCGAGCTATAAATGTGCCGACCCTTTCTCCTAACTCCAGAAGGGCTGGCAAGGCACTGGTACAAGAACTTACCACCATCCAATATTAGCAGCTTCAACCAACTGGTGACCCTCTTTGAAAATGAATTCAAAAGAATGGTGGTTACCAGTCGAAACCTGAGCACCTTACTGTTAATATACCAGGGAGCTAGGGAAACCTTGAAAAGCTTCGTACGAAGGTATCACGAAGAAGTAATAGAGTTAGGGGTCTATCATCTCACTTTAGCTCTAGAAGGGTTAAAGAAAGGCTTACGATTGGAAAGGGCTTGGTATGCTGTTCATTGACATATAGTAGATACATATGAAGTAGCCCGGATGGAACTGCTAGATGAAATTGAGATCAAAGGAGAAATCCTTTTAAGGCTGAAAGAAGAGGCACGAGTAGCCCCAGCTAGGAGAGAACGTCCTCAGGATATGTAGCAGAAGGAAAAAGGAGCTTGCTATGGGAATCTCAAATATGACAAAGAAGATTGGGGTCAAGGAAGGTTTTTATCCTGGCACCCCAGGGATGATAGGCCATCAAAACAACCCCCAGGCATGAGCTCTGCCAGAAGAGTGAAACAGGTGGCTACCCAAAAATTCACTTCATTGAAAGCTCCTTTGTCTGAGATATACGAGTATGCAAAAAGCCGAGGGCTCCTGGCACCGTATACCTAAGCTATGAAAGCAAAGGTACCTAAAAAGAACAAAGGCCAATTTTGTGAATTCCATAAAGAAGGCGGCCATACCACTGATCAATGCGAAGACCTACAGAATTAGATTGAGGTACTAGTAAAAAATAATTATCTCACAAATTACATTGATTCTCAGCATATCCTCTTAGGATCCGGGCCACATCAGAGGGATGAAGACTACCCTGGCAAGATTATCAAACAATTTTCGTAAGAATTATGCACGTTACTAACTGTTCAGCCACTCCACAGATGTTTATGTGATGAATGTGCGGGCAAATAAAAGACTAAGGATGGACACTATCCCCATTATGTTCACTAATGAAGATGAAGATGAAGAAGGAGTCCACTATCCTCATGACAATACCTTGGTAGTGGCAATGGGGATTACCTCTAAACAGGTCAGTAGAATCCTAATTGATGCAGGTAGTTTAGCAGACATAATCTTCAAAGACACGCTAGACTCCCTGGGCATAAAAGACCTGGAGTTGATCCCGCCCAACTCTACTTTACACGAATTTGGGGACTCCTTCATCACTCCCCTGGGATCATATAGTTGCCAGTCATGATGGGGGAGAGGCCTTATCAAAAGATTAGCATGGTGTATTTCCAAGTGATCGACTTAAAAATCCCCTACTTTAGCATCCTAGGAAGACCCTTCCTTAGAAACACTAAAGTAGTGGAAAGCATCCATTAGTTGAAGTTAAAGTTCAAAGTTGGAGAAGAGATTGGCCTTATAAGGGGTAATCAAAGGGAATCGAGGTCGTGTTTTACCACCTCCTCAAAGCAAGCTTACTGCATCTACAGGAGACCATTGGAAGCTTCCCCTGACCAGACCAAAAATCCTACCATAATCAATAAAGAAACGGGCTCAAGGGTACAACCTATAGCCTCTACCAGCGGTCAAGTCATGAAGAACGAGGAGTCGCCAGTCCCCAGGCCGAAACCAGAAGAAACCCTTATAGATATGATACTAAATGAACGACATCCTGAGAGGATCGTTAGAATTAATACCCAACTAAACCCTAAATAGAGGCAAAATATGATAGAAATCCTAAGGCAAAATACAGATGTGTTCGGTTGGAGTCATGCGGACCTGCCAGGTATTGACAAAGGGATCATGACCCATCAACTAGTGGTTAACCCATTGCACAGACCAGTCTGAAAAAAGAGGAGGGTCTTCAACACTGAGAGACAAAAGGCCATCAGAAAAGAAGTAGACAAGCTACTCAAAACGGATTTTATTAAGGAAGCCAGATACCTAGATTGGTTGGCCAACATTGTCCTAGTCAAGAAAACCAATGAAAGTTGGAAGATGTGTGTAGACTTCACCGACTTGAATAAGGCATACCCAAAGAATAGTTTTCCCCTGCCCCAAATTGATCAGCTAGTTGACTCCACGGTAGGGCACGAACTATTGAGCTTCATAGGTGCCTTCTCAGGGTACAACCAAATACCACTACAACCCCCAAATCAAGAAAAGACGGCCTTCATCACTCACCAAGGATTGCACTGCTACAAGGTCATGCCTTTCGATTTGAAGAATGCCAGGGCCACCGTTCATAGATTGGTGAATAAAATCTTCAAATCGCTGATAGGACAATCCATGAAAGTTTACATGGATGATATGATTTCAAAGTACACGAAAGCCTCAGACCACCCCTTTCACCTGAAGCAAGCTTTCTCCCTTCTCAAGGAATATCAATTGAAGCTAAACCCTGAGAAGTGTGCCTTCGGGGTCAGATCAGGAGAGTTCCTAGGCTTCATGGTCAGTGAAAGAGGTATCAAATCCAACCCCTAGAAGATACAGGCCATCATGGACTTAAAGAATCCTAGCACGCTGAAGGAACTGTAGAGTTTGGCGGGAAGGTTGACGATCTTGAGTCATTTCATTTTTTGGTTCACTGATAGGTGTTATCCTTTTTTCAGGGCCGTAAGAAAGGGCAAGGGCATGACATAGGATGAGGAATGTGAAAAATTGGTCAAACAACTTAAAGATTATTTAGCTTTCGCCCTATAACTGATCAGCCTTTTGTCAAAGGAGACACTTTATATCTACCTTGCTATCAATGAACATGCGATTAGCTCAGTTCTTATGAAAGAAGATTCCCAAAGAATCCAAAGGCCTATATACTACACTAGCAAAACCCTGATAGATGCTAAAAAATGGTACTCGACTCCAAAAAAGTTGTCTCTAGCACTTATGTTAGCGACTAGGAAGTTGCGGCCTTACTTCCAGGCCCATCCTATAGTGGTACTGACCAGCCGATCGCTCCGACAAATTCTTCATCGACCCAACCTATCGAAAAGGTTGGTTAAATGGGCAGTAGAGATCAGCGAGTTTGACATCAAGTTCCAACCTCAAAAAGCTATTAAAGGTAAGCCCTCGGGGATTTTGTAACTGAGTAAACTGGGACTGAGACACTGGCCATCTCACAACCCTCCAATCAACCCGAGGAGATGGATGTGGATCACCCTAACCCAGAGAAGTCCCTTACCTGGTATCTATAGATCGATGGATCAGTCAGATAAAGTGAGGGAGGAGCAGGCTTCATATTGATCGGTCTAGAGAAAGAGAAGGTTAGGTATGCTTTGAGATTTCTTTTCCTTGTAACTAACAATGAGACAGAGTATGAGGCTTTGTTGGCAGGATTAAGAACAACGCTAAAAATTGGGGTTCGCACACTCACCATCAACAATGATTCGCAACTCTTGGTGAATAACTTGAATGGAGCGTATCAAGCTCGAGAGGAAAGCACGAAGGCTTATCTTTCAAAGACACGATGCTTGATTAACAAGTTTGAGAAGGTGGAGATGCAAAAAATCCCTCGATCTGAGAACCTCCTGGCTGATGCCCTGTCGAAGCTCACCTCATCCCTGGCAAAAACCATCCCCAGGGCGATCCTCATAGAAACCCTGGGATAAAAGAGCACCTCTCCACCTGAGAGCAGCAGCGTCTTATCGGCTTAGGAGAAATCCGCTGTATAGATGGACTTGATCCTGAAGTACATCAATGAGGGTGTTCTATCACCTGACAAGAACGAAGCTCTCAGGGTTAGAAGGAAGGTTGCTAGGTTCACTTCAATAGAGGCACCTTGCACAAAAGGGGAGTCAGCACCCCTTACTTAAGGTGCTTGGGACCACAAGAAGCAGAGAGAGTGCTTAAAAAAATGCACTAGGGAACTTACAAAAACCACAGTGGTAGTAGAAACCTAGTACACCGAGTGCTGAGACAGGGATATTACTGCCAACCATGAACGAGGATGCCCACAAACTCGTACAGTGGTGTCATACTTGTCAGGTACATGCTGACATTCCTTGACAACCTCCAAAAACCTAACCACCTTGTTGAGTCCTTAGCCATTTGCACAATGGGGTTTGGACCTGATAAGGCCCTTCCCAACTACCAGAGCTCAAGCAAAGTACGCTATTATGGCCATCGACTACTTCACCAAGTGGGTAGAAGCAGAACCTTTGTCCAAAATCACTAAGAAGAATACCATCACTTTCATCTAAAAGAATATCCTCTATTGACATGGCATCCCCAGCATCTTAATTACAGATAATAAAAAATAATTCGATGATAGAGGATTGGAGGAATTCTGTCACGATTGGAATATTGATATAAGGCTAGCATCCTCGGCTCATCCAAAGGCCAATAGTCAAGTTGAGACAGTTAACAAAACCATCAAAAAGCTACTCAAAAAGAGGCTGGGTGAAAGAAAGGGGGCGTAGGTAGATGAACTTGCCGAAGTTTTGTGGGTTTATCAGACCACTGTAAAGGTAGCCATAGGAGAGACGCCCTACTTTTTAGCTTACAGGTTCGAAGCAATGATTTTAATCGAAATAGACATCCTGACTTTCTGTACTTTCCACTTCAATGAAGAAGAAAATCAGCAAGTCATGCGTCTTGAACTTGACTTGCGATAGGATATGAGAGACCACGCTTTAATCAGGACAACTGCTTACCAACAAAAAGTATCCAGGTCCTACAATTGAAAGGTCCGACCTCGCTTATTTAGGGAAGGTGACCTTATCCTCAAAAAGATCACCCTCAATACCTGAGTAACATCAGAAGGATCCTTGGGAGCTAACTAGGAAGAACTATATCAAGTAGTTAGAGCAGTCAGGCCAAGAACATATAAGCTGGCCCGATCTGATGGCAATATCCTGAGTACAGCCTGGCATACGGAGATGTTAAAGAAGTAGTATCCCTGAGAGAACTCCTTAGGTTGGTTAAATCTGTAAACTCGTAACACTCCTTATATCATTTAATCTTTTTATGAATAAGAATAAAGTGTTCAAGCATTCTCTTTAGCATCTTCATGAGTTTCTCTTGCCTTGAATCTAGTGTTAAGGTTGGTTGTAAGCCCTAAAATCCCTTAACACTTAATCATTCTTAAAATCATGTTCGTCCTAGGTGTTGAAAGCCCTTAAGCCTAGATCAGATGTTCTTTATGTTTAAGACCTAGTTCATATTAAGGCATGATAAACCCTGGTCGAACAAGGTCCTCTAAGGTTAAGGTTGACTATGAGCCCCAAAATCTCTTAGCACTTAGTCATTTTAAAAATCCTGTGTCGTAAGCCCTTAAGCCCGGATCAGGCATCCTTTGCGTCTAAGACCTGGTTCATGTTAAGATGTGGTAATCCGTGGTCGGGCAGATCCTATAAGGTTAAGGTTGGCTATGAGCCCTAAAATTCCTTAACACTTAGTGATTTTCAAAAATCTTATCTGTTTCAAGTGTCGTAAGCCCTTAAACCTGGATCAAGCATCCTATGCATCTAAGACCTAGTTCGTTATAAGGCGTGATAAACTATAATCAAATTAGGTTCATTAAAATCCTATCCGTCCCAAATATCATAAGCCCTTAAACCCGAATTAAGCTTCCTATGCTTCTAAGATCGGATTAGGCTTCCTATGCTTTTAAGACCTGGTTCATGTTAAGGTGTGGTAAATCCTAATCAGGTTAGGTCTATTAAAATCCTATCTGTCCTAGGTACGTAAACCCTTAAGCTCGGATCAGGCGTCCTTTGCGTCTAAGACCTGATTTGTGTTAAGGTATGGTAAACCCTGGCCGGGTCAGGTCTTCCAGGGTTAAGGTTGGCTGTAAGCCCTAAAATCCCTTAACATTTAGTCATTTTTAAAAATCCTATTCATCCTAGGTGTTATAAGCCCTTAAGCCCAGATCAGGCATCCTATACGTCTAAGACTTGGTTTATGTTAAAGCATGATAAACCCCGGTCGGATCAAGTCCTTTGGTTAAGGTTGATTGTAAACCCTAAAATTCTTTAACACTTAATCATTTTTATAAATCCTATTCGTCCTAGGTACCATAAGTCCTTGGTCGTATCAGGCATCCTTGACGATTAAGACTTGATCGAGTGAGGTTTGATAAATCCTGATCGAATTTGGTCCCAAGTCCTGAAGACCGCCTGACCCCAGTCAGATTGTTCCCTAAGTTTGGGGTGAAGTTAAGTGTAAAAGCCCCTTCTAGGGGGATGCCTGACCCCAAGGAATTCATAACCATGCCCGTAACAAGGTTAGCAAATTCATTTAGCTGATTTATTTTCAAGTTAAAAGTAGGGATTTTATTTAAAAAGATGAATTAGTTGGGAGAGAAGGAGACTTGTAACAAAAAGAAAAAAGAACAAGTGTATCTTTCTATTGATTAAAGAAAAGATAATATATGTGTTTGTTACGTACGCAAAAGGAATTATAATGGGGTCAAAGTTTTCTAAGCGCTAAATGACTATACTATAGAGTCCTTCTTCTTTACTCGGACAGTTTCACTACCTAGTCTTCGACTCAAGGTGCGACAGGGAAGTCTCCATCTATTTTTTGGGGGCCAGGGGCGTTTTCTTCGGGTGGCTTCTCAGTGGTTTCTGCATTGATCTCTACTCGAGAGGAGGATACATTTTCCTAGGGAGGCTATATTTTGGTGGCCTTAACTAATGCCTCCCAAAGGTCTTCTGTTAAGCTGTCAGGTTGATCTTCATTCCTGGGCCCTTCTTTATCGCTAGTTAGATCGACTTCCTGGTCAAGGGTCTCGGTAAGCTCATCAGCACCTCGAGCCCTAGAAGTCCCTGGGACGTCCCGACCCAACTGGTCAAATAGTCACCACAAGTCCAGGTTGGAGTATTCCTGGAGGAAGAGGCGGCTAGTCAGGTCTACCCCTTCGTTTACGCCTTCGTCGTAACTTGCCTCTAACTGAGTCGGCACCTCCTTCAATTTCTTCATTTTTTTTGTCATAGACCCCTGTACTTTGTTGAACTCAGCTTTGCGGGTCCGAAGCTCTTCTGACAAAAAATTTATCTTGCCTTCGCAGTCCACGAGCTCCTATATAGCTGAAGAATAATTATTGGCGAGCTTATGGTGCTATTCATGCAATGTGTCGTATTGACCAGTAATGCTCCTCCTGACTTGTTCGAGTTTAACATTTTTAGCCTCCAGGGTTCGAACCCGGGCCTCAGCAGCCAACAACTTCTCCTACCAGTTCTTCTCCTCCTCGACCCACTGAGATTTCTCCTAGAGCAGTTGGTATTTTTTCCCCTCCAGAGAAGAGATCCGCGTCGACTGTTCTTCTCTCTCTTTAGCGACACTCTCTCGAGTGATAGCTATTAGCTCCTGCGCCTTCTTTTCCAACTTCTTGACAGCCTTAAAGGCCTACTTCCTAATGGCTAGGGCATTTCTAAAGTCATCAATAAATAGGTCCAACATATATGCACCCTGTACCAAAGGGAGGGAAAGAAGGGTTAACATTTCAAGAAGAAAAGAAAAATTGTCTAAGTCTTTAAGATCAAGCTCAGGGAGGAAGTAACTTACCTGGTGAGACAACACACTAAGACAGTTAAGGGCTTCTTCTAAGGTCACTTCGGTTATATCCTAGCCCTTCTTTGAGAGATCACCTCTTGAGTCGAATTTGTCAGGAGGAGAAGGTATCCAAAATTCTCCCTTTTTTCTTCCAGGAGATCCTTTAGAAAAATCCCATCTATGTTCCCAGTGTAATCACCGATAGCCTGGAATGGGTTTTCAATCCCAAAAAAGGGTGGGTCTTTCTGACTTTGATCTCGACCCCCAACAGTCCCTGAACTTGAACCCTTGTCACTCAAAACCTTTTTGGGGTTAGACTGTCGCTGTTGGTCCTGACTTGTGGGAGCTTGTGTTTTTCGTCCCGAACCTTGGGTTGCTGTTGTGCCTTCCTTGTGGATCGGGACCCTCCCAGACTGATGGACAAATGGGTGGGTCGGGATGTCTACTTTCAATTTCTTCCTCAACTCAGTTATGCCCTCGTCTAGGGGCCTTGTCCCATTATCCTTTGCCTGAGCTGAGTCATCCCTCGGGACGTGTTTCTTTGTTTCCTCCCTAGGTGGCTCCTTGAAGGAGATGCCTTTCTCTTTGGGACACTCCGTATGCTTGCCCCTCTTCTCAAGGATCTTCTTCTGATCCCCTTTTGTAGGCCCCTGTCCCTTTGAGCCTTTGGTTGGGGGTCAGTCGGTTTGACGATCTTTAATCCTCCCTTTTAGAGCAACCCCTTCAAGACATTGACTGTTCTCTGTTTTTGATCAGTTACGATCCCTCCCGTCCCTATTACTGCACAAATATAAAGAATGTTGGTCAGGGAAAAGATCAATCTAAGTCTGAGTTGGGAAGCAGTTCTGAATATTTTTACCCTTATTCAAGTGAGCCCTTGCTTTTGTTAGCTCGCTCCTGGTCCCAGCCTTGGATACCAGTCCAAATCTCACCTGGAAGTCTGGGCTTAGGAGATTTCTGACATCCATTGGGGCAAGGGATTCTATGTTGCTGGCCACACTTGTCGGAATCCCCGGCTGCTCTTATCCAATATCTGCGCAAGGAAAGGTCAGTGAGAATAGTCCAAAGATAAAATACTTAAGTATAACTTGTTATACCAGGTTCTTGGAAGAAAGTGGGAATGGGGCCTTAGGGAGATTCAACCCAATCTTCACTGACCACGAACCAACAATCCTTCTAGTCTTTATCGTAGGAAGGAGTTCCTTTAATCTTGAACTGGTACCCTGGGTGGATTTGTAGATAGTACCACCCCGGGTTGGCTACTTTACGAGTAACTCTTAATCACTTAAGCCAGCCAATCTCCCCATGACAGGTCTTCTCAGCCATGATTTTCTAACGCAAACTTTACTAGAGACCGGCCCTCAAGTACCAGTCATGGTCATAGGCTTGCTATCAGTGCTCATTTCTATTTTTGGATATTGGAAGCACATGTCCACAAGTTCTCGGGTCAGGTGCTGTCTAAAAACTGGACGCGTTACTCGTAATTCAATAAATTTATGCACTCTCAAATTACACAAATTTAATAAATAAAAATTTGTATCATCATTTTAAATTAAAATTTTAAGTAGAGAGTTTTAGACCCGTACATATATAAATATGATTAAAATTATGCAAGTTCTGGCAACTTTTAACCCAATTTTTATAATTATGAAATAAGATTACTAGTTTTAAAAACTTTCAACATTCATTTTTTTATTAAATGTGTTGTCAAAAGACTTGAACTATTAATTCCATGGTTAGGATGTTGATGAGCAAAAATTATTATCAAAATTATATTTATATTATTGTGCTATACTCAATCATCAAAACATACCCTGTGAATTTGTAAGGCCTTTACAAGACCTGTTTCAAAACATTTATATGACACTTTCAAAATCAATTCAACTAAACACCCAATCTTCGAATCATTTTAAAGCAATCCACAAATACTTCGAAATATATATATATATAAATAAATCTATAAAATGTTCATCAAAATATGAATATGTGGGAATTAATCCATCCCAAATTAAAATCTAAACATTTCTTATAAATTCTTCTACAATTAATAAAAAGATCCATAAACAATATCAAATGGATAGCGAACTCCAGTAGACTACAAACATAACTAAGCGAGTTGACTTATCATATATCTGATAGTCTCTTAACTCCGAAGAATCACCACCATCGCTCGCTGCTAACTAACCAAACCTGAAACTGGAGAGTGAGGGGGGTGAGTATACAGGAGTATACTCAGTGAGTGAAATAAAAGGTAAACATAAATAAATAATACTTAATTTATAAATATAAAAGCACAATTAAAATACATTAGATATAGTCGATGAAAATCAATTCTTTTAGTTCAAAATCTCAAATCATATATCGAAAATCCTTGGATTGGTTGCCTTTTTCGGAGATTACTCTAGCCCTGAGCATTCCGAGAATGTCAGTGGATTTTATATGTAATAAAATCATAATATTTATAAAAATAAGTTCTTGAATACAGAAAGTAAACGACGCATGGTTTGATTAGATAAAAACGAGCCTACCACTGACGTTCGTCTTGGATTAGCCACAGGGTGACATCCGCGACTAATCTAACGAGACTCACAGGTGGTCAAATCACAACTCCAATACAATAATATAACTCTATACATCACTACCACCTGTGAAGTCTCCACTCACCTAGGCGACCTCTCTATCAGGTCGGCCCTAGGCTACCTCCCTTATAACTACAATAAACAATCTCGGTCCTCATGGCCATTATCACCACAATATATATCAATATCCATATTTTACATAAATATCACAAAAATCATTTCATCAATCATAAATATATCATAAATTGGCCCATGACCATCATTCATATAAAATATACTTATGCCAAGTAAATGAAACAGTGAAAGTATAAAATGTCCACTCATGATTTAGGGAGGGTATACACTCCCTAGTTTCCCCCATTTTTCGGATCGATATGTAGATTCCTCGCCCCCGTACTATCGCCTAAACACATGTACCAAAATCATATCAATATACATTTCTAAAATGAGAATACGACGCGAATGTGTGATATGCATGATAGTCCGGGTTTTCTAAAATCAGTTTATATATATAAATGACTAAAACCCTCGTTATTCACCCAATTATCCATAAATTATTATTAGGAACCCACATTTAGGCTAAACTAGCGTATGTCGACTTGTTTGTACAAAATTGATGAGCGGATCCCATAGGCTCGTCAAAATAGTAACCCAATCACTATTTATGCCTATCTAAATTTTTTGAAATCTTATTTTTAGCATCATAACGATTTACCCAACCTTTCTATAATCTAAATGAAGCATAAAGACCACAATGCATGTGATAAAACTAGATGAAAACTTACGAATAAACAGTAAAATCCATACGAACAAAAATTGATAAAATATGAAATGGAGGTTACAAACAGATTAGAAATGATGCTACTAACCTCATAGAACCGTTGATTTGCTTCAATTTTGCTCCAAATTCAAAAAAACCCAAATTGTATGTTGGAAACCCTAGCTCCCCTTTTTGTTTTTTGTGTTTCTACGATCAAATTGATGCTCTCATGAAGTTAGAAATAGAAAATGAGGATGATAGGTGAAGAGAAATCAAGAATGTGGTAAGAGTTCGGATGAGAGGTAGAGAGAATAGGGAGAGAACGTGTGTGAGGGAGAAGAAGAGGAGAAGGGGAGGAAGAAAAGAACAAAAAAACTGTGAAATTTGGGCCTTGGCTCTCTATTTATAAAAAAGAGCAAAATTATCATTTTACCCTTAAGTAATGCAAGGGAGAATCTTCTAGAAGAGAGCAAAAATCGTTATTTTATACCGATTCGATCAAACAAATCGATGTTTTTTTGAATGAATTGATCACTTCGATCGAACGAACCAGGGTTCGTTCGAACGAGTCCTTTGATGTCTTAAAAAGTTAAGGGACTTCAAATTTATCGATCAAACGAATCGCCCTTCATTTGAACAAACCAATACTTTGGTTGAACGAATAACTTCTTCGATCGAACGAAGTTCAATTCGTTTGAACGAATAAAATGCCATAAATTTTTTAGAGAGTCTCCAAAATGTTAATCAAATGAATCATCCTATTCAATCAATCGAACCCGTCAAAATTAAAAATCTCATTTGAATCCTCCCTAAATTTGAAAAATATCATTAGGGTCCCACTCAAAATAAAACTAACATTTATTACATTGAGGTCTTTGTGTTTACGACCCCAAAACTCTATCTTAACCAACTTCAATCCCCAAAATAAATATACAGTCACGATGGTATGTCAACTATATACAATGCAAGCATAATTATATGTACAATAAAAGTGTAAACTTATCAGTATGTCCTTGAGATTTAGGCACGGGGCTCACATTTTAAATCTTAATTATTGAATGGTATAAATTTAAATTTAATAGAAATTTCAAGTCAAAGTTTTAAATCTCAACTAGAGATTTGTACAATACACACACGTGTGTGTAAGAGATAAATAGAAAAAAGGACATGCATACACACATGTGTGTAAAAGATAAATAGAAAAAATGACGCATTGTTATAATTGTGTAAAGCAATTTTCATATATAAATTTTGTAGCACTTCTATCTTAAGATTCTATAGCCCTTACAAAGCAGTTAAGAGATTTTTAATTTTTTTATTTAAAAAATTAGTTGTGCTATGATTTGTTGTACAAATTATGTCATAAAATCTAAAGTACGAGGATAGTACGCATTAGTTATTATATTATTTATTTATATTAATTTATAATTTATTTAACTATTATTATTATCACGTTATTTTTTATATATTGTATATATTTATACAAAAAATTTGTATATTTACTATTATTTTTAAAAATTTATCTTATTTTTGTTAAAAAGAAGCCTAGATTGATCTTGATATTGTTTATTTATTTGCCATTAAATGAATAAGATATGATATTAGTGGAAATATGAAAGCTTATTGGAAACAAAATGTAGGATGTTCTAAACATGTTCTAATTATATCTTTATCAATATACAACATTAATACAAAATTGTGGAAGCTTTAAAACATATCTCCTGCCATTGAGTTTTTCTGAATTTGAAGACGAATTTGAGGAGCTTCTATTCTTTCTGAACTTCAATATGATGGTATATTGTTTCTTAATGAGTTCAGCAAGCTTAGGGATCTCAAAACTATCCTATTTATAAAATTCTCCCATCAAGAAGTTAGTGGAAAGCTATCAAATCATGGGTGGTAGCTTTCATAGTCATAAGTGGTTTATAAACCACTAGAAAATAGAAGCAAACTACCATCATTCATGGGCCACGTTCTTACATTCTCCCATTTAGCCTATGTATTTTTATTATAATAAGAAATATGACATATGAATCATAGCAGTAAGTCCTCTAATATTGAGTATTATCTTCCATGTATCATAATATATCATATCTCTTAAACACTCACCCACTTATCTTAATGAATAAACCCTATGTTTATTCTAGGTCCAAACTTAA